>BMAV01009765.1:0-16113 GCA_019973955.1 Trichonephila inaurata madagascariensis
TGAAATGTGGAGCATCTTTCACTTCTTTTTATTTTGTTTGAAAAACAAAATTCGGAAAGTGGATTATGTATATTGTGTATATTTCACATATAGAAAATTATACTGTTTTTAATCTCGGTTACTCTTATGTCCTTCATTGTGTGATTTTCCTACTGTCTATGTGTTTTTCGAATGTGATTGTTTTGATGTTATCTCTTGTTTGTAGAGAATAAGTCTATATATATATATATCGTTCAAATTTTCAATCGTTAATAAAATACTTTATATTCATCCATTCAAAGTAGGAATTGACTTAAAAAAACTTTTTATTATGTTACTTGTTTCTAAAAAGATCACTATTTTTATTAACCATGAGCGGTTTCGCTTTAGAGTTGTAACTTCATCTTTTAGTAGCAAAATCTGGAAATGGGATCTTGAATTAGTCTCCAAATCTGGAAATGGAAAATCCTTAATCCAGAGGTTCCTGATCCAGATAAAGGAACAAAATTATGAAGTTATTGTATTGTCATCGGTCCTTGAACAGTATGCAAAATTTCGAATTAATCTGAACTTCCAAAGTGGATAAAAATCATGTTCAAAGGTTTTGTTACATGCAGAAGAAGCTATATAATAAATGCATACAAAAAAAGTAATATATTTATATACCTAGATGAAACAGAACAGGATTATTTACTTTTGGATCAATGAGTAACTGTAACACTAAAAAGATGAAACAGAATTAGATAATGTGTGCATGAAAATATAACACTATAGATGTGAATATGAAAAACTTTTCCAACTATCTAATAACGAAAATTTATAAGGGTATGCCCCCCATTTCTTTTAAATAAACAGTATTTAAATACATGTAGAAATCTTATTTTTCTTATGGTCATCTTTTATTTATTTCTAAATCTATAATTTTTACATCCGGCTTATAAAGGGCACCCGTACATTTAAATGTGTTTTTTTCGGTTAAAAGTGCATGTTGTACGCGGGAATGCATGATATCTATCATAAGAAGCTGTGTTTGTAAGTATAAAAATTTATATAACGTTCAGAATTTTTAAAAAATAGGTTCAAAGACTTCCAGGACCAGGAAAGGTTAACAGGAACTTAATTCAAAAAGCATTAATTTATTTTTGAACGTGAAGCTTTAAATTTTGTGTCATGCATCATAAATTGTCCTTTTTGTTGATCTGGAAATCTTTTGGAATATGAATTTATTACTTTTATTTGCTTCCTTTAGTGCAAGAAGCATGAATTCAGACTGGGAACTACTTTTACTCTTAAAACCTTTCACTCCCACTTTAAATCCAAATTTAATGACAGAGAGAGATCCGTCCACTACATAATTCAGATGTTATTTTCACCTTTTAAGAGGCTAATTACATAAATTGGAGTGATGCTCACTTTGAGACATAGCCATCCTGTGATGACCATGTCTTGCCGGTTCCGCGTAAGCTAGAGGTGTGGGATTATCAAAATGAAGAGACATAATTCTTAATACAACTTTTATTAAGAGTAACTTATAATACTTAAGTTCTAATTTTGACAATTATTAATTAAAGTGAGAATCAAGCCCAAATTAAATCACGTATTTAAGTCAGATCACGCAACTCGATCCTCTATCTCAATTATCCTTAATAATCCTGTTATCTAATTACTTATATCTAATATTACCTTTTCCAGTTCTGGTCCCTTGACCTAGAGAATATAATCTATAACTTTATATATGAAGATTCTTGATCCGCAATGCAGCTAGTTCTTGACTGCTTATTCTTGGTCCGCAAGATTTCACACTAAGCTTTGTCACGCTATTGATCAGAATGATTCCACACTACAATCTCTGAGCCTGCTACGCTATCTCTAGGTTTGCCACGCTATTGATCAGAATGATTCCACACTACAATCTCTGAGCCTGCTACGCTATATCTAGGTTTGCCACGCTATCCTTTTTATAGTATACCCTCTTTACATATTGGGATCCGTTTCTTCTTGGTATTGGTTTGGGAAAAAGGTTTTGCCATTAATCGTGGCCGTCAAAGAACAAAAGGAGTCATGTTAATCAGGGAAAAACGCGGGGAGTCACAACCCTCCAAGAAGAAAAACGTGATTTACTTAAGGGTTCTCAATGCCCTTAATAAATTACGTGTCTAAATCTCTATTTCTAACTTTTTTCGTTTCTGAGTTTTATTTAAATTTTAATCTTAAATCTTCATTTTAACTTTTATAATTTCCAATATCTATCTTGACTTTAATTTTCATTGCAATTTTAATCTTAAATTTTAACTTTTATAATTTCCAAAATTTATCTTGACTTTTAATTTTCATTACTCATTTTAGAATTTTAATATTCAATTTAATTTTAAACTCGTGACAATAAATTTTACTCCAATAACTAGGCCAACATTAATAATTACTGTTTAATTTGTGCCTACTCTCACTTTTACATTTCGTTACTTAAAATATTTATACACTTAAAAAACTATTATTCTGGGTGCGCAGACCCAATCTAACACTGCATATGGAGCTGGTACTTCTGCTCCCTTTCTTAACAGCCTGGAAACACGTTGAAGCTATACTTTTCAAGATTTTCAGGGTCAGTCTCCCTGAAATGAAACTATTTTAAGTCTCTATTTCCATAATATTAATCAATTTTACATATATTATTTATATATCACAATAAATTTTATCTCCATCCCTACATCTGGTTTCAACAAAAAACTTCCCAATGAGCCGCGCAGCGCCGTTATTATTATTGTTAGTGCCTTGACTACGCCGCGTTTCCCTGAACCAGATGCCTCATAATACGTAACAATACAACAACATATATATATACACAATATTATGCAATTACAAACATTTTTCAAAAAAAAACCATTTAAAAAAAACCGGAATTTTCGCATCTCACGAAGTCATACATCGAAGTAAAAAAAAATTGTGAATACAAATGTTTTTTTTCCCAAAAAAAAATTTTAAAAAGTAAAAAGTTCCAAAATTAAATGAACACTCATTGTATGTTTGATTTTGGCTTATAATTTTTAAGCACCGCCCGAGATTTCCCTTTTCCCAAAATTCTTCCGCCCAAATTTGTTGGAAGATCATAAAAAATGAAACAATACAACCGGGTTTTTTTTATATTCTCCCCCCACATTCACGTTCAACGATGAGGTTTCCCCCTTTTTCTTCCCTTGGTTGTGGCCGGGAATTTTTGTTGTAAGGTTTGTAATCCCCTTTTTTGTCGTCCTTTCCTTCCCTTTCCCCAAACTGTGTTCTTGGCTGGTGGGGGGTTTTTTGTTCTCCGTCGGGGCCAAATTATAACTCTTTTCATATGGAACTTCAGTTGATTCTCTTTTCTTTTTTTTTTTTCTATCTCTAGAAATAGTACTAGATGACATTTGTTTTTTATTATTACAATTATTTTTCCCCTTTTTCGTTTTCCTTTCTTTGTGGTCCATTTGTCCCCGATACACCTGATTTTTTAATACCTTGGTTTTTTTAAAAACCTTTTTTGTTTTTTTTCATTTCCCTACTGAACTAGGTAGTGTTTCGGACCAGTGATTTATTTTTAGGGGTCCTTTTGTTTTTTTATATATTGTTTTTATTTTTTACCAACCCCTTTTTTGCCTCTAACCTACGTTTCACCGCAGATTTTTCTTTCCCATATTGTGACTCATTTAATTTTGGTGTATTTTTGAAGAAATATTTCCCTTGGACTTGATCTTATACTATTTGGGATTACCTTTGTTCCAAATTTCGACCTCGCCCATTTCCTATGACGATAAAATTTTTTTTTGATCTACGTTAACTGTTAATTTTTTTCCCTGATTTCCATATTAAAAATATTATTAAAGTTTTTAACTTCAAAGGGACTCTATAAGGCCCCCAAAATTTTTTGTTTAAATTTAACATACTTTTTTAAAGCAGCTGAATTTACAGGGTGTGTTTTCTAAAAAAACCCAATCATTTACCTTTTTTTTTATGCCCTTTTTCTACGTCTATTAAAAAATTTTTTTTCCCAAATTTTTCCTTTTTAAATTTTTTTTTTACTTAGTCTAGCTTTTTAAAAAGTTTTCGATTCAAATTTTTTGAATTTAGAGTTTTCCGGATATCAAAACCCATTTTTTTTGAAATGGTGTAATAATTTTCGCCCTTTAAAAACTCAGCCGGTGTTTTTCCTGTTGTTTCATTCACCGCCGTAAATAGCGTAAGCAAATCACGTAAGAATTGATCCCAAGTATCATGTTGATCATTAACGAAATTTTGGGGAAAATCATTTTGAATTATATCCCCGATTAACCCTTTTTTTGGTCCGATTTGCTTGTGGTCGATATGCAAAAGTCTTCACATCCCTTTGGCCTAATTTTTCATTTTAAGTGCTCAAAATCTCGGATATAAATTGGGGACCATTATCACTTATTAATTTTTTTGGGAGCTCCATAACGCGATAAAAATTTTTATAAAAAAAAAAAATTTATCCCCCTTTTAAAAGAGAGGGAGGCCTTTTTAAGAGGTATACTTCAGCCCATTTGCTGAAATGTTTGGTTTTTTTCAAAATATAGCGGTTACGTCTTATTCCGATATAGGATACGGGCCTAATAAATTTAACGTCACTTTTCCCTTTCCCGGAAAATTTCGATAAAATTTGGGTTTTTAACCGACCAGCTGGTAACGCTTTTTTTATAGTTATTAATTTTGGCACATATGGATGTAGAGACATATTGATCAAAAAATTTTTAAAAAAAAAGGGAAATAAAAAACGCCCCGAATTTTATGATACTTTTTTAAATCTGCCAAACGTGTCCACTTATTGGTTTGTCATAAAATTTTCCTTTTTTATTTCTTTCCCTTTAAAGTTTTTGGGAAAATGTATATACCTTTTCACCTAATGACGTTGGGTTTTTCGCAAAAAAATAACAATCCTTAAATTAAACGGAAATGGGGAAAAATTTTCTCACATATCGTTGCATTAACTGAGTTTTTCCCCCGGGGTTTTCTAAAATCTATATAAAAGGCCCAAATTCCTGGGTCATTTTTCGTTCCCTTTTTAAATTTTTCCTGCGAAGTAAGTACCAAATTTTTGGATTATGGCCAATTTAATTTTATCCCCAAATTAAAAATATTCCCATGGTTTTTCGGAAAAAGGGAAAAAGCCACCATGTTTAACTTCATTTCGGGACCGATTAACGTGTAAATTCCCTTTTTTTTTATTTTTATTATCTTCAACCAGTGTATTTTTAAATTTTTTAAGATTTTTTGATCCCCCCCAATACTTTTTTTGACCCACTTATAAAATTTCCATACCCAGAATACAGGGGTATTCTAAATCTTTCAGCACATGAAATGACCAATTTTTTTTCGAATTTTTCGATGTAAATTTTTAATTTTACAATCCCCATTTTTTTGGCATTTCGCACCCCTGGCTGTTTTTCCCTGGGCCCCGGTTTTTTAATTTGCTTATAAAAAAAAATATTTTCATATACTTTTTCCCGGGGATATAAAAGTTTTTATCTGCCCCTTTGTGTCCCATACCCTTTAAAAAATGTGTTATTTAAAAAATAGGAAAGTGGGGGTTCTACGGGTGCTATACTTTATTGGAGAAAGTCTAATTGTTTTCTTTGTCGACACCTTTTGGGAGGTTGATCAAAAACCCTTTTTTACAATTTTTTAATCGTCCCCTTGCTTCCTATCCCCCTCGATTAAAATCACTGAACCCCTTATTTCTACGGCCCCCTTTTAAAAATTTAAATTATTTCGCTCTTTTCCCAAATGAGAAAACCCCTGTTGCTGAATTTTTGATCATTATTATTAAACCTTTTCCCCCTCGAACCCTTATTATTTTGACGGCTTTTCCCCTCGTAAAAACTCATTTCTGTTTTTTGGTCTACCCCCTTTTTTTTTCCAATTCCTCCAGTTTCTACCATTAGCTTCAAAAGGGATCCTATGGGATTTTTTACCTCGCCTTTTTTATATTAATGGTTCCCGATAACCCCTTTGTAATTTGCAAGAATATTCCCCTTCGAATTTAGCCGGGCTTCAAAAGTTGAATCGTATTTTTTGGGTTTCAACCTTTCCCCATAGTCCTGTATCTGTGGGGTTTGGGGTCGAACTTAAAATGATCCACTAAGTCTGCTTTTTGGGAAATTTCCCAATTCTAAACTTTTCTATTTTTTGTAATCTATAAAAAGAAAACAGTCGCCTCCCGATTTTCTTCCCCCGCTGTGATGCATAAAACCCGGGCTGTGTTTTTTTTATTTTTGATCGCGGGAAAAACCTTGCTAATACAGTTTTAGCTGCGCAAAATCCGTGGTTTTATTTTTCACCCAACAACGAACCAAATATCGAATAACCAAACTTGAGCCCCTTCCCCCGAGATTTTTTGGGAGGAATGACAGAACTTGGGATTTCCCAAATAACTGTATATTTTTTCGATGCACCTGATAAACTCTTGCAACATTTCCTCCGACCCTTAAAATACATTTCAGGTAGAATTTGTATTTCCACCTACATTACCTAACCCAGAAATTTCGTTTTAAATTATTGAGCATTAAACCATCCTGTGATGACCATGTCTTGCCGGTTCCCTGTAAGCTGGGGTGTGGGATTATCAAAATGAAGAGAATAATTCCCTTTAAAACAACTTTTATTAAGAGTAACTTATAATACTTAAGTTCTAATTTTGACAATTATTAATTAAAGTGAGAATCCCCCAAAAAATCACGTATTTAAGTCAGATCACGCAACTCGATCCTCTATCTCAATTTTTCTTAATAATCCTGTTATTTAATTATTTTTATCTTTAAAATTACCTTTCCAGTTCTGGTCCCTTGACCTAGAGAATATAACCCATAACTTTTTATATGAAGATTCTTTATTTCCCAAAGGAAACTGTTTTCCCTTTATCCGTTTTTTTGGTCCGCAAGATTTCACACTGTTTGTCACGCTATTGATCAGAATGATTCCACACTACAACCCTGAGCCTGCTACGCTATCTCTAGGTTTTCCAAAAATATTGATCAGAATGATTCCACACTACAATCTTTTGAGCCTGCTACGCTATATCTAGGTTTTTCCACGCTATCCTTTTTTTAGGGATATCTCATTTACAAAATTCGATCCGTTTCTTTCTTTGGTATTGGGTTGGAAAAAAGGTTTTGCCATTAACGTGGCCGTCAAAGAACATAGGAGTCATGAAACTTGGGAAAAACGCGGGGACGTCACAACTTTTAACATGAAATATGGCAGCAGCTCTGTTTTGTGATGACTTCCAGTCACTTTAAATTAGATAATTATCAGACGTGGCTTAAAGTTAAGTGCAGTGATTGAAAAAGAGGCACACTGGAGTTATATCTAATTACCGGAAGAGCGTTAGCATTAAAATGATTTTCTAAATTTAGTTCATTAAGGAAAAGGCCATTTAAGTTAATCATGTATAAAAAAGATTTAAATTCATTTGCATATTAGAAGTTAACGTGATATATTTTAATATGTACTATTTTAACCTCTTAACTGGTTTGCCCTTACAGCGTAAGGACACTAGTATTTTCTTCCTTCTACCTTAGATTTAAACATGTTTTTAATTCTTATAGTGAGATAATTAGTGTTATAGTATTTTTATAAGAGATACTGTGTTTTTCTACTGTACTTAAATACTTCTCCTGAATTCTCTTTGTGGTGAAGGTGGGAATTTTTCATTAAGGCAGGAATTTGGATTCTTGAAAGTATTCGACAAAGAACAGGGATTGTCAAGGCAATGTGCAATTTGTTTCTAGACAGGAAATAAAAATAGAAAGATAATCTAAAAAGGACGATATTATCTCTGCTCCCATTGCTATCTGCAATGTAAGCTTTAGTGCTGCTGCAAACCACCATGCTGCAAATTGCGTCAAATTCGAGCTCACACTTAAAGAATACAAATTTTATATCATAGGTACAAGAATTTGCAAGCGTTGTTTCAATATTATACGGTAAAATTCAAGATCGCATACTTTTTGAATATACCTTGTACTATTCAGTAACCAATTCTATAATAAATTTAGTAACTTCGATAAATATTTTTATGAAAATTGCATGTATTTAGTATTTGAAGGTCATGTGCATCGAAAAAATAATGTAATGCGAATTTTTTAATAAAGGGAAACTAATTACAGAGTTATTTCTATATTTTTCACTACGAGATGTTTTATAACTACAGCTGTTCTTTATTTCATTACTTTTGCGTTAGTACTGAAGAATAAGAATGTCCATAACTTCATTTTTTCTGAAGGCCAGTGTTAAATATGCATGACTAAAAGTAGGACTATTTCTAATTAAATAGTACACCATGTGTTCCAACTTACAAATAATTGTCATCGAAAGATTCTTTGTTTACTTTAATTATTATCCAAAAATACGATAAATTGGGATATTTCATTGTACAATTTAATATGTCATTTTCTAAATTTTTATTTATATTTAAATGCGTTGTTTAACTTACAGAAATCAGTTTTAACCCTTTTACAGTCATACTTGAGATTAACTCGGGTACGACAATAGTGCTCCAAAATGTCAAGTCGGAGTATTATAAGGGGATATATTTTTTTTAAAATTTCATCTTATTGTTATACTCGAATCTATATTGGGAAAAGATAATTTAGGCTCATTTCAATAAATGGATATTCAGTATTGGCTCAATTCAATATTTGATGAGCAGTATAATGTGATACTTTCATGATCAACCTCAATAATAAAGTGGCTTAAGATATACTCAAACCAAAGATTGTTTTTGATAACAATCTAACTATGGGTGGTATAGATCACTGTGATCAGGAAATATCCTTTCACCCGACAATCGGAAAATGACAGAAAAAATATAAAATGATATCTTTACATCTACTATAGAGCTCCTTTTTGCTCTAAAAAAATGTAGTTGGGAAACGTATTACATTGTAAGAATTTCGAAACCATTGTGGAAGAGCTTTTTGTAAATATGACGATGCTGCTTCTGAATGAAAGAATTATGGCATACTACCTACAGTAACCCTTCCTGTTTTATTAAACGACATTTTATATCCCATATTAATCCTACTCCTGGGAAACGTAAGCATACGAGACATTGCAAATTCTGTTGTTCAAAAAAAAGATGCAAATGGAAGAAAGATAAAGAAGGGAGCATGATTCTGGTGTCATGATTGTGGAGTTGATTTGTACTTGGAAAAATATACCACTCAAATATACCACCAGTTATACCACTCAAAATTGAATATTTAACTACTTATAGAGGTATTCATTTTTATTTTTTTTTTCAGAAAAAAACACGTTGCTAGAAACGAACTTCTTCTCTACCTCGTTGCAGGATAGCCACCTCAAGTTGTAAGAGCGCCCCCCTTGGGTGCCCTTTTCCTAGATTATCAGCGTGAGCTCTAGAGGTGTAGGAATAAATACAGAACTAAAAGCTGCCATGATCTTAATAGGACTTTATTAAGATCTTAACTTAAACCCCTTTAACAGATTAGATAAAATATGATATGTGAAAAACTACGGTGGCTAAACCACAATATATATAATACCAAAATAACGTCCCCGGACCCTGTCAATAACAACCGCCCCAAGTTAACCCTATGCGATCACAGGTCGAATATTTAAATAGTCACTGCTATCTTTATTGTCCAACGAAGTACATTCTATCTAATCCTATTTGAATTGGGTTCACTGGCGTGCATGGATACCCTTTTTCCTAAAGGGCTCTGTGTCCTTAACCTCTCAAAACCTCTTCACACTTAAAATATGGACCATCATAACATTTCCCATTTCCCTTACTCTAAACTTCTTATATTTAAAGTTTTTTAATTTGATCTTTCCTTCACGATTTGCTTCTTGGGTTAGTTGGAAAAGGGTTGCCATTCATTCTGACCCCAAAGAATCCAAAAGGAGATGCTAATGAAAAGACGTGTGAGCCCTTCACAAAGTGAATATACAATTGCTGTAAAACCTTAAAAAATTTTATGCATGTAATTCAAAATATCAGATTTTAACTGCTAAGTATATTTTATTTTGCACTGAACATTAGCTTTTGCAATAAAAAAAATTGATACTTTATGTACACAAATCATCATACTAACTTGATAGTGAAAGGGTTTAGTACACAGAACGGCATTCATTACTTTTTCAACAATCGTCACCAATTTCGCAAAAATAGAAAAACAATTAAATTCCTTCTAAAGTGTAATATATTATTTTAACTATCGATTCAATACTTGAAAAATGAAAAATAAGTAGTGTTCAATGTAATTCTTCTGAAATTTAGAATAATTTATTTAAGACCAAAGGCATTTTTAAAAAAAGCTTTTAACAATGAAACGTATTTAATTAGTTATTATAATATAAAATGACAATTCTTGAATTTAAGTTTCATTTTCTTATATGTAAATCTTGTTGAATCAATTGTAAGATATGTACTTATTTTTATTGCTTTCATTTTGTCTTAATTTAATTCTTTAGTGAGCAAATACTCATTTTTTAAAACTAGCATGTGCGAGCTTGAAAGAATCAACCGAACTGTTCTCATATATTCTACTATAAATACAAGGATCAGCCAGAAAAGTAAGATTTTCCTCACCACCAACAAATAGTGGGGAATACATGAATAACGGTGATTGTTCATGCTGGATAAATACTTGGCAGGACTATCACATACACCAGTGGTTGGCACTTCAGGATAACTTCCAATAAAGTCGTTGTAATGGTTAAGGTTATCGGTTTTTATATGCTCTTCTGCAAAAATTAGGGAATATATGGGATAGAGGTTTTGTGTGTGTGTGTGAATTGTTATTGTCATACACTGCAGAAATTGTTACGGGTTGGTCTGAGAAAGAAGCGAATATGATGGTATTGTGCTGATGCAGGGCAATGCTCATTCACATACAAGTCACTGCACAAAATATCTACTTCAGGAATTCCCCAGGGTGGTGTTTGATTACCCAGCTTATGGTTTCGATTTTTTCCCAGTGACTTTCCTATTTTTCTGGGTCTACACAAATTCCTGTACAGTGTGTACTTTACATGAGATGAAGAACTGCAAGTGGCTGTTTCAAGATAGCTCTAATCCTAGGCGACAAACTTCAGCAAAATACAAAAATTTTCCCAATGTATAATGAAATGTTAAAACTGTGGTGGATGATAAATAGATGAAACGTAATCATATCTGTTCCAATAAATGATTCCATGCAACTAGAGCATATTTGGTTTTTATTTATAATCTATGGTTTTATCATTTTCTGTATGCTCCTTGCATATAGTATCAAATGCTGTTGTAAACGAGAGAAATTAAAATAAGAATAGGATAAGTTGAAAATCAGGTAAAAAAAAATTCCTCTCTTATTGAATTCGACATAGATTTAATTAACGTAGAATCTTGATGTATATTTGGTAAATAGTATGGAAATCTACTTCATTGGTTCTAGCTCTACTTTGAAGTTGATCCTTTTTTCGTTCAAGCAGATCGTTATTTCTGCAATATATTTGAATTTGATAGTTTGTTATAGACTGATTTAAAAAAAAATCTCTACTCTGCATTCTGTCTCGCTAAATTTAATATTTAAGGCATATAATCGTCCTGGCAAATCCAAGAAACAACTGAAATTTAAAGGTTCTTAAGTACTCAGAAAATTTATTACGACGGTTATGTTCATATAGTTTTATAAACCAATGAAAATAATATAATAACATTTCCTATAGTTTCTAGTAATGTTTTAAAATTCATTTTTAAGAGCTAGAATACAGAACTTTCCCCAGCATTAATGGCAAATATCTTTACTTGTTTATAATATTATTATTTAATCCACTGTTTAATTTAATTTTTTAATTTGCTTATAATATTAAAAATGCCCAAAGTAAATTTTTTTATTAAAAGTTTGTATGTATTTTTCTATTCCTACAAAAGTTCTCTTGATCATAAACAAAGTATTGTTCCTTTCAATTAAGCCCTATTTAACAAATAAATTGAATTGGTAAATAGCCAAAAGTTCTTTTATTTTTAAAATGTTTGATTAAACAGACATGTCACAATGACATATAGCATCTGTTTAATCAAACAGCATCTATAACTGACACAGCAGTTTCACTTTTTACCATGTTTTTACTAACACGCTTTCTTGTATGTCTGTCCGGGTGGAATGTTGTAATTGATTTTAAACTAACATCCCGATGAGCTAGAGACTTGAAATTTGAACCATAGCTCAGAAGTGGATGACAATGCATGAAAATGTGAAAAAAGAAGAAAAAATATATATACTTTTAAGTCTTTATAATACCCTTGTACATTATTTTTTTTAATTTAATCTGATTATTGTTATCACATATCTCAAAACACCATTCTACTAATCAAAGATGCATGAAGCGAAAACAATTTCTCTATGATATTATTTTCTGACAAACATATGTACTAAAACTTAATTAATTAGAAAATAATGTAACATAAAATCATGCTTACATAGTTCAATTAAGTGTCTTAAAAACTTTTAAAACACTTACGTTCATTTCATGTTTGGAAAATGTATAAATAGGAACAAAACAGCAACAAATATGCTTATGTTTCCTATTTACACATTCCAGATTGTGAGAGCTATTTTTCTTCTTGGTCAATTTTAGGAAATCATAGTATTACCCCTTTTATAGTGAGTGTTTAGAGTATGTAATATAAAGATTCTCTTAGCAAATTCTTATTTTGGAGAACAATGGTAACATCGTGATAATGGCCACGAGTGAGCAGTTCAGGAAATTTAGATCCAGGGATAGGTTTGAACCATGTTTCTGACAGTTATTGTAAAGTACAAGGTATCCCAGGGTTATTGGAACAAATTTTAAGGGGAAATAGGATTTAGATTTGCAAAGTAAACCATGGTCGGAAACCTCATGGGAAGTAATATGATAGGTATAAGAAACGAAGAGACACAAGACTGAAATAATTTGAAATATTGGTAAAACAAATTGCATGCCATATGGTAGTACTATTTGAAGATGGTATAGATGTAAGTTTTTACGTTTCGAAACAGAATAGGCACTACACCAAGATTCTCCTACTGCAACTGTGACGGCTCGTACGTTGGTATTCGGATTGGGTGAATGGTATCCAACGCATTTTGTTCCATGTTGGGAGTTCGAGTCACTCGTAGTCCACCCTCACTTTGTCTATTAACTCGTAATGATTCATATTCACTCAAATTGTGATGTAAATTAGTAAATATCCGGCGTGGTCTGTATATCTCTCTGTAAGTATCTTTCTTGATACAATTTCTCTGCTGTTTGTGCATTTTTTTCCTAAAAATCCATAAATCAGGTGCATATCTACCAGCTCGGTATTCATGAAATGTTCCATACTCCTTTGCGGGTAATGATAGCTCAAATGTCTGCAATAATGCAGTTCCGTTTCCTCCAATGCTCTTGTGAACAACGCCAATTAGATCCTAACGAAGACGGTTCCGACCAAAAGTTGCTAAGCAAATCTGAATCCTTGTGAGGACCCCTATCTTCCCATAAAGTTTGTCCCAATAATTCTGGAACACCCAGTGCTGTGTGGATTTGTGGTAAATTAAATTCATCTGGGTTTTATAAATTTCACGCTGTATGGTGAGAATTCAGAAAAAGAAGTTTGAAATTTCATATCGTTTCTAGCATTGATCACAATCACAGTATTCATGCTGCTCTCAAGCGGCCTTATTTTGTATTATAAATATTAACAATATCATCATAAATGTTAAAGTTTAAGATTTTTATGTTATCTTTTTAATCTGCTGAAACATTGTAATTCTACTGAATATTCTAGAAAACACAATGTTTTTAAGGATACCAAAGACGATCATATTTTTATTGAATTTTGAGTTGTATGCTTAAAAACAAACTAATAATAAATCTTATTGAATAATTCGATGCAAAAATTATGCTTTTGTACCTCATGCAGTAAAATATAACTGCTCCGATTCCGGAGAAATAATTGTATACTGTCTTAACAGTCTAAGTCACACATCCAAATTACACAAGACTGAAAAAAAAAACGTTTGGAAGAAACTAAATTAAAATTTCATTCAGTTTAAAAAAGCAATATAATATTTTAACTACAAAAAGTAACAATCCTAAAAAATATCGGCACTTTTTAAAATTTTATAGCAGCTTGGGATCTTTCACAGCTTTTCTAGAGAAAGAAAAGAACCCCTGTACTAGTCAAAGCTTTTAGCGTGGGATAAATTGTTCGTTTTTAGAACACTGAAATAAGTCTATGTTCCCTTGAAAGAAGAATGCGTCTAATGGATTCAAAATCCCTTAAAACACTATGATAAAGCGTCCTGTGACATCACATAAGATATCTCTATCCTGCAGGGATTTAACGGCACTGATGAATTCTCGATTGCAACCCCATAGATACAAGAATCATAATCTTCCAGAGGAATTTTCGAATTCGAAAGAAAAAAAATAGATTGCAGAATGAAGCTAACTTAAGAGAAAGATAAAAAAAGAGGAAGAATTGAAATCTAAAGAATTGAAAACTCTTCTTTTTTTTTCTTATTTTATTTCGTCAACCTCACTTTCTCCTATTTTCACTACTTAATTTTTAGCTGATAAGTTTAAATGAAGATACAAGTGTACAGAAATCTTAAAATGTCTGAAGAATTATCAATCTTAGAATAAATAGTTTGGTTTTGTTCTATCATGGATGAATAAATTTCCTTTGAATTTAGTATACTGTATTTGACCACTCTATTATTCTCACATTATCAAGGAGTTTATATGTTATTGCAACATTTCCACTTAACTTTTTTTTTGCCCTTGGTTTTTTACATATAAATAGAGTTTATTGATAAAGTAGTTTGTATATAAAGTAACTTTGAATATTTATAAGTAAGAATGCATATCTCACACACAAAAGGCTTTTATAACTTTTTTATTTATTAATTGTGTTAAATATATACATTGATTATCATAAATTGAGAGAGAATCATAAAAATGCGATAAATCAAAAAGTTATGCGCAGAATTTAATGAAACTTATGCACCTTATAAAATACATAGAAAAGTATAAAATAGCATAAAAGAAATCAACAGACAATTATGATACTATAGAAATTAGCATACGTATACAATGGACAAATCGGATGTGTCAGTTTGGTAAGGGAAAAGTACTTTTTTATTATTGGGTATCCCCCTTCCCCCGAGAAACAATACAGCACATGCAACGACAGCGATGTGCGATGCTTTCAATTATGCGATTTATTAATTCTGTAGGAAGTGCGAACCTTTGCTCTTCCTAGGCAGTGAAAAGGATGGATAGGGTCCTAGGAGGAGGATTCAAGCATCAACACTTTATCCTAGAGCGTCGATAGGGTTAAGGTCCGGTGATTGAACTGTTTCCTGCACAAGATAAGCATCCTGTTACCTGGAATTTGCAGGTAACGTGTGGTTTGACTCTGAAGGAAGCACACAGTAGTTGTACTTTAAAGTTTATTAAGAATATTTCAGCATCACAGGAATCACACCATTCCATAAAGAAAAATACATACATATACTAAACGCCTCTTGACGTCATGACCAAGAAAAACAAACACGATATGCAATGACGTCAGACACGGTTAGCAGTTAACACAGATAAATCTGCATGACGAAAGGAACAAAGTCCAACAAGCGGCCCCTCATGCAGATTTCATTCATACTTCAGAAGAACAAAAAATTTCACAATACCAAAATTTCGTCACAAAAAATTTTCCTTATAGCCTCTTTAGGGGAAGGGCTTAGTAAAAATGTCAGCAATATTATTTTTTTCTATTAATATACTTTATTTCAAAAACTGACTATCTACTAAATTTCCAAAAGTGAAAAAAGGACGTCAATGTGTTTTGTCCGATGATTTTCAACAGGCGAACGGGAGAAATTTATAGGTTTATTATCACAATAAATAACCGGTAATTCAGAATAGTTTAATTTTAGCATCAAATTACATTCATTAATTACATTTTGAATCCCAAAAAATTTCTTTTGCAGCTTCCGTTAAAGATAATATTATTTCCCCTTCCATGGAAAGACTAACACATTTTTGTTTTAAAAGCGCCAGGAAAAAGGGCATTTGTACAAAAATTAATCCTCCTATAGAAACACGATCATCCTA
>BMAV01009766.1:0-44917 GCA_019973955.1 Trichonephila inaurata madagascariensis
TGTATCAGTGCAAAATCGAAAGTTACCCATGTTTTGTATATAAATTTGCCTAACGTTAAATACAGAGACCGAGAAAGTTTTCTTTTTTTTCTACAGTCTTTACAGACATTTGATGACAAACTGGTTTATGTTTTTTTTTCTTTTGTAGCCAATGTTCTTTACCTGATGACAAATTGTCGATTGCGATACCTATAGTGAGTTTGCTAAAGTTATTTTATGCAGAGAATTTCCTACAGCAATAAGTTCCTTCAGCTTCATTTTTTTTCTTTTTCACCAAGAACTTCTTTTTATCTGCATTTCTTTTTCTTGGAGCTTTTGATTGCCAGCCCAATTTTATTTCTTATAGAAGTTTTCATAGCAATCCATCAGAAAACTGTATTTTCTGATTTTTAAATGCTTTATTTTAAGCTGAATTTGATTAACCATCTTCAAAAGCTGTAAATTTTGTTTCGGGTTTGAGGCTCTAATTTTGGAGCTATAATTTACTCCCACTATTGAAAATAGTCAGATTGGTAATTTAAACGTTTCATTTTTAAAATATAACTGGCTTTAAAGCAATTAAAATTTATCATAAATAGTTATATGCTTGTAAAATAGATAACACTGTTTCTGAATTAATATGTACAGCAGTGTTTCTCAAACTGTGGGGCGCCCCCCTAGAGGGGCATGATAACCTTACAAGGGGGCGCGAGTATATCAAAAAGTCGAAAGCAAAGGATATTTAAAAAATTAATAATTTACTGAAAGGAAACAAAACACAAAATACATTCTGACAAAATAAAAATAAAATACTCATTTATACTGATGTAATACTCTTATAAATATATCAATACTGCATAGTGTTTCATAATTAATTTAACAGTACTAAGTTAAGAAAAAGTGTAATAATTATCAGTGAACTTATAGGCATGTTATAAACTTATATATAAAATTTAACACTTATCTTAGCAATTTTTACGATTTATAATTAAAGTGGTATTGTAGCTTTATGTTAAAGTATATTATTTTTGAATGCAATACATTGTTATTGTATGGAAGGGGGAGCGATGAAAATTATGATTGAAAATTGGTGCGCAAGTATAGAAAGTTTGAGAGTTGTACAGAATTTTGAATTTAATCTATTCAATTGTAAAGAAAAGACGTACACCTTCATTAAAGGAGCTAATTGAAATGCAGTTAATATATAAATAAATTTCAAATTTAGTTAGTTTCGCTTCCCAGTAATGTATCTGAAAAATAATACTATTATTTAATGACAAGATTTTAGATACAAATTTAAAATATAATTTAAAAGACCTTACTTTAAAAGCTATTTTTAGGAATTCGTGATTTAAACATTTATATCATCTCTCTTAAAAAAGAAGAATTACATTAAAGTAAAAATACAATTCATTTCAAGAAGGAAAAAAGATTATACAATATCACAATCAGATTAATATCCCTGAAAGAATCTTCAATCACATTTTACATTCAAACTTATCTTTCTTTAATATAAGAGATGCTTCAAGAAATCTTTACAAGACTTTGTTGATACTATTTTATTCTAAAGTTGGATTATACTTAGAAAATCGAGAATATTGACATCTCAAAGAATTTCGAATCATCTTATATTAGCATATGTAATGCGCACACAAAGTAAATAATTCATAAGAGAAAAATAAGTATGTTGCTCGAAACTCAAATTCTTAGATCAAAGGAAGGTAGATGGAAAAATAAAATAAATGAAGTCTGCATTGCGATGCATATGCAAATATTCGGTACGAAACATATTTTTCATTTAATATTCATGACCTCAAACCAAAAGGAGGTGCAGAAAACCTTGATCATTTATATGTTTGCAGGCAGTGCTTTATTTGAAAAAGAGCATGGTATTCTGCTATTTGAATCAAGATATTGACCATCTAGAACTTTCTAGGCAATGATAAAGGAAATGCAAAGTGTTTTCCGACTTAGAACTGCTGTGCTTTCAAAATGAAAGATTTGAGTAGACTGTTTCTATTTATATTTGAGAATGATTAACCTTGTGACATAGAAAAATAGAAACTAAAACAACTCTTCATGATAACTGTAGGTGGAAAGGAACTTACGTTTTAATAAAATAAATGCCTGAACAGCTTTATTTCAATTTTTGATTCAGATTTGTAAATTTTATGATGAAAGTTAATAATGAAAAGTCTTTTTTTTAAACTGCTTTGCATCCAGATGTTTATTTGAGGTCAATTAAATCTAATGAATTCATTTAAAATTTTACAGAGGATTAGTTTGAGAATACATGACAAATTATATATTCACAAAAATAGCATTAACAAATTATATGAATTTCATTTAACAAAATGTTAGAATAATTTAGTTTAATTAATTAGATAACATTAAATTGATCAATGGGCTCAATTAATGAAGTCACATGATAAAAACAAACACTTGTTTTCCATTTAATTCAAAACAAAAATTAAACTAATTGTACTTGTTGTTTTATTTGTAAAACTCAGATTAAATTTCAAATTTCATATTTGGTTAAAGATGTTTAAATGTTAGGAGAAAAAAAAATTCTTTAGAAAAAAAAATTAAATTATCAAAAAAAAAAAAAATCATATTTTATGTTTATACTTTTAAATAAAATGCATTTTGTATTCATATGTACTTTTTAAGAGAAAGTTTCTGCATAGATCAAAACTTGGCAACACCAGAGCGCATGAACTGATTAGATGGAAACACTAGATAGCTTTTATCGTGTGACTATGATGTCGCATGAGTTTTTGAATTGATTGGCTAAAATAACGTGGCTTTCACTATCATGTGACAATCATCACATGAATTCAGCACATTGCCCTTTTAAATCTACCTAATATATTTTTAAGTTAAAGTTGAATTGCTACAAATTTTAAAATATAATCGAAATATGACGTTATTTTTTTTTCAGTTTTTACGTATATATATCAAACTGTTATTATTTATTAAATAAAATAATACATAAAAAGCAATTAAGCGAAAATTTTGTTTTAGAAAATTACAGTTAATCCTTTTAAGAAAATTATTGACCGATACAACTTGAAAATAATTTTTCATTCATATTGTAGTGCTCGATTTACCAAAATACGAGGATTGGGGCAAAAGTCATGGCAACTATTTTTTTTTCTTGAAGAAACCAGTCCGGTTGGAGAATGTGACATATACAGTTGAAAGTTCAAGGTGTTAACTACATGTGTGGACAATAGATAGCACTGAAATATCGTAACAGACTAATTTATTTCGACAGTATTACAAGGCAATATGGCCTTCACGGTGCAAAAGAATGGCAACACAGTACACATAAAGTTGACATGACAAACCTGGGCCTAAACACTCTTAATGTAGTCCATGACCCTTAATGTAATCCATGAGCTGCTCGATGACGGCACATGCCACTTCGGTCTGCACATTGACCGGTCATCCCGAACTTTGCGCATCACTGGTTGACACACGTCCTTGCTGAAACTTTCCTATCCTCCGTGCTACTGTACGGTATGGTAGGGCATTATTCTCGAGGGCTTCCACTAATTCACTGTGACATTCCATCGCATTTCTCTCTCAGAGAACGACTATTCTGATGTAAGTGCACTGCTCGACATGGGTTACTTCCGTCTTGCACGGCACTCACCAACTGACTGATTTCACAGCCCTCACTGAGCTACTACCAGCTATCACAAATCCATCTGATGTTCTGCATACATACTATGCCTGAGGAACTTTCACACGACACATATACGTTTGTGATCCGTTCACATATCTACAAAAAAAAAATAGTTGCCATGACTTATGCCCCAACCCTCGTATAAGAAAAGCTTAACGAAAAAGAATCGTCTGTTCTTACTGTGGGTGATTCATTTTTAATTCAGTAAGAACAAACGGTTCTTAAACTTTTTCGGTGTTATCAAAACCAGAGTTGTCATAACCATAAGAACAAGAGATATAACACTAATGTGATATTAAGAAAACTGTAAGGATTAATTTAAAAAAAAAATACTAGTTGTTATTTAAGAGATTTGTATTAGTTTAATTCTAAACAACTTTATGTGAAAATAAATTTATCATTTGTGGGATTAGCGAGGTAGTGTTTTGTAAGTTTTACGTCTATTTTATTTTAATCGTCTTGGCGGAAAGAGTGAAAAGATTACTTTTTTTTATTAAAATGAAAACAATTTTTTTAAAATTCGCGTTTTTTTTTTTAAATACAGCGAAAAATTTTGTCGTGTATATTCAGATATTATCATTGATAGTAAATTGCAAATTTTAGCGTATTTGATTGCATTAAAGATTTTGTGTGAATTTTTAAATGAAATTAGGCTTAACTGTGAAATTTGCCCGGTGCTTTTTGTGCGTATACTCTCGGAACGTGCAGGCCTGGGGAAACGTTTCTTTCTTTTTTCATCACCCCTGAATAGGTTCTGTGTCTTTAAATAAATGCACAATAGAAATAAATGCAAAAAGAATTTCTAAGGAGAACTAGTCCTTGAATTATATATTTAAAAAAAAAAAGGTATTTTTAAATGTTTTTGCAAAATTTTCTCGGGCATTTCCGAAAATTTTTGCTGAAACTTAAAGGTTCCAAGCGTTTGAAATCATCCATTATTTTTCAACGTCATAAGAAGTCCCTTGAAATTTAATTTAACGTTATTTAAATCTCTGGATTTAAAATGAACATTCTACAAGTGAAACATTACCATGGAATTTTTTGATGGAAATATAAGTAGTAGAGATAGCAACATTTTTTATACCTGAATTAATTTTGTGAAGGTTCATGCTGAAATATTTGAATATCCCATGCTTTAAATTTAGAGACTCAATGTTGGTGCTAGTAATTAAAAAGTCTTGAAGTAACTTTGACTTCATATTTTTGTAATAAAATCATTCATGTATATATTTAACTTGTTCTATTAAATTAATTACTCCCTAGAACTATTTTTTTTAAACTAACTTTTGCTTTTTTTTAGTTTTAATGAAAATTTTATTTTATATCTGAATTGATTTACTTTTTATTAAATTTGAAAAGTATAGTTAACAAGTTACGTATTTATTACATTGACTTCTTCACTGTTTCATAATGAGAACACTTATTTATTTTCCAAATATGCGTAATCAAATACTAATTGCCGTTACGCGATGGTAAATAATGTTTAAATTTAAAACCTAGAAGACTTTACAAAGGATTATTGCTCTTTAAAAGCTTTATATTTAAATGTCAAATCAGAAAGCGCAATGCTCCAAGTTCCTATTATAAAAGAAACATTTCTGTTGTGAAAGTAATAAGAAAGAGGGGTTATGGCGAATTATGTTACGTAGCGAGAGAAAATGAAGCGACTGTCACCTAATTCCAAGTTACTGCTAAGAGGGAAACTATAAACCGAAATAATGGGTTGACTACCTCAGCAAAATATTTTTTCTGGTCACCGTGACCCCTCTTTGAAACTTGGAAGTAAAAAAGAAATATAATATACAAATATCAAAAGTATTTTTGTAATGGATTTTAAGAAAAAAATAAAATAAATGAGCTAAAGGGATCTTACCATGAGTAAAAAAAAGGAAATATTTTTAGATAAAAAAAAGAGATACGGAGGAAAAGAAAAGTTAAGAAATGTCTGTCAAAAAAATAAGTTCTTTTTTTCTAATTTAAAAATAACTTTTTGCTAAATGAATAATTAATGTGGTATAACAATTTTTACATTTATTTAAATGGACAGTCACGTAATATATAACTTCTTCAAACTTCATACTTATGGATACATTAATTGCATCCTGACATATTAAATGTTGACTATCTTTTAAAATTGTTAGTGAATTGTTTTCCAATAAACCGAAAATCTTATAATAAATTGTTAACTAACTGTACTTTTTTTAGACATTATATAACAACAATGAACGGTTAACTTTGTACAAAAAAAAGCCTTTTAAAGCAAGGCATAGAAATTAAGTATTAAAAGAACTTATTTTAAGCATCGTATCTATGTTTCAATAACATTGAAATCACTCGATTAGCCGAAGTCAATTTTAAAGATAAAAAAAAATATGTACTTTATGTTCCCTTTCCTGTAAAATTTTCCTGAAACAAATGTATATTTTAATCTACAATGAAAATTAAAATTGACAAAAAATATTTTCATTGACCATTATCTAGGTAACTTACTGGTCTTTTTATAATTTCAAGAATTACCACATAGTTATTTTAATATAAAATTGTGAACACAAAAACAAATAATATAATTTTCGATACTAAAGTTTATTTTCTTATATTTTAAATGTCTTTCATAGTATAAATTTCCAACTTGCCATTGATACCTAGTTTTAAAATTGGACTGTTGCTTTTTATTCCCATTCTGCTAGATTTATTTTATTTTCAATTTTCTCCAGCATAAAAACAAGTTCTGCAAATGTTTCCTTGAGGAATATTATTTTATATATGAGAAAGTATTTCTTCTGTGATCCTAAGCATCTTGCAAAGCATTTGTTTCAATTTTAAGGCCTTATAAAAATAACAGTTTAAAATATTAAATAATTCATTAAAAGTGTCATTCTATATTGTTTTTTTTTAATTCGAATTTTAGAAAACTAGTTAATTATTGGGAAGATTATATTTGATGTAGTAAAATTTTTGTATCTTAACTGTTCAACGTACAAAACATCAAACTGAATTAATTCATAAGCAAGAAATTCTCAGAAATCTATTTGATTAATAACAATTATTACAAAGTTTTGAAATTTGAAAGCTTTGAATTAATCCCATATTTGATTATGGATTTGATTTTTGACATTTACATGAATATCAATATATAAGTTCTTTAACGTTGTAACGGGTAATTTCGGGCACTTCTACTAATTATCTTGGGGAAAATATGCTTTAACAGTGATTTTTGTTTAAAAATCGCTTTCCGTAGAGATGACTTGATTTAATGCAAATGTAACTACTATTAAAATGTGCCCGTCATTGAAGTTAATCGTCGGTATGTAAGTTAATTGTTAATCTTTTATCTTTGTTCGTGAAATCCAAGTATTGAAATAGGTGGACAGCGACTGGGTAGTCGCACGTCTTCAGATTAATAGCCGACATGGAATCCACCAGGAATAATGGAAGTATGATGTAACCGGTCTTGTTCCCCTAATTGCTAAGAGGGGGCATCGATAAATGTGCGAAAATTCCATTCGTTTCCCTAATTGCTGGGAAAAGGTTTCACAAATAAGTGGTCAGAAGTTCTGACCCTTTTTCCAATGCCAGTTCGAAAGTTAAAAGAGACACCTGCACAATGTGTGTGCTTCCGTTTTCTCACGAATCTGTGAGGACAGAGCTTCTGAGAAGATTGAACTCACAATGGCGTCTAGACAGACTCCCACTATGAGCGGCCGACGAAAAAGATAAAAAGAAATAGGCCGTGAATGACCGTGTGAAACGAGATGTTTAAAAAAAAAGAGAGAGCGAGGGAGTACGAGATCAGATTTTGACAACAGAGAATCCGATTGAAGCGTCTCGTAGCGATACCTGAGTCCACGAATTAAGATGGACTTCAAGTGAGTGAGTGTTTGTGTTTAAGGGGCAAGAGTAGAGGTAGACTTCGAACCGAGGAGATTTCGAATGAACAACCACACGGCGGACCCACACTCGGTTTGGAATTACCGAGAGTGGACTGAGAACTATGGGCCCCTGTGACATATCCTATGTATAGGACTTTTCTCTAAAGGATCATTTTATTTCCTTATTTTATGCGAGCGATATAGAACTCTGCAGCGAAAGAGATACTTTATCTGTGGACTCACTTGCAATTAAATTGTAATGAAATAATTCTTTGATGAAATTTCATACAGTAAATAAAGAGTTATTCAAGAGCTGTTTGAAGTCATTACAGAAGTAATAAACCTTGGAGAGGACAGAGCTATCGAGCTTCGAGAAGAAACATGACAAAGAGCTTCAACTCCAGATAAGTACTTTTAATAATTTATTATATATATCCGGTTAGGGGTAAGGATTTCCTACTGCTCCCAGAGATAAGTTAGAAAACTGTTTACTTCATAAAGTGCTAAGGATAGAATAAAAGTAGCTATTTTATGTGATTATGTTTGCTTCTTCCTCGAACCCTTTCATACCCACGACCATCGGTCAGCGACAACATACTAAAATAAAAACAATGCCTTTATTTTACATTTGATTTATTTTTCATTTATAAACCATTCTGCAAAAAATTTTAACTAATAATAAATTTCTATCCAAATTTTGAGAGCAAAAAGAAGTCTTAGAACTTCTAAAGAAAAACAGTTTTATCAAATCCTTATTTAAATAACGAATTTAAATTTCTCGGTGGGGTGAGAAGTTCTAAGAATTCTGTTAGCTCTCAATTTAAGAACATTAATTCAATACATCTAAGAATGAGTGAATAGAAAATAGAAATAAGGCTTTGTGTTTCTCACCTCAGATCCGCTAAGTTTAAATATAAATATTATCATTGAATAGTGTTTAAGTTAAGATCGTAATAAAGAGATATTAAGATTATAGCAACGCCTGGTTGATCATTTACTCCCACACACCTAGATCACGAAGATAACTTAGAAGTAAGGCATCACCCAACGGGCGAATGCTTTACGCTGTACAGGAAACAGTCCTGTCCTCAATCCTATTGAAAACTTGCGTCACGGTTTGAAAGCTCTTGTCCGAATGAGGTACCCATGAAATAAAAAGGAACTATTTGAGGATATAATTGATTACTGGCATCATGTAATAACGAAGAAATAACTTAAAACTATTTTCAGCTCAATGAAGCATCGATGTGAAGCTGAGAATAAAAATAAAGGTTATTCCACTAAGCACTGATAAATCACTGCTATCAACAGTATCTAATGTATATCGATAGTTATTGTGGCAATTTTTTTGTGTTGCAAATATATAAAATTTTCATTTTTTTTATTCAATTTAGTATTGAATTTTCTTTATAATGATACAAAACACTTTGTATTTTGTGTAGAGTAACATTTTCTGTAAGCGTACAAACTTAAAAAACATGACAATTTTAAAAAGTGTGCACAATTTTGGTCACCACAGTAAATACATTATATCAATATACAATCAATATACACCAATGTACACTCACTTCCAAAAGTTAAGCACGAAGATGTAAAATGCAAAAAAATCCCTAAATACTGCTTTGATTGATACAAAATTTAGCAGTAAAGTAGCATATATATTTATACATAAAACAAAATCAATAATTATAAACAGAAATGAAAACAATATTAAATTTTTGTAAGTTATCAGATAATGTCATACTGGAGACTTAAACAGAATTATGTATAAAGTGAAAATAAACAGCATAAAATGAAAAAAAGGACATTAATAGGGTATGTGATACCCCCTTATCTATATGCAAAGTTTACACCTTCTGACCATGCTTTCAATTAGGTGGTCAACCACCGCAGAACTAAGCAATCGCCATTCTTCTTGTAGACCAGTTTCCAGCTCAATAAGAGTGGCTGGAGGTGGGAAACATGAAGATACAGCACGGCCGAGAGCATCCCAAAGATTTTCAATGGGATTAAGGTCGGGTGAATATTCTGGCCACGCCATACGCGCAATCCCTTCACTTTCCAGGTAGTCATCAACGATGTCAGCTCTATAGGAATGTGCGTTATCGTCCATTAAAACAAAAGTAGGGCCAACTGCTGCAGCGTATAATCTCATAATGGGTTCTAGGACTTCATCTCGATACCGGACAGTGGTCACAGAACCACGTTTAAAGATGTGCAGGTCGGTGCGGTATCCTAATGAAATCCCTGCCCACACCATAATGCTTCTGCCTCGTAATGCGTGATGTTCGGTGATGTTTTTGGCTGATTGCGTGTGCCTTGTTTACGCCATATCCTTATACGCTTGTCATCAGGCTTCAGAGCAAATCTTGACTCATCAGCAAACATGACATTGCCCCAGTCAGACACAGTCCAATTGCCATGTTCTCGGCACCACTTCAATCGTGCCCCTCTTGATTGGACGGATAAAGGAACACAAACTCGAGGTACCCGGGCATACAGTCCATTCATATGTAAACTTCGGCGTACAGTAGCTGCAGATATAGCCTTACCAATGGACGCTGTAACTATATATGTCACATGTGTGGAGGTCACTCTGTGATTCCGCTTGGCTATAATAGCAATATATCGATATTCCGTGAGCGTTGTAACCCTTGGGCAACCACCTATGGGCCTTTGGACAACTGTCTGTGTGGTTTGGAATTGTTTCCATAAACGTGAAGTTACAGAATGAGCGCCGAAGAAAAGAGCAACATCTGTGATCGACTGTCCTGCTTCAATGTGCCCCACAGCACACCAGCGCTCAGAATCTTCCATTCGTTTTCTGGAAGTCATAGAAACACGTATGTCTTGAAAACAAATTGTACGAAAGTTTTAAACACCTTCTATCAGCACTTACACAATCAACTTCTGTAACCCTTCATAAAGCTGGCTTCTTATAAGACTGCCCTTTTTGCATATTTCTTAACATGAAACATTGGAATGCAATTAAAAGACATCACATCATTAGTGTTTGCGATGGGTTTATTTACTTCAAAGGATTTTCTTATTTATATATTCCTTTTCTTCTCCCTCCCCCAGTACATCATATACGCGGAAAATGGTGGCATTGGGGTGCGAATGACATATCGTTTAATCGGCAGTTAAGGGATTAATTATAAACCATACAAAAATTATCAAGTTGTGTTAATGTTTGGATGTAATTTTATATATGAAAAGCCTATGGGGTCAAAGGTAATTATTAACCTTGTTTTTAACTTAGTATTGTTAAATTAATTATCAAATACATTGTGCAGTACTTATGCAATACACTTACTTATAAGTGTATTGTATCAGTGTAAATGTGTATTCATTTCTTATTATGCCAGAATATATTTTGTTTGTTTACTTATACAAAAAAATAATTTTTTAAAATAATCTTTTGTTTTCGGATTTTCAAAATGCTCGCGCCCCCCTCTTAAAGTTATCATGCCCCTCTAGGGGAGGGGCGCGACTCACAGTTTGAGAAACGCTGCGCTAAGCTTAATAAGTTTGCATAAATTACACTAGTCTCTATAATATACACGAAGAACACATTTAAAGGAAATCAAATTAAATTTCCATTTGAAACTATTTGGATCCTTAAATGAAAATAATTTTGAACACACATACACACAAATAGTGAAGAAAAGTCAAATATAATATTTCTTAATTTTGAGGAATGAAATACCATTTAAGCTTTCAGAATCATACAAAATGTGCTCTTGTTTGAACAAAAGCCATACAGCATTTCTCGTGTTCGAAGCTAATAATTCGTGGCAGTAGAAAAATTTAAAGCTAGGGGAAAATATGGCTACATAAAAGAAAATAAAAGTAGCAAAACTACATATATATATATGAGACAAAAATTTTGAAAGGAAATCCTCGATATCCGATATTTTAAAATGGTAAAAAGCAAAGAAAATATTTTTTCCCTCTCCTTTTCATTTTTAACAACTTCTCTTTCCGAAAAAAATGCAGACAGACAAAAAAACACTTGCTTAAAAACCTTTCTTTTGTAATTCTTTCCCATCCTCCTTCCTCTTTCATTTCTTAAAATTTTCTTTAACATTTTATTTATTTTCCTTGTAAAGTTACTACTCTTTTAAGCAAAATATCGATAGCTTTTTAAAACTAATGGTTGGTGTTTGACTGTTCGAGGGTATCAGGCCTTTTTATCAAATATTTTTTTTTCTCTTTAAATTCCTTTCTGTATCTCTTTGCTCGAACTTTTATTTTGCTTTTGGTTTTTTATTCACTTCTCATATTTGTTCTTGTTATATGATCCCTTGTCATTTCCCTGCTTACCTTGCGATATCATTTAACTTTTTAGTTGATGGTTACAATGTGTTTTGTATTTTATTGGTTACATTTTAAAAAATTGATAATATTTGTTTTTCTTTTATTTTGTTTTTTATTTGTATTCCTACATTCTCCACATTTATCTAAAAAGAAACTCTCATTAGAATGATAAATCATTTGTATTCTTCCTTTTCTTAACATGCGATTTTTTCAGAAATGGAATATTTGTAAAAATTATACCAAGAATAAATGCTTCATTGAAGTGATAATGGATTTTTTTGCCTCCTGATAATGTAACGTTTTTTTTCTTATTTAAAAAATTACACGTTATTTTTAGCATTTAAAAGTTAACAAATAATTTAAATAGTTTTTTCAATAAGTTCATTGTTTTATTTAATGTTATTCCCATTTTATGCGGTTGATTTATAGACTTGTTATAAATTACTTTGACTCTAAAATGGTATTATATTAACTTTTAATTATGTTTTTTATTATTTTAGTCCAACATAATACGACTCCTTTATCCATTCCAATTAAAGTGGCCGCGGTAGCCGAGTGGTCAAGGTATCGGATCGTGACGAGGCCTTGTCACGAGTTCGAGCCCAGTACCAATAAAGGCCCGCGGTGAAGGGGAGCGATGCACGTTAAATCTGTCGAGAGCTCAAACGTCCTCCCGTTGGTATGGTAGTTATGTGAGGGGGGTGACAGCTCAGGTGTCGTCCACGTCTTTTGACCATGGTTCAAAATTACGTGGTCCGTCGCTAAAGGCCCTCATGTAGCTGAACAGTGCGACGTTAATATTCACTCACTCACCCATTCCAATTCAATCGAACAAAAAGCAACACACAAAAAAAGTACAGGAAAAGGGGAAATATCTAGTTGATGTTCAAGCACATTTATTTGATGAAACATCTCTATGTCACTCAAGAAAGCCACAACATGTGTTCTAAATTTTAAAAGAATGTCGAACAAATCAGGTTAGACAGTGCCTATATATATATATATATATACTTTTGCAAAATGCCAATCAAAGATTTTCCATTGTTACACTTTTGCATGACGCATTAAACACTCTTTTAGTTTTGTCGACACTTAGAGGGAATCAAATCATGATGAGAAATGTAATAATGTAAGCCTGGCTCCTAATATATCCCTCGCTGCATGTGATCAAAATCCAAATATTCTTGAAGAAATTCGACATAATTATGTTTTATACCAGGCTCTCGTACAAATCGTCTTTCTAACAATTTAAATATTTGGATAGCAGTAGACTTTGACTGTTCCAGCTCTATGTCATTGTCCTTCATGTGCATCACAACACAAAAACGTCTTCCAGTGTAGTAGTTTTCAAATTCTAGTTTTCAAAAAACGTTCCTCATCTTTCTGAAGATTCTCACTAGAAAATTTGGTGGGTACAATTTCATCCACTTCCCAGAATGATTTTAAAGTATCATTAAAACTTTCAAAGTCTCTTGTAACCAAACCACAATGCAAGGAGCCACTTGAGAATCCCGGGGTGTTATCATTATTTATACAGCCAAATTCAGTATTTTGTAAAATCAAGTTATCATTATCTAATTTGTATATGTCGTCTTTCAAATTATCAAAGAAAATATCTGCTGATAATAAGCATCGATTGAATTACTTACATTAAAAGAGGAGTCTGCCTGATACACATTTTTTTGGGAACACAACATGTGAAAAATCAAAGGTATCATGTTTGTAATTTTGGGTACAACATGAAAATCCAAAACACGTGTATATGATCCAGAACTATTTGGCAATACCCCATCGGTCTTTATAATTTTATATTAACATTCGAACCACTCAAAACAGAGATCGACGTATCAGTTTTTAATTTACGCAAGTTCAAGAAATCTATCGTGCTCGACTTCAATAGCGAAACTTGCGTCCTGGTGTCGGTGAGAATGCTTAAAGGAACTTTATAAGGGGTCTCAGGGGTGTTAAATTCATAATTTTTAACATACAGTGAATATCATTTAACACGAAAGTGAGAGAACTGAAGCATTTTTTTTCGTGTTAAAGGATACCGCAAAAAAAAAAAAACTCTTATGTTCAACAGAATTAAGTTTGTTACAGTACATTTTATTTACATAGATAAGTATATGTGCATGTATTTAATAAAAATCAATGAAACAAAAACATTCACAAGAACTTAGGGTATCCGACTACGTTCGGAACCGTGATTTTGAAAAACTGTACAAACGAATATTTTTTTAATATTTAGTGTCACTTAAGTATATTTTATAATACGTGTGTTCTAATCTTATAAAATTGTTTTAAGAATATTATTACAATAAAAAAATATTTAAATGCAATTTTTCCGCAAAAATCGAACATTAGATTTACTTATTTTCAAAACATTCTCCCCTTATGAAAAATGCTTCTATAATAATAATATTTTGTTTATATATCGCTCAAACCTCTGTACAGAGCCTGAGCTAGGATTATTGAAATATATAATTTAGAAGTGGATTTGTCTATATTTTAATTCATCAGAGTAGAAAAATTTCAACAAACAAACACCTATTATTATTTAATTAATACCAACTCTGAAAATAATGTGAATTTTTCAAAAATCCTAGTTCAGGCTCTCTGGTGAAATCTTAGCTATATATAAGCAAACCATTATAAATATAGAAGTATTTTTTCATAGAAGGAGAATGTTTTCAAAATAGGTAATTTTATGCTTATTTTTTACCTAAATATTGGATTTAAATCATATTTAATAATATTCTTAAAACAATTTTATACGTGTATTATGTAATTTTAGTGGCACTAAATATAAAAAGTATTCGTTTGTACCCTTTTGAAAAATCACTGCTTCGAACATAGTCGGATACCTTAATGAAATGTAATACAAAATTTCCAAGTTTTTTGAAAAGCAAAACATTTAATGAGTTTTTAGAAATTAATCTAATATTTTTCTTTGCATTATCTTTCTTAGAATCAAATTTTCAACAAATTGTTCGATGTTGCTCATTTTATTTTTCCTTTCACCATTAGAATGTGCGTCTAAATAATTATACATACTTTTCCGCGCGCACGGATGTTTTTCATTTCGGATGACGTGGCAACGGGGGTAGCATTATTTATATCATCTTCTTCTTCAGAATCTGCATCAATGATATTGTTTTAGCTCTTTTAACAAACTCCAAAATGCCTTAGTCTGCCATAATTAGGACTGAACACACATGTTCATCATTAACTGCAACAAATTATTCTGATGATACAGTATATAGAACAGTTCAATAATACAGAAACTTTCTCAAAACATTTATTAACTGTTCATTCCTAAATGTGAAATTTTTTCTGGTAAAAGATTTTTCGCTTCGTATTAAGACAAAAAAAAAAAAAAATGCTTGAAAATACATATCATCGGTCTAATTATCAAACTGCATAACTCCATCTGGGATGCTAATTTGATACAGTAGGGCTAGGCGCCAAGTTGTTGCTTATGTTCGTCAAGATAGGCGATAACATTACAATATGGTTTACTTTGATATTTGTATTGTGCGATAATGTGGTTGCCATGGGGATAACGTATATTTAGTGTTAGTTTTTTTCTTTTGGTATTTTTTTCCCGCGGGATCTCTGCTCAGTAAAAGTAACACATTGTTACAAATTTTGTGTAATGCACGCTTAAAACAGTGTAAATAATTTATATCTGTGGAAGTGTAATACATTAATATTACTTTTTGTTGTATTTATTTTATGTTAAAATCTTGCTAAAACCTCTCCCTTCGAAATCTAGTTTTATAATAAAACAAAAAAAAGTAGTGATTATACTGTTCGAGGAATAAATTAAAAGCGGAGCGCGCACTGAGGAATGGCGTAGACAAAACAAAAGGATTAAGGAATCGCGCCAAAAAGCGCTTGGCGCGTTGCACTCCTATATCAAATCAGTTACACCGGTGGAGTTACGCAGTCTGACAATCAGGCCGAAGATATTTGTTTTTCAGGACCATTGTATTACTTCCTGTTAACCAATATTTTGTATTAAGCATTATCGCGTTGAACGTATTTCTCTGTAAATAATACAAGTCGATAAAATAATGTCATTTGCATTTTTTTGGGAAGCAGAAACACTCATTTTCACTCCCGAAATATTCATCACCTGACCTTGAACGATATTGGTTTGAGTACTCAAAAGATTAAAAGAATCCCGATCAGCTCAGTTTTGCTTCAATTTTATGCCAGACTATTGAAATACAAACCGATTTGAAAACCGGTCTATTTGCCGCCTGGTATCTGGCTAGGAAGATTCAAAGTGTTGCGTTTCCTGCATTTTTTCCTTTAACAAAATGTAGTGACTGATTGTGGCTCTTTTGAAAAACAAATATGCTTAGATTTTCATTTGGATACCCTACGTTTTGAATTCAAGCATTTTAGACATAAATTTAAACATTTGTCAGTATCATACCTCTTTCTAACTAGCATGTGTTTAAATTCATCACACTTATACAGGCCATGGTTCAAGGAACAAAGTTTACATTTTTTTTTATTATTATTAACATTGGAGTCTACATGCAGCATTAAGTTTTTGTGACATAGAAGGTGTTTTTTTTTTCTCTCTCTCTCTTTCTCCCTTTTGTCGTTGCGAGTGGATGTGTATGCGAGTATGCAAAAAAAACAAAAACAAAAAAAAAACAAAAAAAACATCAACTTAGAAATGCCTTTACTTTTCAAGGTCATTTCGAACGGACTCTTTGTTTCCGTATCCAGACCCTGAATTACTAATTGAATTAACAACAGTTCTGTAAATATATTAAGCTAAATTTTTTTGCAACTGTAATGCTCTCAAATGCTTAGTACAAGTATCAAACAAATTTCTTAAATCAACATTTGAATCAGCTTAAAATTTTTTTTTATGTTTCAACCTCATCACAAAGGATTTATGTGTGTGTGTTTTTATAATTAAACTTTTGCTCTCAAACTCTGCTTTAGAGCCAGAAATAATGAATCGTATGAGTCAGCCACGCTCTGAATATGTTTTGCATGTTCCCATTAACACACGACTGTAAATACTGCAATTTTTGTTTATCACTTAAGCCAATGGTCGCCAAGCTTTTTGACCTCAAGGGCCATCAAATTCATAATTAAAATCCCGTGGACCACTAATAGAATTTTTTAAGTGTTAAATGAAGTTATAAAAAAAATTTTGTGATCTAAGAAAACATAAAATGTTCCTAGTTAATCAAATGAAACTATTAATTGTAACCAAACTAGGAAAGTTTTATTAATAAACCATAAAAAAATAAACAAAATAATCAAAAACTGTAAAAACCAAACAATTAGAAAATGGTTTAAGTATATCAAACTTTTAGTATTATATTAGGTTGGGGGAAAAGAAATCCATTATTTTTGCATGACATTCAAGACTTTATTTAACATGCTTCGGATTGTCCGATTTAGGACAAATATACCCCGTTTTGCTGTATAATTTGTTGCCATTTGAAAGGTAGCTTCATATCGCCTCTCTATTTGAAGTATTGGTTCTTATTGGCGAAAAACTCTAGTAATCGATTTTTATAATCATCTCTTGATCACAATTTCTTATCACTCAGGAAGTTTTGCAATGCCAGAAAAAGGTAACAATCACCAGGTCCGTATTATATGGTGGATGCATTAAAACTTCCCAACCAAGCTCCCAGAGTTTCTGGCGAGTCACTACAGATGTGTTTGGCCTGGAGTTGTCCTGATGGAAAACAAAGCCTCTTCTGTTGGCCAATTCTGGCTATTTCTGGTCAATCTCTAGCTTCAAATGGTCCAGTTGTTCACAGTAGAGATCTGAATTTAGTGTTTGGCACTACGGAAGTAACTCATAATAAATTATTACTTTCCAGTCCCACCAAATACACTGTAGAACCTTACTGGCCGTTAGTCCTAGTTTGGTCACCATTCACCGTTCTTTGACCACGATCGTTTTCGCACAATATTGTCGTATGTGACCCATATCTCATCCCCAGTCACCATTCGTTTAAGAAATGGGTCAAATTCATTCCGTTTGGCCAAGGCTTCGCAGATGGAAATTCGATCCATCACGTTTTTTGGTGTTAATTGGTGTGGCACCCAAACATCGAGTTTCTTTTTGAATCCAACGTTACGTAAATGGTTTAAAACTGTTTTATGGTCGATCTTTAGTTCCTGGACGGTGCTACGACTACTAACATGCCAATCAACGATTATTTCTGTGATTTTATCAATATTTTCGCCGACGGGCCTGCCTGTGCGAGGTGCATCTTTAACATTAAAAATGCCTGAACAGAATCGATGAAACCCAAATTGCACGTAACTAGCTGTTACAGTATCGACACCATAAACACAATTCACAATTTCAGTCGCCTGGCTTGCATTTTCGCCTTTATCAAAGAAATTCTGTAAAATGTACCGAATTTTCTCTTTGTTGACTTCCATTTTTAACACTCTGTAACTCTTAACTGAATGGACCAAACAAAAAACAGTAAAAAAAATTTTTTTACAGTGAAATGTCATCTAAATAAGATATGGTTTCCATCATTAACAGAAAGAGAAATGTTATTTTTAAATTGTTTATAATTCTTCATATTTCTCCCCTTTATAGTGTATTTAATTTCTTTAAAGTTTATTCAGAAATTTTGTTATTCATTAATATTTTACTGACGATTAGGTAAAGAAAAATAGAAGTAATTATACTTCAAACATATATCAATAACTAATTACATGGAAATACAGGGTGTCCGGGTTTAAAGTATCCAAAAGTAATGGCTCATTATTACGGAAGTACCCATTAGAATGTAATAAACTCTTCATCGTTGGATTGGAAAACCCTCTGAGATTTTTTGGGTCTAGTCTGATCGGCTGCACGTGCTCGTATTACTCGGTAATCGCAGGCGATAAATTCGTTCACTGACTTCATTGGTAAAGATGTGGACGTCACTGCAAAAGGTGCAGTGCGTACGTTGGTTAACGGAATTTAAATCAGTTACGCGTGTACATCACCGTATTCGAACAGAATGGAATGTCGATCAACCCTCCAAAATCAAAATCTATCCATCAATGGGAAAGAACTGTAAAGGAAACGGGAACTTTGGTACATCAAACTGGCAAGTACGTATCCTTTTGTGATAGAATACACTGTTGATCGTGTGCAGGATTCAATTTGTAGAAGTCCTGATCATTCTATTAGGCCAGTAACAACATCCATTCCATCCTGCTCGAACACGTCCATCCTGATTATGGGATGAAAAATGTGTATAAAATCAAATAATTTTAAACCCCTTCTACCTCCTATTCTCTATTCCTAAAAGGGGAAATGTTCATTTCGCATAATCTATATACTCCGAGACGTTTGTATCACTGAAAGTTTGGGATAAAAAGCTTTAAAATAAAAATAAAAACCGTATAATTTGACTCATTTCAAAGCCATGTTTTAAAATTCACTAAAAATTGGATAATTAGTTATCAGGCTTCTACTGACGAAGTCAGTCTTTACTAAAAAATTTGAGTTTCTAAGATAGTGTACGAATCAAAATTCTATCAAGATTGCTATAAGAAATATGAAGAAATATAGACTAAAATTATTTCAGCACTGAATTATAGAAAACTCTAAAGTAATTTTTTTAAAAAAAATATCTTCAAGTATCCCACCACCATCATCATCGTCATCATCTACAAATTCTGCGTATTGAATTTCGCCCGTCTGGTCCTTTCCTCTTTACACTTTGCTGCACCTCTATTTTATTAATTACGAATAAAACTGTAAACTGTTTTATTAATAAAAGTAAACTAATCAAACCATATAGTCATCGAAGTAATAAATATGGGAAACAGTTGAATTACAATAGTATATGAAATTGTTTATAAAATAATTAGCATTAATCAATAGACATGAAGCACCCTTGAGCTTAAAATAAATTATAATATTAACTTAAGTCAAAAAAAATTATCTAAAGCATATAAAAGGATGCTTTTTGGTTAAAGGGACGATAAATTTTGTCCTGGTTTTTCAAGACGACTTTTGGAATCCCATAAGATACAATCACTACAAATACAGTACTGAACAGAACTTGGCGTGTTTTTCAATGTATTATTGTGTTTGACATCATGATCCCTATAACCAATAAGTTTTGATGAAATGAACCTAGCTTTGATGAAAAACATCCAATATAAAAAATAGTCTCGGAAAAAACCTAATTTAGACGACACTTTTAGCGTTGGAGAAAGAGAAATAGCAGCAAATTGCGCCAACAGATCGTTTTTTATTTTAGCATTGAACTGTTATCCAATATGGTGACAGCTATTTGAAAAATTGATGACAGATAAAGCAGTGGACTAAAACAGGATTCAAACACAAAAAAATAATATATATACAAAACATAAAAGAGGGAAAATAAACTAAAAAATAACATTTTAACTTACGTTAAATCCATCTAAAACAAATAATTGGGGAATCAATTTAATTTAAAAATAAGCAGAAAAAAATTTCAAGGAGAGCATTAATTAAAGTAAATTTTTTTTTACAAAACAGATAAAATAGGCTTAGTTTTGATCAAATTGCTATACGAAGGCATAAACTGAAAAAGAAATTACAATAAATTAAAATAACAACTATCTGAAACACAAATAAAACCAAAATTTAGCTTAGAATTAATGGAAAAGATATAGTAGGCTTAGTTTTGATCGAACAACATTTTACGTATAAAAGTATGAGTATAATTTCCCACCCTGTTGCCAAAACTAAAATGTAGCTGTTAATTCGGGAGCAGGCACGTACTCGATACTGACTATAATGATCACGCGGGTGAACTGAATCACCCCAATCCTTTTTATATAATAATTTCTTGTACATGATAAAAATTTTAATTCCTGTGCATAATTTAATTAAGAGAAACTATACTTACCTACTTTTAACGATTTTTTCAATTTTTCTTTGGTAATTTGGGGAAAAAATATCAATCAAACTGAACCTAGAAGTTTCAAATGGGTATGACTTAATGAAAGGAACAAGTCACACAGGCACATTTCACTAACATTACAGGAATGCTATTCGCAGGCAAAACTGTCACTTTTTGCTCAAGTTATTATAGTTTTATTATCCTTTAATGATCGACAAATAGCATGCTGAACCAAGAAGTTTCAAATGTGCGTGATTTTAAAAACACAGATCACAGACAACTTTTCGCTAACATTACAGGAATGCTGTTTGCAGTCTAAACTGTCATATTTTGTTCTTATTATACGTTGTTGATCGACAAATAGTATGTTGAACTTTCTCTTGGCTGATTCTTTTTGACAGGATGAAGTGTGTCCTGTAGTACACTTATGGATTCATGTTTTTCTTCATGAACTTATTTAGGTAACATTTGGAAATTTTCCTTTCAACTCAAACGTTTCATGTTCATTGCTTTTCTTAAATTTACTTTCGATATCATGATTAATATGCATTATTTCCGAAGGTTCTTCCCTTATTTCATCAGTTTCAATTTCCTTCAATAGAGATCACAGATGCCTATTTTATATATATATATATATATATATATATATTCAGTTCATTTACATTTTTTAACCGTAATAAGTCGGGCAACACAACAATCAAAACAACTGAGTTGTCAACAGGGGGAAAATGTAGCATGTTCATAGAAAATATTTTTGAACAAAAGTGGTCACGCGGGGAACTCAATCAAAACAAGTAACTTAAAATTCTGAAAAAAAACGTTTGTCACTCCCAAAAAAGAAGATGATATGTTACGAATAAATTTTAGCTCAAACGAAGACTGTGACATAGGAGGATACTTTCAAGGTCATTGGTAACTAATCGACAGTTTTCCCAGAATTAAGAATTTTGTGAACCTGGGGTGACCCTTTGCCGTGCGCAACCGCTCCCGGGTTAAATGAATTTTCTTTACGACCATTTATTCCAAAAAACAATTATCTAATCCTCATGAATAAATAAATGAATAAATATATTAACACTAGAACATGTCTGGGATTTCGATTATTCTTAAGCGTCTACCGGTGTCGTTTCGGCACCGCCATATAAAATACATAAATTATTTGTTTTAACTTAAATAATTGCATGACTACTTTTCAGTAGGGTTTAGTTTTAAGACTTTTTAAAATTATTTCATGTAATTCACAAAATATTATCACCCTTTATATCATAAGAAACTGACGTTGGCATTATGTTTCGCAAAACTTGTTGGACCACACTGCTTTGTCGCAGAACATTTCGAGACGCAAATCTACCAGGAACATTATTATTATGCGACATCCGTTTTGTGTTATCCCTAGGAACATATATACCAGAAGTTACTGGAATATTATCAATTATACCGGAGAAGTCACTTTCATTCAACTTTATGACTTCGTCGGAATCTAAATTAGTGCCGATCCATTCTCAGGAATCTCTCTCAACAAATAAGCAATTTCATCAGGGCTTAGACTTTTTCTAAGAGCTATCATTTCAAGGTGTCTGTTCTGCGTTAAGTTCAAAAATCGAATGAAATTTCTTTTATAAGCCGATAAGCAAATACTGTGTAACGAAACATTTAAACTCAGTAATTTTAGTATAATTGATTCATTTTCACTGAGAACTCAATAATACTTCATTCAAGGTAAAACTAAATGTGCCATATAACTTTAGAAAGTTAGTTTTACTAATGGTATCTACGTAGTGAAATATATATTGTTGAATGACAGCTTTTTATAATCATAAATTTGTCTTGGTGTCGAAATGACACCAGTGGACGTTCTAGGTATATTTAGTTGTAAAATCACTCCTAAGTAAACTAGAACCACAAAACTTTTTCTGTGTAATCATCAGTGAAAATGATTAAAAGTCACAAAAAATTCTCAAATTCCCTGCAAAAATGCAGAAAAGAGATCAAAATAATCAGGTTCTGGTGTCCAATTGACACCGACAGACGTTCTAGTGTTAATGATATATATACATACTGGCAATTAAAATTGCTACATCAAGAAGAAATGCCGATAACAAAATAATACCTGTTGGAAAAATATATTATACTAGAAATAACAAGTGATTAAATTTTCAAGAAAATTGGGTGCATAGATCCTGAGAAATCAGTACTCAGAACAACCACTTCTGGCAGTAATAACAGAGTTTATAAGCCTGGGCAGTGAGTCAAACAGAGTTTAGATATCATGTACACGTACAGATGTCCATGCAGCTTCAGCAAGATGCCACAGCTCATCAACCTTAATAACTGGCGTATGGGGACGAACCAGTCGCTCCGCAACCCTGGACCAGACGTTTTTTCTATTGGTAAGAGATCTGGTGAACGTGCAGGTAAGGGAAACAACCTAACTGTTTCCGTATAAAGGAAGGTCCGTACAATAACGATACTGGTAACACGGGGTTGTGCATTATCCTGCTGAAACGTAGGGCTTCGCAGGACTTGAATAAAGTGTAGAGTCTCGGATTGTAACACACCAGAAATGTATGCGAACATGAGATGACCGAGACATGTATCCACCTCATACCATCATGCCAGATGATCGGCCAGTATAACGAAGACGAATGCACGCTGCCAACGAGCGTTCCCCACGATGCCTCCAAACACGAATACGACCAGCTTGATGCTATAATTAGAATCTGGTTTCATCTGAAGAAATGACGTCTCGCCATTCTGTGCCCTGGTTTGTCGTTGATTACACCATTGAAGACGCTCCTGTCTATGATCCAGCGTCAAGAGTAGACGCACCCATGGTCTCCCATCTGACAGTCAATACTGCTGCAAACGTCGTCGAATTGTTTGTTTAGATATTTTTTGTCTTGCAAACGACCCCAATTCTTGACTCAGTGCCAATTCTTGCTCACTTGACCCATTAAGGCCATACGGGTAACATTCTTCTAAGCTGCTAGTGATTGGGAATCGTTGAGATCCAGCACGGCGTTTCATATTTCCGTCCTGAAACCATCGATTCCATATTCTTCTAACAGTCATTGGATCTCGACCGACGCGAGCAGCATTACTGAGATACAATAAACCGCAATCGCGGTACACTACAATTCGACCTTTATCAAACTCCTAAGCGTGATGGTAAGAATTTATGCTTTTAACACGAAACAGCACAACAACTTTTCACCAGGCAACAATGTTCAAATGCAATTAGTGTATAAGAAAAGCAGCTGAACCATTCCCTCATTTAAACACATTGTAGACGTCGCTACAGGTGCCTACTTAGTCCGAATGTGCTGAAAAGCTAGTCATTTGCACATCACAACTCCTTCATCCTGTCGCATAAATTTCACGTCTGTAGCATGTCACCTTCTTAGTGTAGCAATTTTAATGGCCTGTAGTGTAGTTATATAAAGAGAGAGAGGGAGATCATGGTCATTGTGAAGTGATTTTGCTTATTTATTTGCAACTGTTGTGGTGTTCTAATTCCAACTGTTGGAGGAAGGACTCATAATTGGCTTCAGGATGGTTTTATTTATTTTTAAGACATGGATATGATGAACAACAAACTCATAATTAGTAGCAACATACAACACACACTACGGCGAGTAACATAGCCACAAAAAGAATCAAAGGCATTCACATATATAAAACAAAGGGGCAAAAACGGACTTGCACACTACGTACTGATAACAAAGAAGAAAGGACAAAGAGGTCTAGCTATTAATATAAGGCTTTAAATATAACTCCTGACTTCTTACGGGGGTCATTATTGTTGGAAAGCTATCGCTCGATAGCTTCTGATACAATCTTGCTTTTAAAAGAAGCAAGCTGTTAACTTCCAATGTACTGTTACAATTAAATCCCGGTTATGCAGGTAAGCTGGTTAAATATTTAAACGTGAGTCCTCTTATGAAAAGGACCATCAAAAATTTAAAAGTTATTCAGGATGAATTTAACCCTCTTGCTGTGTATTTAATTTATCAAAATAGGTTCAAAACTTGCGTATTTTTTATCACTTATTTCAAATCAACACTTTAGAGTTAAATATGCACACACAAAAAAAAAATGTAAAAAATTTTATACTTGAGATTTTAGAATTAGATCATAAAAATATAATCATAAGAACATAAATGAAAACATAAACAAGGGTTGCACAGCTAAATAATCGAAAAAAATGCGTATCCTCGGAAATCTCAGGATACGCTGCTTGAGTGTTAAAGTGAATTATTACATATATATATAGCACCCATGGTTTCTGCGGGGATCTCCCCACTTATGTATTTCATTGAGAAAACATACATCAGCGATTCTCAAACTGGAGATCGCCCTCCTAGGAGCATGCTAACCCTACGCGGAGGGCACGAACTTATCGAAAAGTCGAAAATAAATCTTATTTTAAAAAATTATGAATTTATACAAAGGAAGATAACTAAATTACATTCAGACAGTATAAAAAATAAAATACGCATTTACACTGATATAATACACTTATAAATATAGACATTAAAAGTAAGGTGATAGTTTAAACAATTTACTCTAAATATCTACCTATATAATACTTACCTAACATACAAAAATTTTAATACTTATCTTGATTATTTATTCAGATTGTATAGTAGTTTTATTTTCAAAGAACATCATTATTAATTTCAATATAATAATATATGAAGGGGTTGGGCACGATGAAAATAATTATTGAAAATTTGATCACAAACATTGAAAGTTTGACAAGCACTTGTTTAAAATCATTAAAACAGATAAAATTGATAATTACTTCAATCGGCAGATTCATGATGTAAATAACTTCACGTGAAGAAAGCAACATTGGGAAGAAGGTTATGACGAACATTTACTCATCGCATTCATTAGAATCGACAAATAAGTTAGCAACCCCTTAATAGAAGGTGGTACTTAAAATTCAAAAGTAGAACTATGGTTGTATTGGTTAAACTAATTGTACCATGTATCTCCAATCAGCAAAAAATAAAAGTCAATCTATGATATTATTGGTTAAAATAATTGTACCAAACATCCAATGAGATTTTTTATTTGAATCTGAACAATAAAATCGTAAGAACGTCTAAAAGAAGTCTGTACTTTAAAAAAATGGTTGAACAATGATTGCATTGGTTTAATTTCTCGAAACTTCTAACCAATCAGCGCTTGTATCAAAATCTGAACTGTGGAATTTAATTAAGTAAAGAAGGCGGTACTTTAAAAACAAAGCCAATCTGCCATGATATTGAATAATATAATGTGATTAACATCCAATCAATGCTTTGTTGCACAATTTCCGCAATAAAAAAATTGAATCCTTAAAAGAGGGCGGATCTGTTAATGTAAAGACCAAACTATAATCACGTTGGTTAAATTAGTTACGGCTTACGTTCACTCAGCTCTATCATCAGAATCTGCATATAATAAGATTTAATTAAGTAAAGAAGGCGGTACTTTAAAAATAAAAGTCAATGCATGATATTAAATCAAATAACTGTGACCAGCCTCCTACTAACACTTTATTGAGCAATTACAGCAGTAAAATTGTTGAAAGAAGGCGGTACTTTAAAATGGATGGATTAACTATTGTTACATTGGTTAAATTTATAGAGACTTTCATCCCCAATCAGAGGTTACATTTGAAATTAGTGTTTTAAGATAGCAGTACTTTCAAAATGTAAAGTAATCTAGAAGGTAATTGGTTAAATTAAATGTGGATTTTATCCAATAAGCTCTGCAATTAGTATCTAGGCAATAAAGAATGGGAAAAAGAATGCGGTATTTTAGGAATAAAATCCGATCTATGTGATTTACATACAACTATAACGCCTTTTTGAGCAATTTCTACAATAAAATCATGATAATATGGAAAGAAGTCGGTACTTAAGAAGTGAAGGCCTAACTATAGTTACATTGGTCAAGTTTATTCATACTTACACCCAGTTAGCGCTTTCATTGGAATCAAATCAATACCATTTTAATTATTGTTCTAAAGAAGGCGGTACTTTAAAAATGTAACTGAATATAGCGTCTCCCATTGGTTAAATTAAATATGGATTATTCCCTATCAGCATTGTCATTAGTATCTGGGCAAATAATATTTTTTAAAACATATTTTTTAATGAATGCGTTATATTTTTAAGATAAAGTCGGTATATGTATATAAATATATTGATTCAAATAATTGCGATATATATATAGTGCAGGGGTGTCCAACATACGGTCCACCAGTGCGTAAGCCCCCCGGCTCTTTTTTTAAAAAAAATTAAATATCAGATTTTTAAAATTTTTCATTTTGAAATTTATTTAGGGGAAATATATATATACAATGTATTCGCCTGTTACCTGTTCTTGTTTTAAAATTAATTCCTTTTTGATAATAGAAATGTTCTTTAGATTAAAATGGATTTATATTTTATCAAACAGTTACATTTGATTTTACTATAATACAATACTTTTTAAATAAATAATGAATTGCATTTTGTATATCCTTTACTATGAATGGTACATGATTCTTCTCTGTGTGTGCGACTTTACTTTCTCCACCTTTTCTGTTTGGAGTACCCAAAAAGCAAGAGGTAGAGATGTTTTTTAAAGTTTAAAAAAATATTCAGGATGGTTAAGGTAAAGGAAAATGTATATACTTAATCGTTTGCGAATGACAGCACTATGAAACTTCAACAATGAGTAACGAAAGATCAATTCAATAGGAACACCCAAATTTTCAAGAAAATGGTACCTGTAATATTTTAAACATTATTTGATCATTGCATTATTATATTATATAAACATTATTATATTATCTATGTCTGTATACATGAAAAATAATGAAAACAATAAAAATAATTCATTCTTTTTTAAATTTTCACTTCAATAAATGTTTTTTTGTTTCCAAATCTGATATAAAGGTACATATCTTTATGTGCGGCCCGTGAGATTATAATGTTTTTCCGAAGTGGCCCGCTAGGTCATTTGGGTTGGACACCCTTGATTTAGTGAATGTATTTTGTATGATTCGTTAGAGGCTGTACAAAAATTCTACACGTATTTTGGTTATGATGGCTGTCTATGTTATTAAATGTGCACATTGTGCACATTAAGTATTTATCCCAATCTGTAAAGATGTCACCGATGTCCTTCATGTAATTTTTATTTAGCACAATTTTATAGAAATCAGGCTTTTTCCAACAATTAATTTCACAGAGCATTTTACATTAGCATTTTTACGTAAAATCTTTTTTGAATAGGCATTAAAAGCTTTCTTTACGTTATATATCCTTAGTATAACTTTGACTTTTTAATTCGTTATTTTTATTATTATTTTTTTTTACTTTGATTTAAATATCGAAAGTATAATTTTTTTTTCTAATGGGGCTGTGGATTGGTGTGTTAATATTGTAGCCTTAGTACATTCACCGGGAGCTGAAATCTCTTTTTTAGTGTGGCACCATATAGGTGGGTATACCAATCGTCGCAAGTAGTTTTGAAGCTAAGTTTCCTTCCCAGAGGGAGGCACCAGAGCTCTGACGATGTGAAACCGTACTAGAAATTTCCTTTTTCCGAGAGCACCCAAATTAAACAGACACTCAAGGGATCTTGAAGATACCGCATGAACGACGGACGACATGGTAGCTGTCAATTTTTCGCATATTGACAATCCACCGACATGGGCCGGGGGCGAACCCAAAAAACATGGGCATACAAGACCAGCGCTAAGCCAACCATCCAACTAAGCCAACTACCGCTAAGCCGGCATATCGAAAACATTACATTTACTATTTAATACGATATCTACTTCAATATTGATCTTATTTATACTATTGTTGATAATATAAATGATACCTTATAATATTAATAACATCTAATAATAATAATAATATTTGTTTTAATATAACTAGAGGGGGAGGGGGTATCCCCTGTCCATCTCTGACAAATCAAAAAACTGTAATTGACATGTATTATGAAGTTTTATTTGTTAGTTCGTTTATTCGCAAAATTTGTTATTAGCCAGCTCTAATGTATGTACACTGCTGTTTGTAAAAAAAAAGACACTATGAAGGAATCATCAGAATTAAACGAACTTTGCAGGAAATATCAATTATAGGATGTTACGTAAAATAGTAACGGTTCAGATCAACCGCGCATGCATGGCGTGCGCATCGCCCTCTGAACTGATGCTGAAAGCGTATAAATAGAAGGCAGTAGCAGGACGTTGCAAATAGTTAATGATTACTTAGAAGTAGTGAACGTTTAGTGAAATCTAAATATGCGTCCAAGACGAAATAAGGACAAAATTCCAACAGCTTACGGAGTTTAAATGGGGGATTATCGGGCCTTCGAGAAAGAGGATATTCCTATCATGCAGTAGAAACTCGTGTGCAGCGGAACAGTTCCACAGTGATGCGAGTTTGGAAGCAGTGGACCGAAGAGCACAAAACAACTCGATAAATGGGAAGTAGACGACAGAGTGCGACGATCGACACCTGCTCCGCATGGCGGTGAAGGACCTTACAGCTTCCTCACGGCAGTTGGCATCACGTTGGTCTACTGCTACAGGTGTACTAATGTCGGCATCGTCAATTCGTCGCCGTCTGCTGCACCGTGGATTGCGTGCAAGGTTGCCTTTATACAGGATCCCCCTCACTACAAACCATCTACGGTTGCGTCTGCAATGGACTCATAAACACAGAGCCTGGCAAGCTGATTGGCACCAAGTTGTCTTTTCAGATGAATCACACTAAGTTGTCTTTTCAGATGTTTGTGGGACTATGATGACCACTTTCGTGATAGATGCAATGTCGATGAACGCTGTCTTCCAGAATGCGTTATCGAACGACATAGTGACTTAACATACGGAGTTATGGTTTGGGGTGCGATTTCGTATCATGGACGATCCAATTTGCTACGAATTGAGAGTAATCTCAATATCAACAGGTACGTCCATGAAGTTCTACAGTCCGAAGTCTTTCCCTTCCTTCAAGGCATCCCTGGAGCTATCTTTCAGAAATGTAATGCACGCCACATTTTTCAAAGACAGATCATGACTTTTCTTCAGCTAACAAATACAACTTCTTCCTTGGCCGGCTTATTCGCCGGATATGTCGCATATTGAGCACGTGTGGAATTTGGTTGGTCAGCGTCTCACTCGTGATTCCTGTCCTGTAGCTTCAAAAGATGAACTTTTGCTGTGGATACAAACAATTTGGAATTTTCTTCCACAAGCAGTCATTCAAAATATGTTTGATTGCATGCCACGTATAGTAGCACTTATTGAAGCACGTGGTGGCTACACCAAATACTGATTTCGGATATTAATATTGGTTTTATGCTTTGAAAATATAGTCATTTATTTGTACTAATAAAGGTCGTTTTCGCATTGAATTTCATTTGATTTTGATGATTCTTTCATGATGTCTCATTTTTTTACAAAAAGCAGTTTATTACGCCAATCGTATTGGCAACATTATGAGAAACGAAGAACATAGTTGCCGATTCAATGCATAAGCCTCATGAGAAATCGGAGTTGCCAATTTAACAACTTATCTTGTACGTTGGCATTGTTGCGATAATACGTAATAAATTACCACACCGTCACGAAAATTGTATTTCATATAGAGAAAGAAAATAAAGTTGATAAAACCGTTAATTTTTGCTAATCGCATCTAATTTAATGATAATAGAAATATATACTAACCCTGATAATATTGAATTATATCTATAAAAATATATGTCAACATTACCATCGTGAGGCTCAACTGGTATCATGGGAAGAAATCTATTCTACAGAATCGAAAAAGGTGAGACATGGATCGAAACTAAGCCTCACTAGAGTTAGTCTAACAGTAAGTTAGCATAATATATATATATATAAAAAATTAATTTATTACATCAGAACCATTTTCAAGTTGTTTTTTTTTTACTCGGTAAAATATTAGTTGGCTCATCACCATTGATATATACTATGCCTTTCCGACAGGGAGAGTGATTTATATTAATTTTGCACTTTAACACTATAAGAGTATAAGAGGACTATTGGTGACGGATCTTGTAATCTTGAACCTCGGTCAAGTGACGAGGACACATCTGAGCTAGTACCTCTCTACGTTAACTACTACAACGGGAGGATATTGAGCCTCGATAGATTTAACGTGCTTTGGTATCCTCTACACAGCGGGTCCTTAGCGGCACTAGGTTCGAACTCATGGCATGCCAGCCAGGAGTCCGTAATACGATCTTTTGCATTATAGTGCTATATTTTAAACTATATTCCGTAGGTTTTTAATTTAAACAGTAACCTTGACAATGTTTGTGCGGAGGATTTACTTATTTCATTGATGGATTTATTATTTTTCCCCTCCTAATACACAGACTAACTACGTATGCGTGTGGGAAAAATGGTGAGGAACGAATCGTGTACTTTTCCTTGGCAGAGAAGGGGCAGATAATGAACTACTTTAAATCATTTGGCCTAATTCAGAATGGTCGAATGTTAAATGCAACCACTAGTTCTGCATTGAATTTAAAACTGACATACTGTACTTGTACTTGTTTTTTTTCTTGTCAAATTAAGATAAGATTTCAAACTTGATGATTAATAAAGATGTTCAAGATTGAGATTCTACATCTTTTTTTCAAAATTGAAAAGAAAAAAAAATCTCAGTTCTTTCAAGAAATTTCGAATCAAACACGTTTTGCATACTTATGTGCACTATTATTGTTGGCAACTATGTACTTTTTAATAGAAAGTTTCTGCAAAAAGCAAGATGCTGCTCCATCAGTGAAGTGACTGAACTGATTGATTGGAAGCACGGGATTGCATTCATCAAGTGACTATGACGCAACATGAACTTATGAATTTATTTGATGAGACCACGTGGTTGTAGTTATCATACGATAATGACATGACATGAGTTTAGTCTATTAATTTATTTCATAAGACGAATTCTGAAAAAATACATATTAGCTTTGGGATATCATAAATAGTTTAATCCAAGCATTATATACACATACAAACTGTTAATAAAATATATTTGCAAGTAGTAAAAGTAGTAGTAGTATACTACTAATAAAAATATAAATCATATTATAGATATACTCCATTATATATATTTAGCATAAGTGAACATCGTGAAGTATAGGAAATATGTTATTCCAGATTTCAGAAAGAGTAGAATTTAAATAATGCCAGTCTTGAATGATGAGATGCAGAAAAAGATTGCATTTTAATTCCAAAATTACTAATCTATATTTATAGTAGAGAAAAACGACTCCCCCTCCCTCCTTCACTCGTTCATTCATTCATTCACTTACTGTCACTCATCATACTACCTCCCGAACAATTAGACTAATAGACTTGACATTCAGAAGACATGTTTCTTTCATGAAGTAGAGATTCGCTAAGAAATAGTTTTAAGAAAATCAGTACCCAAGCGACATAAATATTCATGTATCAAAGCTATTAGACATACAGATTTGAAATTTGGCAGGTATGTTCCTTCCATGGAGTAGAGAGCCGTTACAAAAGAGGTTTTGTGAAAATCAATCTCGAAATGTGTTTTGCGAGAGCGTTTTGTGTTAAAAAAAAATTTTTTTTTTAAAACCACTAAACCTTCAACTTTGAAATTAAGAAAACATGTTACTTTTGCTGAACAGAAATCAGCTATGAAGGGACTTTCAAAAACCGACCCGCAAGGTGGTTACTGGGGCGTTTGTTTAATTTACAATTCACTCTTAACAGTAACTCATTAAAAATTTATTTTTATTGTTTTATTTTTCAATTCACCCGCGTGAATAATGGGTATACCAGCTGGTATTTTTATATAAGAGATGAATTACTCCAAAATAGTTGCATTAATATTTGCTGGATATAAATTAAATGTCATTACTAATGATTTACCATATACTGAAAAAAACAATAGATATATTTTTATTTATTTATATTGATATGATTGCTGCATGAGTTTGGCAAACAACATTTTTAGAAGAGAAAGATTACAATGAGCTCAGTCAGTTTCTCAAACTATGGGTACACCCCCTAGGAGGGTGGGAGGTAACCTTACGTAGGGAATGCGAGCATATCGAAAAGTCGAAAACAATGGATTATTTTTAAAAAATTATTAACTTACTTCGAAATAGCAAAACAAGATATATTTTGACATAATAAAAACTAAAATACACATTTACGCTGATATAATGTACTTATAAATGCATCAGTACTGTCCAATGTATTTGACAATTAATTTATCAATACTAAGTTAAGAATAAGTTTAAAAATTACTACTGACTCCCATGAGCTAATCAAATACAAAATTCCATACGAAGTTGTATGCAAGATACTTATATTGAAAATTTATACTGTTTATAAATAAGGTCATACTGTTGTGGCTTTAGTATCAAAGTATATTATTATTGCATTTATTACATTGCTATTGTATGGGAGAGAACGAAGAAAATCTTGATTGAAAATTGAGTCGTAAATATTGAAAGTTTGAGAAGCACTGACATACACAAATTCTTCCTTTTTATTGGCATGGATTAATTTTTGCACCATTTCGAATTCAATTTACATAAATCTTCTCATCAATGAATTAAATTTCCTCACATTATTTATAAAATTGAACAGAGGAAATCAGAAACTATAAAACTCTGAAGGAAAAATTCAATATTTTTTTTCATAATAAAGAACAAAAAAGTAAATTCGAAAGTTCTGTAAAATGTAATATTTTGACACTTTTGTCTCTTAGTTTCACTTTTAATGAAATAGCTGACACGTATGAAAAGTTTAAAAAACTTAGAAGTAACGCATGCTTACGTCAAATCAATCTATTCTATAATCATTTTAGTTTAATTAAATTCCGCTTCACATGGATATAAAATCATTTTTTTTTTCATTTCTTCTGTATTAAGGTTATTCTGTTGGTCTCTACACGTTTTTCCTAAGTTTTAAATATTTAATTAAAAATGGGTTTTATAGTACATTCATTACACATTAATTGTGATATTTAATGCCATCTATTGATTAGGATAATTTTATAAATGTTATATTATTAAAAAAAAGGAGGAAAGAAATCGAATTTTCTATCACATATTTTCATTTTTAATGTTTTCTTTCACAATGTTATTTATTTATAACATTTTTTTTTTAAATTTGAGTTTAAAAATGATTTTTTGATTATTTATTTTAAAATAATTTAACTAAAATATTCACTTAAATTTAATTAAAAAAATATAATTAAAATTAACTAAGAATTTTTATTTTAAACAAATTTTAAGGCTCGAAAAATAGTAAACTTGTTTAAATAGCAATAATATAATCTTTGTATATAAGTTACCTTTTTGCATAAGCACTCCTAACAGATTGCAACGAATAGTTATTTTTTTTTCTTTTTTTATCACTTTAAGAAATGTTAAAATATTTGAACTAAAATATTTAATTCTTTCTTTGTCTGGTTGTACTTCCATACCATTTCTCTTTTCAATAAGTAAAATAAAAAAAATATAGTAAAATAAAACGTGTTAAATTTTAATTTGAATCAAGTCTTGTAATCGGTTGATAAGTAAATTTTGGATTTATACTCAAAAGAGAGAGAGAAAGCATTACTTTAAGATATCATACATATGTATCAATAAATATTCTTTTATTAGAAAGGTAAGAATCTAGATACATATTATAAATACGAAAGTTTGTGAAGATGTTTGGCCGTCTTTCACGTAAAAACAAATGAATTGATTTTAATGAAACTTTACAGCTTATACATCAGAATAATGCATAGGCTATAATTTATAAAGATATTGTGTGAAGTGTCCAAAATATAACGATATTTGTCAAGTAAGTAGGAAAAAATACTCCCATCTGCAAGCATTTATGACGTGAGCTGCAAAAAAGACCATAACAGCAATATCTATCTTTTATTTATGAAGAAAACTTTTTGTTTTATCTACGCAAGGCGCTGGTTTTTAATTTATTCCTGTGCTCAGTGTAATCCCTATTTTTTTTATGTCAGAATAAAACGAAGCTTTAAAGGGAGAGGTTGTTTTAAATCTCTCTTTATTTGAATAGATACTATTGATTTTTATCATGTGTGAACCATAAGAAATTAATGCTTATATCAAAATACTTTTATCGCTTCTGGAACTTAAAGTAAATAAACTTTGTCTTTCACACTACATATTTGTTTGTAGTTAGTAGTTAATTATAAAGCTATAATAAACGTTATAATATAATTATAACGTTAATTATATTGCATATTTTAAATATAAAAATAATAACTACTGTATTGTATTTTTTGGAGTGTGTGAGTGAATATTATAACGTCGCACTGTTCAGCTACACAAGGGCTTTTGGCAACGGACCACGTAATTTTTAACTATGGTCAAGTGACGTGGATGACACCTGAGCTGGCATCCCTTCTCCTAACTACCACACCACACCAACTTAGAAGGAATATTCTACCAATACTTCGCAAGAATATTCTTTGAATTCTATTCATCTATGACAGCACGGGTTCTATGATGAGTGTTTTAGCAGGAAATTCGAGTAGTTTTGTAGAAGATATTGCGTTTTCAGCTGTCGCGGCGTTTTCATCGTATTTCAAAGATTATTATTTTTGTCCCAAAAAAATAGTCTATGTCAAAATTTAAGTGTCTTATGTTTTTGTATGTTAATGAAGACCTTAGAAAACAATTTGACTATTTATTTTAAGTGAACGGTGTATATAGTTAATTTTACAGTGGAATATCTTTAATTAATTTATTAGCTCTAACGGATTAAATTTCCCAAAGGGGAGTATTTTGTTTATGTATATCCCTTAATTTTCAATGTAGTGATCCAATATATATATATATATATGTATGTATGTATATTGCAGGAAAAAAAACTGCAGTAAATCATAATGCGGTAGATAAAGCAATAACGCCTTCCCCTGTACGGCTGGTCTTACAAAGCTCTAAAAAAGCTCGAGCTATGAAAGTAGCTAGACATTTACCAACTTGACTCTATTGTTAACATTTCGCTATGTTTTTCATTGAATTGCCATTATAATATAAGAAACGGCGTTGCTTGCGAATATTACAATTTTAACATAAAATAAATACATAAAGTAATATTAATGTATTACACTTTCAGATATAAATTATTTACACTATTTTAAGCGTTCATTACACAAAACTTTTAAGAATGTGTTACTTTTGCTGATCAGAGATCAGCTTAGGGAGGTATTTTCAAAAACCGACCCTCAAGAGTGTTACGGGGAGTTATAAATAAATAAAAAAAAAACTTTTTTTATCAGCTATTAGATCTACATACTTAAAATTTAACGAAGGTGTTTTTTTTTTTTTTTTTTTTTTTTTTTTTTTTTGTTCAGCTTAGATATGCAAAAAAGCTTTTTTGTTTAATTTGCAATTCACGTAAAATTAACTCATTAAAAACTTATTTATCCTTCAATCTGTGTTGTTTAATTTTTCAGTTCCCCCGTGCGAGGAACGGGTATACCAGCTAGTAGAATATATATGTATATATATATATATATGAATATGTTGCACTCTCAAAAAATTTCTTTTAGAACATTGAGATCAAATATTTAGAATTTTGAACTTTAGAACGAAAGTACGATCAAATTTTGTTGAAAAATGTTACTGTAAAATAACAGTTATTATTCCATTTTTTTTTCTTTGTTGTTGTTCTATTAACTGTTTTTTTTATTACATTATGTTCACATTAAAAGAATTACTTAAGTTTATGTTTGCTTAAGTATCTTAAATACATTACATTTTAACGACTTAAAAGAGTTAGCATTTTGTATTATAGGATAAGGAAATATAATTTTGTACTGCGAATACGCAATGAATAAATTTTTTAAATGTTCGTAAAGTTCCTTTTTTTTCCTAATTAATGAATGCCAAAGCACAAAAATAACGAATTTCTACTGAAATTACATAAAATAATTTTATACACATTGATTAGATGAAAACAATAATACTTAATTTAATTTTAGACATTTGCTCAAATAATATACAGAAAGAGAATAGTTCTTGTTATCATGTCCTTCCCGAAAGGAAGGATTTGTGGTAAACACGGGTGTCACGACCCGGGGTACCCCAGTGATCCTTCTCTATTTTCGACCCTCCATCTTGTCATCCAATTTCTTCTTTTCTTCTTTTCCCGTCCAGACCACAGACCTATGGATGTTTGGCGCAGTATAGCCAAAACTGGCTCTTGCGCCATAAAACACTAAACTCATCTCAACTCAACTCAACCCGAAAGGAAGGAATGAAATTTGCAAGAGCCTGAGACAGGTGGGACTTCTACACGATAGACGGATACACCACCTATCTCCACCTCCACAATTTAGACATTGAACTGGAGGGGTGGGAAATATTTTCCTGCCCTCTGCACCCGTGGTTTCTGCTGCGACAACCCACAAAACTTTCGGACCCACTGATTTAACGAACACGTGTTCCGTGTGTACTACTCGGTGACATCAAACATCGAACCCAGGCCCTCTGATCTGATGCTCTAATCACTAGGCTACCCACGTTCCAGAGAGAATTTGAAAAAGTAATAAAAAATATTTTCTTCAAATATTAGAAAGGTAAATGCAAATTTCTCTTTAAAAAATTAAAATCGCCTTTTATATTGTAAGATACATGACCTCGTATAGTATATAAAACAATAAAAAAATAACTAATGTAAGTTATAATTAAGGTTTTTGTATCTCAAGTTCCATAATATTTTTGATAAAGTTGTAAAGCTTAAATAAACAAAACACATGCTGATTGAGTATTTTTTGATTGAAAAAATACGCACAGGTGTTCAAAATTTAAAAAAAAAAATACGCATTTAGTAAATGCCACAAAAAATATAGGACAAAGATGAAATTAATACTTCACAATTGAAAAAAAGGGGTTTTGAAAGCGCTCGGGGCAACTTCAGGTCTTACATTTTTTAGCCAGCATTTGAGAAAATTTAAGAATAAAGATTACAACTGATAATTTCGAACTCTTGCATAACAGAAATTAAAGGAGAAATGGGCGTGAACTTGACGTAAACTAATCACACGTTCAAATTGCTAGGAACTTTGAAGCAGCAGCCAGAATTGTGTTCAAAATATGAAATCCGTTTATTCAGACTCGATTCGCAGAAATCAGAATTACGTACACGGTCGAACAACAAACAATACAACCACTGAAAATCAATCTTTATCCAATAGACTGCAGCTAGGATTTCTTTCCCGGGAAACCAGGACCTCTGGTTTCTGAGAAAACATGGGATTTTCGTACTTTTTGCATTTCCAGGGAATTATATATTTGATACCCAGGTATTCCTAAAAGGAAAAAAAAAGGGCTGGAAAACAGAAACCCTACTAGTGATGTCAAGAAGATTAACTATAAACAATATGATTTGATTAATAGAAAGGAAATATTATCAAATGTAAAAACAGAAGTATGTTGTAGCTGGAAGTGAATGTGTATTTCTTAAAAGCAGACAATATTTGAACACAAACATTCATTTTAATAAAGGTGAATTTTTCGATTTAGGAAAAATCTAGAATTTGGAGACATTTTTCCAACAGAAAATTAATTTAGGCAGTGAAGGTTAAAGTAAAGGAATCACAATAAAAAATCATAGTTGTGAATGTTACTAATATTGTTAATTTGATGATTAAGTTGAGAAAAATAATGAGTTCTGAGTATCGCCTACAATACATATAGTCCATATACTTCATGATATATATACTCTTACATAAAATTAAGTGTAAAACAATAAATAAACAAAATAAGTACATCATCGTCATAAAAATTATAATTTTAACCCAAATTTCTATTTGAATGTCATTTGTATCTGGAATCGAATAACAACTGGAAATGCGCATATGTACACCTTAAAAGTTACTTCTAATTAAAATACTACAACTATTAAAAGTGTGATAATTATATGACCGATAAACTCTTGGAAATCATCTACATCAGATAAAATATATATTCAAAAGTTTTAATTAGATATTTAAAAAAAAGTCGCCTTTTTTTCGGCTTCTTGTCGAAAGTTGGACATTACTATACTTTGTGATTTAAACACAAATATCACAATCTTTTGTCAACACTGAAACACATGAATGTGCACAGAAGATAACCTCTGATCTCAATTTTGATTATTTTCATCCGTCAATAAGATACAAAGTTAAAACCAGAGGTACACATATGTATACTTTGGGTCTGAAGAGGTTAAGCCGGATCTTCTCAGTTTAAATTTTAACACTTTACCACACAATTGGCCCTCTGGCTGGAACATCAATTTTGCCGCACTGAGAAACATCCGTCTGACAGACAGGTACGTATTTTTTTTTTTTTTTTGAATTTCATTACCTTAAGGACTGTTTTATAAATATCCTTATAGCTTTTGAAAATGAGTATGGCTCAAATATGATGTGTGTAGTTAAATCAAGCACAACAATATATTTTTATCACTAGAATTGTGACTAGTATTTTTATAAAAACTGAATAAAAAATGTAAAAGTAATTCCAAAATAATAATACCAAACACGAAAAAACTATAGGAATATTCGTGTGATAGACGATGATAGATAAGAAAAATCGCACATATCGTGAGTTGAAAAAACTCGTCATGTACCACCACGTGATTCTCTTACTGGGTAGAGTCCAAGTGAAGATGTCAAGGCAGCCCACGCCAAAAATCCCACCACAGCGTTATCTACAGGCATCAAAGCAAATCATCCCATCTTAGAGACGGATGTTCTGGTCAGAGAGTTATAAAACTAATGACTGCAGAGATACGATACTTTATAAGTATATTGTTATAGTTATATAGTAATTGTAAGTTATAGTTGATATCATCAATTTGTCTTGGAACAAAGGTGGATTATCAACTGCATGGAAAAGAGTCAATGTTATATAGCAATTAAAAAACAGAAAAAAAAATTACTTTCTCCCCTAATGATTCAGACCGATTACCCTGACCTGAATATCATGTAAAATTACGCAAAAGATGATTTTGATAACAATTCGATTCAATTTATAGATAGCAATAAATTAATGTCTAGGGTATGATATGGTTTTAGAAGGGGCATAGAGAACCACAGACTTAATTCCTTTACATCTGTCAAACTATTAGATATGCTCAGAATCTCAAATCTACATATCATTCCGCAGCTGCCTTAATGGATCTCACGAAAGCCTTTGATAGAGTTTGGAAGGACAAACTCATTATTAAACTGCATGATAAACCCAACATAGGAGGCAATATTTTAACTTGGATATCAGCTTTTCTGCAACTTAGAACTATCAGGGTCAAATTTAACCAAACTTTCTCAAATTCATGTAAATTCATCCAAGGTGTTCCCTAGGGATCAGTTCTTAGCCCAACACTTTTCATCATGTACCTAGATGTAGTTGAGAGAGTCCCTGTTCCAGGAATAAAAATTGACCTTTTTGCTGACGAAATCTTTCATTGAACTTCCGGTACCGACATTAGAGAACTGGAACAAAGATTTAATGACTCCCTACTTGCTTTGTCAAAATTTTGCTTCAAAACTAAAATTAACTTTTAATCCTTTTAAGTCAATCGCTACATTTTTCCCCACAAACAAGCATCATTACAATTTTCTGCCTAAACTGCTATTAGACGACTAGCAACTTACCTACCGATCTAGAATTTAACAGTAACAAACCCCTATAGAACATATAGTTTTAAAATTCAGAAAACGATTAAATATTCAGAAATACATTGCTGTTAAAGACTGAAGAGTAGACCTAACTAATCTCAAAATCACCTACTTAGCTTTCCTATAGCCAATTCCCGAATACGGTCTCACATATCGCACTGCATCTGACACCAATCTCAAGAAATTATAACAAGTTCAACTGAGTGCTGCTCGTATAATTACAGGACTAAGGTGCAGTTGTCCATCAACAATTGTACTTTTTGAAGCTGACCTGAAACCGCTGCAAATGAAAAGAAATGCCGGCCTTGTTAAATACTACAAGAAGCTATCCAGTTACAATCACTTCAACAAAACTTCAACTTACCTAAAAAACTGTAAGAACCAACAAAAGCTTAAGAAGCACAACAACCTCTTCAGTGAAATAGAGTCTCTGGATATTCTTAGTAAATATGTTGAGCCTCACTTAATTAAAAGCACCCTAAGTCCTGCTGAAGGACTCCCCGGAGACCATTTCTACAACAACTTCCCTTCTACAATCTGTAAAAATAAACCTGCAATGGAATAACTTCAAACAGCTGACTTTGTAAACTATCTACAATATTCCTACCAATACCATTAAGGTATCTGACTACTTGCGACAACTTTTTTTTAAATAATGGTGATAGGAAGAATTTTTGAGGTTTTTAGATTTATTCAGTACCTTTTAAGAAAAAAGTGCTAAAACTAAAGAGAGAAAAATAAATTATTACTACTAAAATGGGAAAAAATGGGTAAAAATTGTCAGGAAATTATATAAACGGGGCACAGTCTGTACAAATAGTAAGTGAACAAATTCTCAACTTTTCAATTTGATGTATTACTTTGCTATTTCTTTTTGAAATGACCTTCAGAATAGGAGGGATTTTAATTTTTAGAAAAACTAGAGCTCTTCCTCTTAATTATTATATGAAATTGCTTAAAAGAACAGTGATTATATTCACATAAATAACTGTAAATTTTGTAATAAAACAGTGAAATTGCTAAATCTGAAGGTTAAAACACTTCTACTGTTAAACAGAATATACACAAAAAATTTAAATTGATTATTTCCAAAAATTTTTGAGCAATCGCTGTCCCCGTTTGAGCTTCTCGAAAAAAAACATATTTCGAGTAAAATGCATTTTGAAGTTTGACATCTTATGTAAAGTTACGGCATCTGCTTTTACTAAAACACTTGTAGATTTTGCTCTAGTGAATAGAAAATAAGAATCTTGGTATTTTTATATAACTAATAATATGGCCTATAAAATAAAATCATAAAAAGAATTTCTCAATTTTTTTTTAAAAAAAATCATGATTTTAGGCCAGTTGGATATATTAAACTTTACTCTGTGTGTGTGATGAAAGCAAAATCAATAAACTTACAGGAAGTGGCATTTACATTGAGACCCCTAGAAGACGTAGCCCTGACTCGTGTTCTGTTTTAAGAAGTGAATTAATAGCCATCAATCGAGGACTTGAGCTTGTTAAACCTGAGAAAGACATTGAGGACCTATAGAATTGAACGGACAGTCGAAGTTCCCTGCAACATCTGAGCACCTGGTATCATATTGGAGATAAAACTAATCTTTCCACACACACACAACTTGACCAAATTAAAGCATATTTCAAAGAATCACGAAATTTATGCTCAATGGATCCCATCGCACATTAACATTGTAAGGGAGCCCCCTTGGGTGCCATTCTCTTAGATTATCAGCGTGAGCTAGAGGTGTAGGAACAAATGAAGAACTAGAAGCTGCCATGATCTTAATATGACTTTATTAAGATCTTAACTTAAACCTTTAACAGAGATTAGATAATAATATGATATGTGAGAGAATCTACGGTGGCAAAACACACAATATATATAATACCGAAATAACGTAACCCTGACCACTATCAATAACTAACTCGCCTAAGCTTAATTCCACACAAATCCGAATATTTAAATAGTCACTCTTACCTTTAAGGTCGAACGAAGTATCAATCTATCTGATCCTAGTAGAAGTTGCGGTTCACTGGCGTGCAATGGTATGCGCCTTGACCTAAGGGCTCTCTTTCACGGGTAACTTCTATTGGCTGTCACTTAACTTCCCAAAACCTCTTCACACTTGAAATACAGACTATCATAACATTCCCCAAATATCACCCAACTTACTCGAAACTTCTGTTATTTAAAAGCCTTCCTATTTTGCATCTTTCCTTCACGCTTTACTTCTTGGGTTAGTTAGAAAAGAGTTGCCATTCATTCTGGCACCAAAGAACCCAAAAGGATATGTTAATGAAAAAACACATGAGTATGTCACAACATTTACGGATACGACCTTGCGGACAAACTTGCGAAGGAGGGCTGTGAACAAAAAACTCCCTTTTCTCTTATTTTTAACTTCTCAGTAATTCTTCACACCTAAAAATTAGATTTCATTAAGGAATGGAAATCCTACCCATTAGTAGTACTAAAGTAAAATGTCTGGTTTTACTCTTTCCCTCTCCTATCACAGGTGAGAGAAAGAGAAAAACCCTCCACTACCATTGCACATCTTGCAAGCGGACATATAAATAGTCTAAAGTTTTGTGGGAACACTAAAACCTTTAAAAATTGTAGCAAATGTAATGTTCAGCAGTCTTCACCCCAGCACATTCTGGACTGTCTGGGCCTTTCTCGAGATGATCTTTATACTTCTCCACTTCTTGTGCTCGATTTCATCAGTATCATCGGACTTATTGATCTTGTCTGACTTCGTCAGACGGAGGATTAGTAAAACCAACAACAACAACAAGTATATTGCAGTACTTGCAGATATTTGTTCTGTATACTTCAGCATTGTGAATGAAATCAACAGATTTCATTTTGTAGCATGGTCAATAGAAAAAATATATAATAACTATATTTTCATAATTTTCCAAGAATTTTAAAATATTTAATGAGAGATCATTTTAAAATGAGTTAGTCTTTATTTAGCTTTATATAATTTGATATCAGAATAGAATGTCGACTACACACCATTCACCTTGTGGGAACCCGAAAGTATGGCGATTTGTTATTTTTATGTTCATATTTTGTAATATTTAAAAAATACATAAATTTAATAGTAAAATTGTTTGGTACCATAGTCTATAAGCTAAATTCAGTAGTTTATGAGGAATGAAAATACGTATCGAGAAATACAATTTTTTAAACTAGATATTTATTATTCCCCAACCTTAATTTACTTTTTATTAGTTGTCTAAACATACTTAATCGTAATTTATTTCTATAATCAACCTCGTTTTGAAATAAATCATTTGACTTATATGAAATTTAATTCTCTCTCTCTCGCGAGGGGAATAAAATTGCTTTATTCCCATTTAATAGTACATTTTTTTTTCACAATGTCAACGTTATTCTACTATTTATCTATACCATCATCGATAGAACGATTCTTTAAAAACAAAGAAGATATGCATCGCCATTTCGAAGATAAACTGACGTTTCACAAGCAGGAAGAGTGACTGACACCTCCATTGCTGGAAAAAAGTAAACCAAATGATGGTTTATTTAGTTTAAACACATGCATTGATTTCTGCACTCGATGAAAAAGGATTGGAATGCAATGTAGATGTTTACATCAATCTTTTGAGCTCTCAAAACTATGTGATATATAAAACACTTTTCAATTTCTGCTAAAAGATTTGAAAGAAATCCAATTGAAGTATTTGTGAAGTGTACGTCCTTCGAATCTCTTGCATTATATGCAAAGTTTAGCAGGGATGTTTAGTACCTTTACAGAGGATGTTTTGGAAAACTCTTTGACGTCAACATATGCCTCATCAAGCCTTATCCTGACAATTAGTTAAGATACCTTAGCCAATGTCACAAATTTGACTGATAAAATTGCTTCTGTCTATCGGAATCAGAAATTTGATTTATTCCCGTAAACCTTGATTCAGAGAGGCAAATTTAAACTCCAAAGTTCTGACAAATGAAGCGAGTTTCATATAGCTCACTTGGCAGCTTCAATTTTTCGAAATCAGGAAACCGAAGTAGATTACAAAGCGATTTTAAGTCAAAATAAAATTTGAAGTCAATCTGCTGGTAACAGACTTTTTGGTAATAAATCGAATTCTTGCTCACGTTCTTGCACTTTTAGAAAATCCAAGAGGCGGAAAAATAACTGATTGATGCTTGTAGAGGTCGATAATCATAATGAGCGGCATTTTCAATTATTCTTTTTCGATAATTTAATCCAATTATCTCCACCACAGCGAGCATATCTGTTATTCCACTCAACGAGAATCAAAGAAAAGAGGATAATAACCTGAAATTATTTGCTGCTTCCTCTAATATAAATATATTTTAATATACTTCTTACTGATTTTTAATTGAACTTTTTAAAATTTTTTTTGTTTAATATTTCGTCACTGCTAATACCCCTCATATAATTGTGTATTTCCTGT
>BMAV01009766.1:59917-101931 GCA_019973955.1 Trichonephila inaurata madagascariensis
CTTAAGAGTTACCTTTCTAGAAAATACTTTAAAAAAAATTGGAAAAAGAAAAGCATAAGAGTGTTAAATTTCCAAAAAAATATGTATTAGGTCACTGGGTAATCACGTTGAAAATGAAGCTTAAAATTTTATTTTTCATTTTTTTTATCAATACATAGATATGCTTAAATTAGTCAATTTTGTCATAATTCTAAAGTAGATGATGTTTTGAATACTAAGCGAAGACATCCTTTCTTCATACAATTTTTATACCATCATTTTTTAATCATCATTCAAAAATATTTATAGTAATTTTTAAGGTAAATTAATAAGAACAAATTAATATTTTTTTGACAATAACTCTATGGAATTTATGGTGCTTTTAAAATCAAACACTGATGTATTTTTGTTCATCATTAAAATTGTTGCAATTATTTCTCGCAAGAAATTCAAGGAAAACTTCAAAAAGAAATTTCTAAGATTTGATAGATGCTTTTACAAAATAACTCTAATTTAGAATGGTTTAAATAATATTTTTCTCTAGAAAGTGAAAACAATTAAAATATTGTATAACAAAGTGGTGCTAAAAAATCAATGTCATTGTTTAGAGTAGCTACAGTGCGAAAATTTGCAATCTGGGCATACTTAATCGGGAAAAAAATACATTTCATAGTATCTTCCATTCGGGAAAAGCGACTAGATGTTTTGAAAAAAATGCAAGCATTCATGCATATTGTTCACTTTATTCATGCATGTCGCAACTCTTACTCCCAATTCAAGACTTTTTCATATATTTTGTAGTAATTATCTGTTATGTCACTTTGTCTAGGCTTTTGTTAGTGAATAAATTGCGTTCTGCGATGTATCGTGTTTTGTGTTATTTTCTCCCAACAATGTTTAGCCATTGATCCATTCTATTTATTTCCCTTCTGAAATAGGCTTGCCATCGACTGAAAAAATTACAATATAATCCTTTTAGTGACGTACAGAAGTATACAAAAAAAGTTTACATCACTCTCATTTTCTACGTACAAACTCGTAAAAACGCTTTAAAAGAATTGAAAGATTATGCAATCATACGAAAACTCCTATTAACTAAAAGAAGAAATGCACAAGTGAGCATTTGGCTCTCTACCAATGATTGCTTCTAAAGCCTACTGAGTGCATTCCGCGACATACCATAGTGTCAAAGCTTTAGGTATTATATGCAAGAAACATATATATTTATATTTTATTTATATATGTTATATTGTATACATTTATTGTTGCAATTTTTTTTACTTCCTGTTTATTTCAAATATCATAAAATAACAAAATGGCTGTAAGACCACAATGCCATTACCTTGAACTGGTTTGTAATGACTCGGATAAATTCCGATGAATAACCTATATAATCAGATGGGACAGAAAGTATTGACCAAGAAATCTTGATAACTGATACAATTATATATATATATATATATATATAAGAACAGTACTTGTCCATATTTGGTACTATGAAACGCCCTTTAAATACATCAAAAGATGAGTTTTGTCAATGTCTAGTCATTTTGCACTTGATATCAATTACATGTGTTGTCCTACTAAATATTAATGGCAGCTGATTTTGTTGTAGTTTGTATTTCCACATGTGGCTATTCAATAGCATTATTTATTTGGTTAATATCCAATTTCGTCAATAATTTCAGCCACACACTGTACCTTGACCTTGACCAGAGTTTTTATTTAAACCATTAACCTACTTGCTCACAGCTACGTCGTATATACCTTGGAAGACTGGGCCGAAAAGGAATCGCTGTTCGCTCCAGTCATTAAGTGCTTTTATTTATGCCTTTTGTTGTTTGTGACTCGTGGAAGAAGCACTGCATATCCTATCTAATTTTTTTTTTCTGTTGATGGACTTTCTGTGAGATACTTAGAGAAACCCGTTTTTCCAGATATTACTGTAATGGATATGCATCTCCATTAGGTTTTAGTATTGTTAGGTTTTCTGTTAACGTTGTGATCAAAAAATCTCTTGTTGAGATGGGGGTCAGGACGACGCACGTGCCATTGCCGCTTGAATCATTTGTCTCGACGTATTGAAAATGCATATGTTAAACCACCTTTGCAATGAATGCATAATCAACCAGTAGCACGCATACAATAGGCTGCACTATCATCTAATGTTCAATTTTTGGTCACCACTTCGGCCATGAGCTGTTTCGGTAACAGAGTCTAGGATGGCCCATGACGACCTTGGGGGCAGAGTGATTTGAAATGGCCTTCTTTGGGACCGAATGTCACGTATTAGACGACTGGGATGAAAAGGAGTCCCTATTTGGGCCAGTCGTTAAATTCTTTTATTTCTTTTTATTGTTTGCAACTTGAGGAATGTAGGGTTTCTGCGGAATCAAGAATGAATTTCTCATGTACCTTTTTGTCACAGTTTGTGTTGTAAGATATTTTTTTAAATTTTATTTCATGAAACGTAATAAATATGTTTTATTTGTATTTCGAACTGGCAAACACATTATTTTTCTATTATTTCTCTTTTTTAAAAAATAGGTGACAAATGATTAAATAGATAATAATTGCCGTTTCTTGTAAATTTTTCAAAAGCTCTTATCTTTTATTACGGTAATTAATAAACAAAATTTGACTTAAAAAAGCTATATAAAAATTTATTTTTCTTCATAACGAGTAATTGAAAAAGGCTACTTAAATAATATTCCCTTTAATACCTAAGCAACATTTGTCTAACTTATCTATATTTAATTACAGGGTGGGGCGCGGAAATTTCCTTTTTGAACATGTTGCAGTGATGTCCGTAGGAAGGTGAAAGGGTTGAGGAAGGATACGGTGGAAAGAGAGAAGTGGGATATTTGTGTTTCTACACGTCTCAGTCTCAAACATGTTGTGATCAAGGTAGTAGTGCGCTTTTGCCATGGATACGTATTTCTCAAACGGTCGGTCCGTAGTTGCAGTGAAACTTGCTTTTCGTCGTCACTTCGATATTCCTCCGTGAAGTCGTGTTCCTCCTGATCAGAAATGTATTTTAATGTGAATGGATATCTTGCGAGCGACAGGGAATGTCTCCAAAGAAAGAAAATGAGCTCCGAAGACCGGCAGAATAATTTAATGAGTGGAACGAGTTTTTGTATCAGTTCAGATCGGTATGTGGCAATAATCCAACCATACTTACCCGCTTTTCAAGAAAGGGATTTTGACAACGCGTGGTTACAACTAGATGGAGGCCACTGCCTACACCAGGATTTCCATAGATATTTTAAGAGAAGCCTTCCCCGAATGACTGATCTCCCTGCAAGAAGACGTAAACTGGCATCATCGCTCATCTGGCTTATCCCCTCTTGATTACTTCCTGTGGGCTTATTGCAAGTCCCTGGTTTACGAAGATCACTCTAGGACCCTGGAAGACCTACAGAACAACAGACGAGCCAAGATTGAGAATATCCCGGTTAATATGCTTGAAAAAGAGAGTAGCTCAAATTTTTCGAAAGCGACTGCATCATTGTTGATAACGGAGGTCAACATTTTACAGACATTGTGCTTAAAACTGTGTAAATTGAAATTTCCAATGCTGTGTGGTTGGTGGAAAATAACAATAAAGTCGAATAACACGTAGTGCGCTTTATTGCATTTTCAAAACAGGAAGTTCCAACGCCCCACCCTATATTTTGAAAAGTCTTATTTTAATAAAATGATCTATTTTCCTCTTCCTACATTAGTTTTACCTTAAAAGAAATTTATTTTTTGCTTTAAACAGAAGCTTGCCAAAACTTTAAAAAAATCAATTGTGTTGAGAATTTATACCAAACTTATTTACACACACACATTTTGCTCCACTATAAAATATGTATAGCATGAAATTTTTGTAGAATGTTTCCTATTACGTCTATAGTAAAAAAAAAAAAATTAATAAAATAAACATAATATTTGAAGGATTTTGTGATGTTTTGAAGGGGAATGGTTCAACTTCAATGAAAGTTTTTAAAGATACTTATAAAAACAATCCTTATTTGTTGAATAAAGCAACAGTTATTAACTTTTAAATGTTAAATATTTTAAGTATAATATTAAAGAAGATAAAAACTTTTTTTATATCTTTATGTAGCAGCATTACTTAAAATTCTCTCTGCTGTACAGAGACAAATTCAATTCAATGCTATTTAATAAAAATAAGTCTTACGACAGTGGTATGTATCAAACTCACGGCCCGCGGGCCACATGTAGCTCACAACGAACATTTTTGAGGCCAGTATATCAGCACCCCATAATACATAATAAAATATCAGTTTCTCCTGAAATAGGAAAGACAGTAGCAGAGAAGAGCAATGGAGTAACGTACAACCCTGCATCACAAAGGAGGAAGCAGGATTTTAGGAGGTTCGAAACCTAACTGACATCTAACCCTTTGTAAGGTCCGGATTGGGGTTTCAAACCTGACTTTACAGAGGGTCTCTAACATCCACCGTTACTCTACTGGAGAAGAGATGTCAAGAGTCAGGATGTAAACAATAAAGTTTTCTTATTCTTTTATTTATGTTTATTACAATGTATTACTCGAAATAAAATTTCGTTTCTATGAATATTGATTTTTTTTCGGCCCAAATTAGGCTTTGAGTTTGACACCCTTGTCTTACACTAATGTTATTGTCAATGCGCTAATGCATTTTTGGTCTAATAATAGTACATGAGTATAAAAAAATGTTTGTTCAATATATAAATAGCTTCATCTTATCTGTGTATAATTTGAAAATTTGCAAAATATTTTTATGAACTAATTTTTTATTAAGTATTAATAATATATAAAAAAAGAGCAAAAAACAATAATCTTGTAATAATTTTTCTATCTTTAATAGGCTGAAAATGCTCAAGATTAATTTTTCACAAAAATATATTTAAAAACTCCTTATTTTAAAGTAAGATACAGTTTCATCAAAATTTTTGAGAAAATAAGAATAAGAAGTTCTATATATGACTGAGAAATTAAAATTATTTTGTATTGCTATATTAGTAAAGTGAATAAAAATACCTTAATTTGACGTTATACTAAAATGCTGCAAATGAAATTGTTACTTTTACTTAATATGGTATTGAGAGCTGAATACGATATGCAAAGATTGTTAGGAAGGCCAATAAATATCATATAATTTACATAAATGTTGCTTCGAATAAATGTATTTTTAATTTCTGTATCTTAATAGTAAATACGTAATAACTCAAGTGCTAACTTAATCTTTTTTTTTTTTTTTTTTTGGCACAAAATTCAAAAAAGAAAATAATACTAATAAAATAAAAAATAAAAAAAGAAGGAAAGATGGAAATAAAAAAAAGGAAGGAAACAACATTTAAAATTTATTTAAAGAAATATAAATTTTGATTAGTTTTTGGAAAACAATTTAAATACTGTACAATATGAGAAAATGAAAGTCTAAATTTTTAATTAGTTTGGGGGCTCTAAAAATAAACATTATAAATAAATTTACAGTTATAATAAGGGCAGCAAAAAAAATCTAATTTCAAAGTTCAATTGAAGTTTTGCTCTGGATTAATTTTTCATAAGTATGAAAATATTTTTAATTCCACTGCATGATTATATGAAAATAGCATTTTTTTACAACTTTGTTTCGATGAAAATTAAATAATAGCTTGAAAATATAAAAATTATTAAGAAGGAACCGAAAAAAATTTTGCGATGTGTCTTAAATTTCAATTTAATTTAACAAAAATAAGACAGGAGAATCTGAAGTAATGAATTTATTTCTCTGTTACCGTTATTTTTGTTGTTTGATTTAGATATAATTACTTTTCTAGTTTTTTTTTTTTTTTTTTTTTTTTTTTTTTTTTTTTTTTTTTTTTTTGTAATTTATGGAAAAAGTAACAAAAATATTTCCATGTGCTTTTATTTTTATCGCTTATACATATTTCATTAATATAAACTTTCAAAGACTTGAAATTTAGTTTGGTTGTAAAATGGGAAGAAAGCAATTTGTGTACGAAATTTCCTCACACAAACTCACACAAAATACAAAAACAATTACTCATTTTTTTTTTTAATTTTTAATTTTATATATATATTTTTTTTTTTTACATTTAGGTACGATTTCACAGCATTTTTTTGCTGTTTCTTAGAAAGTCATAAAATACAATACTAATAAAAAACGTGAAATGTATCCTTCTTCACAAATTTACTTAGTGTAGCATACGTTTTGAAAGTCAGTGAAATGATTTTAATTTTTTAATAGAAAAAATATTTATCATAATTATTATACTGCACAGCTAAAAAGAATTAGGGGAGCACATGGATTTCACGAAATCACACAGATATTTCTATTGTAAACTAATGTAAAACAAAACATCTATAGTCTAAAATGTAGCAGAAAACAGAAGAAGAAAACTTCATACTCAAATCTAAGTCCATGGGGGTCAAAACCAGATAAGGGAAATTCTTCTTTGTCTCAGTGTTGAAATTCAACCTTTCAGCTCATCTTTTGAGAAAAGGAAACCGGAAAATGTAACGACAACGTGGTCTACCGGAATCCATGGTTTGGTGTATTATCGGGAGACAAAAATCCGGGCAAACACAAAGAACTGTAGCGGATGCTGTCGGAGAGTCAATAATTGTATCTGTAAAACTGTGGAATCGATTCTAAGACACAGTGTATATTCTCTGTAGGCCAAGACAAGGTCGCCTACGGGTTACTACAACAAATGACCAAAATATTTTGTTTAAAGATCGTTGAGACAGAACAGCCAATGCGATGAAGATTCAAAGAAATTTTCTTTTGGCAAAAAGACAAAAGCTTTCAACCCAAACAATCTGAAACAGGCTTCTTGTGTGTTGTCTGTATATACAAAGGTCAATGGTGTGTATTCTGTTGACCACAAGACAAGTGTGTCCCAAAGAAAAGGACTTGCTGAATATAGAGTTTGGATGCAAAGTGGTTGGAGTCAAGTGCTGTTAACAGATGAGTCCGGAATTAACTTAGAGTGCGACGCAAGAAGTGTTTTGGTATTGTGATGTCATGAGCTTGTAAAATTACTTCATTCAGGGGTAACACAAGGGCTCACACAGAAATTTGCCGAAACACATTTTTGTGATTCCAAATTAATTAAACAAAACGTTACATTCTTTAGTAAATTGTTAATCTTCACACCCTTTTTCTAGAGAAAAGTTCTAGTCCCTTTAAAGCTTTGAGATCTTGAAATGACCAGCGGCCGAGGGTGGCTGTCACCGCAACCCTTTTCACTGTTGTCGTCCAAAGTCTATTCACTCAAATGGTTGCTCCGCAGACTCCAATACTACGTCTTTCAAAGGTCATCGTAGTTCCTCTCCATTGGACCTTGAGGTGAAGCTTCAACCTCAACCTCTATCGAGAGTCATTGAAGAAGATTGGCCGTGGTAACTTAGTGGTCATTTTAATGGACTCGTGGTCTGCGTACCATGAGTTCGAGCTTGTACCACCGAAGATCCTCCATGTAGAGGAGCGATGCATGTTAAATGTATCGAGAGCTCAAACGGCCTCCCGTTGGTGTGGTATGGTAACTAAGAAAGGTGTCATTCTTGTCACGACCTTGGTTCAAAATTACGAAGTCCGTCACCAAAAGCTAAACAGTGCGACTTAATCATTCACTCGGAGAAGAAAAACTGATGCGGAATGTAATGCAGAATATTGAAAGAGACAGTTGTCAACTTTCTTGCCGACCCTTTAAACCCCCTGGGCGGACCTCTTTCACGTCCCTAATCACTGATTGGATCTGCACACGAAACTCCGCGTCATCTTCCTAACGTCATTGGTTCTTTGTCACTGAGCCTGTCGCTTTGTCACTGAGAATAATATCTTGGGTACGTCTTTATCACACAAGAAGCCTACATTCTTTTTCATTTAAATAGTTCGAGATGCACATGGGCGAAGTGACCCGATAATGGATATGGTTCATAGTAGTGTCTTTTCTGTAGATCATGGTGTCCGAATGCTACCTGAAGGTCAGAAAGGGAGGAGGCATGCTTTCTACATAGCCTCCTGCAGAATCGACGAGATATTTGTTTTGCTTCAGGCATGAAGGAAGAAGACACGGTCTCTTTTGGAAGATTATAATGTCCCATCTGGGCATTCCGCTCACCTTGTACATCTAGCTTGACAAATTCTGTCGGGAAATATTCGACTGATGAACCTTCGCTACCATATGGCGAGAAAGGGACACTTGAAATAATCCAATATTCGTTCAGGAAAGATCACAATACAAACTAGTTGGTTTGATGATATAGGTAGGTATTAGTATAGGCGTACGTACTGACCTGTATATCATAAGGAATGGCAATTTGACGGCTCAAAGGTATTGAAATGGGTTCCTAAGTCCACACTGCAGTTTTTGCTGATTCATTTATCGTAATGAGAGAAAATGCTAGAAATCATACAGCTCATCTTATAGAGAACTTTCTCGAAGTTAAAAATACAGTGTATGGTGTGACCATCATATTCTCTTGACCTAAATCTTATCCAGAATGCTTGTTACTCATTCGGACTATGCATTCAGAGAGATCACAACCTTCGCTTACTTTCTGCGTTGTGAACACTGCACTCTTGAAGAGTGGAACTAACAGCATTCCCAAAAGTCTAATCGTTAATCTAATCGCATCCATGCTAAACAGACAGTTGTGCAGAAGTCTAAGCTACTTGAGGGGACGTCATTTATATTTAACCAAACTGTTGTCCTGAAGCATAATTTCTTGTTCTTTATAGAATTCTAAAGAATTAAAGTTCCCATACACTTGTTTTACGCTTCTTTCTCTTTTTGCATTTTGCTTTTTTTTTTTTTTTCGTATTGAGCTTTTTGTTATATGTGCACTTTCCATATTTTATACCCACGTATGGCTATCGAACAACAGTTTCTTCAGTTTTATGCTTGCTCCCCCAATTTGTTTGAACAGTGTATATGCAATTAATTTGTTCTTAAATTCCTCTAGTTAGCCATAGAAGCCAATTAAATTTAATCTCTGTTTTCGATGGATGAAAACCGCAAAAAGTATTTTTAATGAGTACATATTTAAAAGTAGCTAACGAAATGCCGCATTGTTATGCTATGTAACATATATAAATAAATCATTCATTAAATCCTCAAACATACATATACTTATCTGTTTAGAAAACAGTAAATATAAACTAATAATACTTTTAAAAAACATTGCTCAAAGTGCATGCAAAGCTATCTTATCTCTTAAGTGTAGTTAGAAAACTCATGAAATTTGGGTTAAAGTCAATCTCCTTCTCTTCAAAAGAAATTAAAAACTTGTGAATGTTGCATTTATTCTTCAGAGAGTTATTATATAGTTATAATTATCCTTCTATATAAGTTCAATGATGCAATAAAAATTATTATTTTTTTATCTTTGAATTTTAATTTTTTTCTAAATATAAATAATTATGTATGTAAATCTTTCTTTATCAGTTGTAAAATAAATCTTATTGAAAAAGAAGTATTTCGTGGCATTTTTCTACAAAATTGTTAAAATATCTGGCAAATCTAAATGTATTTACACTTCAATTAATATGAACAAAATCATACATACCTCATTTATTTTCAGTGAATATTTTCATCATACTAAAATTCCTATGAAATGTAAGGTTATATTTTTTATACGGACTTTGTAATTATATTTGACAATTCTTAATAACTTTTCGCAAGATATCTCAAACATAAGAAAGGCATTTTCTTTTTCAGGGAGAAAGAATTCCCTCTCTCTCTCTCTCCTTCTTTACATTTTAAGAATGATAAATCTCTAACTACCGAAACATATTCTCTTACATTAGTTATTATAAAAGTAACTTTTCCTCTTAAGTAAAGTCACAAACTATGGCTCCTATTTAATAAGATTTAACTTTATTTACTTGAATGAGCCTGAGTTAAACTTATGGAAATATGCATTCTATGTCTATTTAGACAAATAGAGTCATTCATTGGCGCCTTTACTCTTCGAAAGGAGCGCATTCCGCTTAAAAGCCTTCATCAATATAAATAGTGAAAGGGTATTGTGAAGCACACACTCAGCTGTCAGTCTTGATTTATGTGATCCTCTAAACAGTTGGAAATTCGCTATTTAATAAAGAAAGAAACGATGGTAAAATATGGGTTTCGTTACATGCGCCATTGGGAGAGCGAACCATAAAAGGCAAAGGTTTTAATCACTCTTCGAATATTTGACTTTTTCAAGTCACATTTCTCTTGTCTTAGGGAAATTCTTGCTCTTATATTATTTTTAAGGAAGAGGACTACAAAAAATGCTAAAGGCATACTTTTTAGGACACTTTCTAATTTAAAGAAAACTGTTTAAAAATAGTCAAATATTTGTAAGGTATTTGTTTGACGTTCATTATTATATTTTGTGTCATAAATGCTTTGGGAAAATATGAAATCATTAAGAGTTCTACTTTTTTTATAATTTCGTAAAATAAAAGTATTTTGAGTTTTCGAAAAAAAATGAGTTAAACTACATTGGAAAGTAAATAAAAGTACAATAATTATAAATATTAGAATAAACAGTTGTGCGTGTTTTGTAAAAGTACTCGAATAGAACCGAAAAAAATTCAATTTCCGTTGAAATAGAAAAAAAAAGCACGTTATATATAAAAATTATCAAGCAATAATTTTATTGTTTTATCATTTTACTCTATGTAAAAATGAAGAAACTAATCCGTAAAGTTTTATATTTTGTTTTTGTGGGGAAAAAATGTATTGAAAAATGAAATTTAATTTTATAGACATGATTTAAAAGCTTATAATAATGTAATGTACTGGGAAGACAAAAAAAAAGTCTGTTGGAATACTAAATGATCTTAGCAGAAAGAAATATTTTATAACTTTTTCTCACAAAAAAAAAATAGTTTTGAGCTTCATGTATGTTAAATGTACGACTTCTAAATGCAGTATATTTATATTGTTATTACTAAGTGTGTACTTTAGAAATTTCTTTTAATGAATTACACTAAAAATAATACAAAATAAAAGAAGCTACAAGAGATAATCACCTGTGAGATGCATGTTTAATTTTTTTTGTTGAAAAGTAGTTGAAATGCTTTGCTGGTACAAAAAATATTTTTTTCCCTTAGAAATTATTAAAATAAGATTATTCTCTACAATTATTACTAAATCATAAAAAAATCTTAATGAATGTAAAATTCAATATTTTTTTTAAATATAGTAATAATATTATGGAATATCCTGTATAGTAATTATGACATTTAATTTTAGATTTTTGCAACCTATGCCTCATTCTTCTTATTAAAAAAAAAAAAAAAAAAAACATAAACTTTTTTTTATTACAAAAATCAAAATATTTAAAACTCATTTGCTCTTAAAGGATCCTTTTGTAAGTACAAATAATTAAATAAAATAAGAAAATTAAAAAGCAATCTTGGAGGGGGGGGGAGTTATGTAATGTATATTTTGCTCTGAAAGAGAATAAAACATTCGCAATAATAAAATTAATTGGATAAAGAAAATTCAATTCTAAATCAAGTCTACGAATTTTTTGCTAAATTTGTTGTGGTTTTTGAGGAACCTTTGTTGCATACTCAGTTCATTAAAATTTTAATTTATTTAATTATACTTAGGTATTTTTAATTTCAAAAATATCCGGTAAAACTTACTTTAAATGCTGTGAAAAGCAAAGAAGTTCTTTAAGGTATACACGATTCTCCGCAACTAAAAATATGTAATCAGTTTTTTTTTCTCTCAATAGATTTTAAAATAAACACATTCTAATTTATTTTGGGAAAATTTCAAGTAAATATTACGAGTATATTGAAACTTCGAGATTTATTATTAATGTAGAGTCCCAAAATTTATATGTTCCTGTTTAACTGAACACAACTCGTTAATATAGCTATATAAAAAACATAATTTGTGATTGTTACCGCATACACACTGATTATTGCTAGTTCATGGTACATATTACCGAAATGCAATGTTATAAATTTTGTAACTGCCACAATTCTACAGTAATTGATTATCTAAACAATCTGCCTGTTATTCATAAACTTCTAAACTTAAAAGAAGTTTCTTTTTTTTTTATAAATTAAGCATCTTGATTTTTTTACATTATTATAGCTTACAACAAAGGCTTGTTAAAGCTCCACCATTTTAGCGAGCTAATCCGGAAATCTAACTCAAATAAATGGAAAATCAATTTACCCTGGATAGAATAGTATCAAAAACTACAAGATTCCATCATGTGTTTCCATTTCTACAATCAGAATAATTAGAAAATACTGTAAGTGATATAATTTTGAATCAATCACCTAATGCGATTCTTATACTGCACTCTGCAACCTATATTATCCTCAGACGCTGATTTGGTTGTTAAGAGATATCCCCCACCGTTTGTTGTAAATGAGGAAAAATGCAGGACATAAGATAATTGATGAACTGCTTTACAATTTTATGTTTACTATAGCTCCCGACACTAGTTCAAAAATTGTAGTCATTTCAAAAGACATTTTTGACAAATTGGTTGAGATGATGGATGGTGTAATAGTAGTTGTGTGTTTGTGTGTGTGACAATACGCGAAGTCAGAGTTACAAACGCTATGCTGGAGGAGATTTCTTCACATTTGCCATAACTTGAAATGCATGATTCATCACTGCACCGTCTATTTTGATTTTTATCGACCAGAAGAACAATGTAAAAATCGGCTTATTGTTATCACCATCACAGCTTTATGCAGAAAAATAAAAATGCAATTAACAACATGCATTGTACGTAGAAAATCCAGCTGGCCTTCTAGAACCAGTATAGCGTGTGCCAGACAACCTACTTAAAATACTTTTTTTTTATATCTTTCACAGAAAAATAGAGCTACGAAATTTCAGACAAATGCTGGTGCAAATATTTCAGTTATTCCAACCTCCTTGTGTAACGGGTCTATTCGCCTTTCTACTAATCCTCTTGGGTAAAATAATAACTTTTGTTAACTGTGATTTCTGTTGAAAACCGCCTTCCATGGAAAAGACTGATTTTTATGTAAATTAGAAATTATATTTAAGTGCTGGTCGTGGAATAGGCGGGATGATGATTGAAAATTGAGATAGGAGAAAACATAGAGTTTGCGTTCGGTGGTCGTACAGTTAATTCAAGTGGAATATTATCCAAGTGTTGAAGCAAAAGTACTCAGTGTAAGAGCTATGTGTGCGTATTTTTTAAAATTAATTTTAAGTTTGATTGCTTTTTGGGTTTATTGATTTAAGTGCATTCTCAAATTAGCTGATTAAGTCTATTAAGTGATATAGTTAATAAAATTGTATTAATTTAAAAATGGGTGATCTTTACTTGAATACTCCAATACCCGCGGTTGATGGATCACGATCCTTGTTAAAATAGACCAAAGTTGAACTCTTTAGTGCAAATAAGATAGTATCTTCTACATTGGCCAGCAATGATTTAAACATCCAGGCTTACATAGAGTTTTACTCTGGCATTTCGTCTTTATAATAATCTTACTGCTAGTTATTGAGTTCGATTTCTTGCATCACTTTAGACAGTTGGAGGACATTCGCCAAAGTTGTTTGATCGATATACTAAAGAAACTACAACCTCAAGCAACTCTGGAGTCATTGAAAGTGCGTATTTGAATACAATGCTAGAGCGAGTTCATCTATGTGTTATTTGTCCATTATATTTCACGAAAGCCACCAAAGAGTAAATATAGTTTTGAACCAAAGATCTTTTTTTGTACTTTTAAAAGTTTGATAGGCACTCTTTATCAGACTCTTCTTGAAAATCAGAATGAATATACCATGATTCCTGCCCCTTTTATTCTGTTATCTCAATCCCTCAAACATAATTTTATATCATTTGACTTGTGACTTTAAATGTAAATAAAACAATTACTTAAACCTTTGATATGTAGCATTTATTTATAGTGATTAGGGTATTGGTTAAACTGTAAAAATTTAAGATGATAAATGTAAATAAAATATTTTACAGTTCGTGAGCCCTGTATCAATTAAAAATTCTCTAAATAACCAGACGCTTTTCCATTGGCCCATAATTCAACCTATATAGTTGTAAGAGTCTATTATTTTGGATCAATCAAATGTTGGACTACTACTCTACTTAAGTTTAGACCATGAAACGCACTTTGGGTCTTCCTTTTCTCAAGTTTTGACCAGATTTCTGGATAGAGTCCTACAGTGCTTATTGCTATACCTTCCAGCAGTGAATGATCAAGTTAAAAGATTCCAGCGGAAACAGAAAGCTTCAATCATGGTACATAAAAATGTTCAATGGTCTTCAGTGCTGTCAACTACCCGGTTTAGTTTCAGAGCTACGTAGGAGAGAACTTGGAACCAATAGTAGCAGGAACGATGCACGGAGCTCAATTCGACTGCTAGGAGAATTCATAAGTTCAGCTACAATCAGTCCCGATCTGCTTTTGTCAAAAATGTTGTAGAAACAATGCAACATCATCTGCTTCTTTAAAACTTATACCATAGTCAACAACCAGCATTCATAATAGTTTATGTTAGCCAAGACTGCGGCTGAAGAGGTGAGCCCTTCCGGATCTCTTACATTCAGTGAATTATATCTTCCTTTAAGAAGATTGAACTCCATCATCTTGGAAGAATTTCTCCTGGTCATCCTTAGTACTTCGGGAGAAATCCAGGAGGTTCATTCAAGCTTATGCCTAGGAAATACCAAACTGCCTTCTCACGCTTTGTGAGTGGACATATAAAAGCTCTCACTTTTCGCCAGGTTCAGAAGATATTTTTAGAGTACCACTTGTGTTTTTCCGAGTTCGTCTCTCCTGTACACGTCTTGACTTGCTGGGAACTCAAACAGGACGATGTCCTTCTGGACCCTCTTCAGTTTTTAGAATTTCTTGATTTTTTGGATTCATGGAGATTGTCTAGCATTGCTAGACAATCTGGTATTAGAAACAACAGCAACAACAGTATTTATCAGCAACGACATATATTTCATGTAGCTATGTTCTTCTTCAGTTGAACACTCTAAGAAAAGGACTGCAGTTCCCTATGACGGCTCCTTTTAAGTGATTGATACAAGCAAAAAAATTATTTCAGGTTTGAAAACCTGTGAAATAACTGACAATAAATATTTACCGTGGGAAACTGACTTCTGTTTTATAAAACTATTTGTAACCAAGAAGGAAGTATCAGCTCTTTTTTACCGTAGCAAAGGCCTCAATACCACAAGCAAGCATAAAAGCGAGAAATGCGGTATAGTCAGCAACAAGGGTTATTAAAAAACTGGAAATTCCTCTGGATGATGACTACATTTTAATACTTAATATTTTTAATTTTAAAATCATTTTAATTTACCATTTCATTTCTGATTTATTATAGTATTAAATTAGTTTTTTAAATAAAAAAATGGAATTTTAGAATTTATGAACCTATATCATGCAAATAAGGTCACTTAAGTTCGCAAGTAGAACTAAAATACAATGCCTTAAAAGCTAAAGATGATAATTTCTAAAAAGTAATCTAATGTGAATAATGAAATGTCATTACCAAAATAAAATATTGAAAGACTTTTAAGCATATTTAATATTTACATCTTTCTTTTAAATTTAAGCTGCAATTAGAAATTTTTGCAGAATGTTTTTACATACTCTAAAGTTGAATTACATTTGAAGAAATACAACTAATGCAATAATGATCCTTCCAAGAACTTCAAATCATTTTACAGTAATTTATGTAACTCACAAAGAAGAAATAAATAATTCATAAGAGAGAAAATAAGTATCTTTCTAACAATTCAAACCTCCCATCATAGAATTTCAAATGTAAAACACGAATTCTGCTTTACAGTGTAAAGTAAATATTCAAGCATTACTGTGCGAAATGTATTTTTCATTTAATATTCATGAACTGAGACCAAAAGAGGTACAAAAAATCTTGATCATTCAATGTTCAGAATTATTTGAAAATGAACATGGGACACTGCCATTTGAATGAAAAAATGCAAATTTCGGATTTCAAAGCCTACATAAGGAATACTCAAGAATAATTTTGGATAACATCTTTATAAAATACAATCTTCAGAGTTTTTAGAAGGATTATTGCCATGCTTTTTAAGAAGGAATGGAATAATTCATATGTACTTTTTAAAAAAATCATGATGATTTATTGTAGTATTAATTTTTGTAAAAAGATTTACTAATACTTCTTCTTATTGTTATTTTGAACATACATTAAGGATTGTGTTAGAAGAAAATTTAAATCAGTATTATAATTTAAAATTACTTTTTTTAAGTTGATTTTAATGTATTTTTACTTTGAAAATTTACGTAATATAAATAAATATTTATATATTAAATGCTAAATATTTATGCCGGTTCAAAGGCATAATGGCATTTTTGAAATCTTGAAAGCATTTTTTTCTCTCTTTCGCGAATTTGAAGATTTTGGAATATCTGGTGCATATAAAACAGTTTCTTCTTTGGAGAAAAAGGGATTATCTGTTATAACATGAGAAATTTTGTTTTCTTTGTTATATTATGTAATATGGGTCTTTGACAAATTTTAAGCAACCGGACTTACATCATAAAATTTGTGAACATATAGCCAATTTGTGTTGTAAATGCTAAAATGTATAACATACGAGCAGATCAAAAATTTTGAGCAAAGTTTCTAAGCATCGAAAACCTTCATAATACTGCTTTTTTTCAAAAAAAAAAAAAGAAGAAACTTAAAAAGAGTCATTGAATAAAACAAACCTGTTAATGTAAATTATAAGTTTATTTTAGTTTACGTGAGCTATATGTTTATTAAGTTAATATATTGTAAATTATTAGTTAATTTTCTTTCTCCTGCAATTCAGATATATTTTTTTAAAAATTCCATTTTGTTTTTAAATAAAAGATCAGTAAGAGTATCATGCTCTTTATTAATAAAAGGTTAAAAAAAATGTTAAGGAATTAAGAACATGTATATAAAAATTTCTTGCAGAATATTCTGAAGTTTTATGAATATTTTCCTGCTTTATGTAATTTATGCTCCAATTTTGGTCTTAAAAGATAAAATTTATTGATATACGAAAGGTTTTATAATTCAAAGTTTTAAACTAATAAAAAAGGTTTAAAAAAATGAATAAATAAAAATTATGCTAATTCATTTATTATTAAAATAATCATAATAATGTATAGGGAATCTTTATGATTTTTATGGTGAAACATTTCTACGATGCTTTATGAATATAATAATCAAGAAGTCATGGTCACAAACTCGTTCCCGTCTAATTGTAGGTTTATAGCTTGGTACCACCAAATACTTGCCTTTTTTTGATAGACTCCCGTTAAATCTATCTAAACTTTAAAGCGCCTCACCTATGTAATGGGTTCAAAAAAACAAAAACAAAAAAAAATTCATAAATTTCTGCATTAACATGTCTAGAATACGGTGGTAAAATGATTTTTTTAAAATTCGAAGTCGTTATAAAGTAGCAGGTGTTAGAACAGCAGCTGTTCTAAGCGATAAATTAAGATTTTCATTGTTTTAATCGGACTTGAAACTTTAAGCGCGTTTTTCTCAAAACTGTGTTTTGCAAACTTTCCTCAATCATATCTCAAGAATGGTTTGATCGAATGACATCTAATTTATATGGTAGACTCAGCACATATATACGCACCAAATGAACTATGATCATTCCGATAATAAAAATATTTCCATTTTTTATAACAAAAACATTGCCAAAAATCCCATGAAATTCGAAACTTTTTATTGAGAGATCTACCAAATATTCAATTTTTGATATTTTGTTGATGAATATAGTTCATTTGGTGCATTTAAGTTTATAGATTAATGCACCGTTATTTATTTTTTTTATTTCAAATAAACTAATCAGCCAAAATCGTGGAGGAAGTGAGCACCCATTTTTTCGAGGTGGGTATGTTCAGAGCGCTATAACTAACGTTCTATTGTATATTTTTGGCTAAAAATTTATATAAATACCCTTAAAGATACATATAAATAGACGATAAAAAAGTAAAGTTCTATCATATTTTACTGGTCATCAAAAAAAAATTTCCTAAAAATGCTTAAGTAACAGGCCGTCACATGTTATCGTGAACACGTAAACACGTTAGCGAAGTATGGAAAATCAAATGGCATACTCTCCCCTTGATCATGGTTCCAAATCCCATGGTTCCTTGCCAATAATTCCCGTGTTGCTTCGTAGTACCACACGTTAAGAAGCAATATTCCAATTAGGTAATTGCCATTTTTTTTAAGACTGTACTTTTAATGGACATGCTTAAATGTTATTATTTTTCTAATAACTTTTTTACTTACTTAATAATCTCACTTCTTTCTTCTTAATAAGAATTCATGCTCTAATAAAGTGCTTCTCAAACATTCAATATTTTCGACCCAATATTCTATCATAATTTTCCTCGTGCCTCCCTCTGTTCAATGAAAATGCTTTGAGTTTGATAGTACTATGCATAGACGCTTAAACTACAATACGACTTTAACCTCTATAGTGCCACCGGAGTGTATAAATGTCTCGCTTAGCCAATGCTTATATTGTCTCTGACGTATATATACGTCTTTCTGAAATACAATTTTTTTTGTCCATTGCTATACATAAAATTATTCCGAAGGCTTGGACTGCAATAAAATGACCTTGGCAGTGTTTGCGAAAGATTTACTTAATCGGAGGATTTTCTTATTTATGCCCTTTCTATCCACCTCTAATACACCGCGTACGCGTGCATACGTGCAAAACGTTGGCATTGGGGGACGAATCACGTAACTCTTAATTGGCAGTTAAGGGATTAATTATAAGCCATGCAAAAATATTAGCAAGATAAGTGTTATTTTTTACTTATAATTTTATATATGACATGCCTGTGGGGTCACTGTTAATTATTAAACTTGTTTTTAACTTAGCATTCTTAAACTAATTATAAAATACATTGTGCAGTACTTTTACATTTATAAGTGTATTATATCAGAATATAAATGTGTACTTTGTTTTTTATTATGCGAGAATGTATTTTGTTTGTTTACTTTTAGTGAATAAGTAACTTTTTTAAGCAATCTTTAGTTTTCGACTTTTCAATTTGCTCGCGCCCCTTTCGTAGAGTTATGACGCACCCTGGGGCGCCCCATAGTTTGGGAAACGCTGCTCTTACAAAAGGAATAATTAAAGCCACAAAAATAATAACAAAATGTATGTAATTTTACCTCAAATGTAAATTTATACATCTGTAACGCTAACTAAAAGTTCATGTTCATACATGGAAGAACTCAATTAATCGAATTGGGTATAGTGAAAGTTTTAATTCGTTGCCTCTGTATTCAATTATTGTACTTCACTCATAGTTCAATTTTCAAGATCTCGTTCATTCGTTAAGATACCTTAATTAATTTTGCTCAATTTCCTTGAGAATAAATTAAAATTTGTTCCTGACCAAATCAGATACTAGTAACCTCGATGCATCCATATAACGCTACATATTCCATTTAAGGAATTTCATTTCATTTTACGCTTAGCTCATTTGAATTTGAATTGTGAAGCAAGGATTTCAAATTGAGCTTAATCAGTAAACTTCCGAGATGATGTTGAGTGAGAAGGTCTTAGATCCTGGACTGTTCTAATACATTTATCCAATAAAGTTAAAACCAGTGTGTTCGAATAATTTGTATGTTATATCAAGGGGATTACCTATAGTTAAAAATAATCAAAATCATACGAAGTTATTGTCAGATCGTTAAACTCTAATGAAAATGGGAAAGGGAGTGTAAATTTGAAAAGGGCTATAATTTTCAAAAGAAAGGAACAATTGAGATTAAATTCTTGTAATTCTTTTTAGAGAAAGCAATTAACAACGTGAAAGGGTTTTCCAATTATTTGAATCAAGAAGTACAGATGAAACTAAAATACAAAAATAATTTTTACTTCGTATCTGTACTTTCGCACATGTAATAAAAAAGTGAAAAATTAATTTAAAAGTAACTTTAATGTAAATTAACACTAATAACTCTATAAAATACTCTACTTTCAAACTTAAAAAAATTTAAAGAAGCATAATAATAATGTGTAAAGATCTTAGTGATTATTAATTTATCTGTAGTTCTATGTTCAATTTGTGACAGAACAAGAAAATGCAAAGGATAATTATCAAGAAATCATATTTGTTTTGCTTGTTTAATCACATAATTATAAAAGGTTTAAGGAATTTGAGATAAAACACATAAAAATTCTGTAATAATAAGCTAACATTCTTCTAATTTCAGAAAAGTGTTTAGCAGTGTAAAGGGTTTTATGCAAATGTGCAACTTTCGCATCCATCAAATCGCATTTTTGTAAATCGTATCATGTTCTTTAGTATGTGATACTTAATGCGAGATTCAAAAGCTGCTAGTGCTTAATATTTATGACTCAATAGAAAGAAAACATATTTAATGTATCGGGAAGTAAAAAAAGAATTGAATGCGAGCCCATTTTCCATCCGATGTATGATACGGAAAAAAGACGTATTTCATTTAACAAAAAATAAACAACAAGGAACGAACCCAAGATTGTATGTATATATATGTTTGTATGTATTATATGATACATACATACATCTTGAAAAAGAACGAGATTTTGCATTTCTGAATCATTACTGAATCTAACAGAAAATAGCCCTACAACAACAAAAAATATGACGCACCAAGAACGAATTGTCCGATAGAGACAAAAATTGGTGAGTAGAAAGATTAGAAAAGAAGATAGAAAATGATTAAAATTTCAGAAAAATTGAATGATTCATTTCGGAGTTTCATAGCTACAAAGTAACGAGCTCAATAAGGTGTTGACACAACTCTAGCCTGGATGCAAGCTGCCACAGGATATGGCATAGAGTGATAAAGCACCCTGATGGTCTCTTGCGATATTTCTTGACAAATTTACTCCAATTGTTGGGACAGGTAATCAACATTCCCTGGCAGATGCGGTCGCATTCCCAACATATCCTACACATGTTCGATTGGAGAGAGATCTGGACATCTGACTGGCGTAATTAAGTAATAAGTAAATTTTTGACAAGCTGTAAGACAGTTAATAGCAACACGTGCCGTAGGTGGTCTGGAATTATCAAGCTGAAAAATAAGGCCAGGGTGCTGCTAAAAGAATGGTAGCAAAACTGTTCTCAAAATGTCCTTGACGTACCGCTGTGCTGTAAGTGTGCCTCTAATGACGACCAAAGGGGTTCGATTATGAAAAAAATGACACCCCAAACCATAGCTCCTGGTTGAGGGTCTGTGTGGCGTGCAATAGCGAAAGCAGGATCTGCACGCTGCCCTGGGCGTCTCCAGACCTGTCTTCGATGATCGTCAGGAAAATGCTGGAAGCGGGATCCGTCGCTAAACATTATATGGCTCCAGTCAACATGATTTCATTCAGATCGAGCTAAGCATCACTGTAATCTGGCTCGACAGTGTTCAGGCGAAATTGGCAGGTGGTGTAGTGGTCGGTACAAGCGTAAATTTCACTTCATCAGCCGTCTGTGCATGGTCATGGTGGTCACTCGTGTGTGGTTGCACTTCTTATGGTTGGTAACGAAGAATCAAGTGCTGTGACAGCTGATCTGACAATTAATCTTTCCTCCCGATCTCCTGTGGCTCTAGGTCGACCACTACCATCCTGACTCTGAAATCTGCCATTGTCCATCTATTCTTGCCAGTATCTTATTAATGGCCCCATCGTGTCAATCTATATGATGAGCTATTCTTTGATTTGCCTAACCTGCCTCTTTCAGTCCAATGATACAACTTCTTTCAAACTCAGGCAGTTTCTCGTAATAAGCTCGAATCCTGTGACGAGGCAATTTTTTCAGTCGTTGAAAGGCTCGCTAAATCGCAATGCAGCAGAAATTTTGACCAACAGACTGAAAATCGCTTCGTATAGACACCTGCTGAGGGCACAGTTCCGATACACTGTAGCTCGCGTTATTCATTCATTGGACACCAAATTTTAAGATCGCACAGGACTCTTAAATTGAAAATTTTTCAATTTTTTGAAAAACATATATGTTAAAGCCTCATTTTTTCTGAGTATTTTGGTTCCAAAATTGTATTGATGTTTTGAAAACTTCCGAAGTTATGGAGACATAAGTAGTGAAATTCAAACGAAAACCCTATATCTCTTTCTTATCTTTAACTTCATTTTTCACAAAACAAAAAAATTTAGCTTCCGGGCAAGATTTCTTAGAAACTAACTATGTTATCAATTTGAAATTTTGTACACGTGTTCAAAATAAGGCTCTTCATAACTTATACATCAATTTTAAAATAAAAAATTAATAGAATTTTTTTATATTTTAATTTTAATTAATTTTTTTTTTTCTTAAAATTTTAAAATTTTCGTTATATTTTCGTTTCGTTTTTTCCCCTGTAAATTTCTTACAAGTTAGTATAACTTCAAAAGTGAACATTTTTATGCCAAGTGAAATGAATTTTGTAAATTTTGATCAATTTTGTACTTCAGAATTCTGCGTGGGGTAAAATATCGATTTCCATATATTTAAAAAATTGTACCATTTTTGTTTCCTTATAAATTTTTAAATTTCTTACAAATTCTTTGAAAATTTGAAGAACATTGTAAATATATATGATTATCATGTGGTAAAAATTTCAAATTATTGTTTTGTTTTATTGCGAAGTTACATTGTTTTGAAGAAGGATGTTTTTTTTTCGAGTGCACGGATACCTGTTAAGAGTCCTGTAAGCCCTTAATCATTGTCATGTTCGGTACAAATGCCGTTGCATGCGAAATTTCATTACAATCGAGAAACTCCTTAATGCGTAGTTGTTGTTTTTTTTTTTTTTTTTTTTTTTTTTTTTTTTTTTTTGTTTTTTTTTTTTTTCTTCTTCTTTTTTTTCTATAGAGTGTAATTTTGATTATTTTATTATAGTTTTTAGAATTAATCAAAATAAAACAATTGTAAAGGAACTTAATTCTCACCAAATTCAGTTTTAGTTCATCATTTTACAAAATAGTAGTTATCGATTTTCGTTTTAATATAATTGTCCACAATTCCAATAGTTGAAAATATAAAATAAACATTGTTTTCCTTTTGTTTAAAATTTCATCTTTAAATATATTATTTTTTGTATCAATTACTCAAATTTCAACTATTACGGTGGCTATAAATAGTAGTCGAGAACTTAAAAAAACAACTTTTAAATTATATTAGCTGTATTTCAATCAATGTCTTAATCTGATTTTAAAATCATTTTGCAATTATATTTTAAATAAATGTCAATTCCTTCAAGTTAGTGTATATCTAAACGACGCTTAACTATCTAATATAAGTAATTTTTCATTAAATTATCGGAATTTGAAGTACTAAAAAGCGAATAAAAAAACATTTCTATTTATGTTCTAAAAGAGATCATTCTTAATCAGAACGCTCAAAGCGAAAAACGTTGTTGCTTCCAAATATGCTTTTTGCTAATGAAATGAGATGAACGTTTCTTCGGATATTTTTTTAAGCTGCAAATTTACTCTGAATAATTCTGTTATTTTAGAACATATGAGAATGAATGAATTAATCTTCTTTTTAGAATTATTTTTGACAAAATAAAGTTTTATAACTTCAGAAGTTAAATCCTAATATCTGGTTTTAATTGCCATTTACGTCGTATTAAGGAATACGATGATATATTTTCATTTAAATATATTGCACCTCTTACCGTAAAGATGCATTTACGCAAATAATGTGAGCTTTCCTTAGCAAATATTGGGTTGTTCAAATGCTCCTTTCTCGCCATACCAAAACTACGTCTGGAGTTACACTCTTAACTGCATCCGGACGAGTACAAAAACAACACTTGACTACTATAGTTTTGGATCCAATCGCAATGTTCAGTAGCCCACTTTCTTTGACCGTACAGTGTCTTACTGTCAACGAATACAGAACATTGACCTCCATGCATACAGACTGCATGTGTGAAACCCATTTCGGATAGTTTGGCTTAAGACTTTTCATCCTGCTGACAAAAGAATCATTTTGAATCCACATCCCATTGGCTGTACTACCTAGACGAGCCTATTAGAGGATATATTGGTCAATATTTGCAATGGTAACTCGAGGATGACCTTGTTTTGACCAGCGTGAATATGTCCTGTTTCTTAGAATCGATTTTTCAGTCTTACAATCACATTGACACTCCAACAGCATCCGCTACAGATCTCTGTGTTTGTCTGGATTTTAATCTCCCGATAATACAAAAAGCCATGGATTCTGGAAGATCATGTTGTTGAAACATTTACCTTTCCTCTTTACTCAAAAGATCAGCCGAAAGGTTGAATTTCACCACTGAGACAACGAAAAACAACAGCTCCTACGAAATCAATTTTTCTGCACTTATTTCCTTCTTCTGGTTTTTGAGGTCAGGAACGTTGATTTGCATATGGACCTTTATTCATCAGTTTTCTGCTACATTTTATGAGTGTTTTGTTTTACGTTAGCTGTCAAAAAAAAATGTTTGCATAGTTTTGTTAAATCCATGTAAAGCCTTAACTTTTTGAGCATTGGAGAATCGAAACTGAAATGTTTGCAAGGGCTAGAATCAAAATTAATCCACCTTAGAAATAGTTACTATGAAATAAAAGAAAAGGCCAATGATTTGCAACACCTAGAAGTAAGAATTCTGGATTTGGAATATGATTGGGAAAGAATCCAGGTCAGACTAAGACATCTTTTCTCAAATAATATAGAGATACCTAAAACTCTTTAAAACTCAAAATAAAATATAAAACTTTAGGTATAAAAAATTGCAAGATATACATCTGCCACTATTTAATGGTTCGTATCATAAATGGGACACATATAAAAACACAAATTAGTTCATTAATCGATTAATGATAAATTAATTGATTCTCAAAAGTTTATTATTTGAATCCACTTTTACAGGAATTACTGAAGATGTTGTTACGTATGATTATCCTTGTTTCATTATTTGAATCTTTGAAACAATGGTTTGAAAACGAAGCAATGAAAAATATTAGTAAATAGTTTTTTGCTGAAAATACTATCTATAGATCCACTAACGCATGAATTTGCTACTAACTTAAGAATATTGGAATATTGTAGATTATTTTCAATAACATTTGAGAAGTCTCAAACTAGTAAATTCGGAATTAAATCTATTCTCTGAAGTTCTATTGATTCAGTAAGATGGTTCATTTTCTACTTTCTTTATCAAAAAAATTAGACAAAGAAAGTAGAAAAACAATACGATCTTAATTTAGCTACTGCAAATTATAAAGTGGTATGAAATTACGGAATTTTTGCCAAAGCGCTGTTTGGCTCTCGAAAACATAATAGAAAAAAAATACGGGTTAAAATTCATTCTTAATTGGATGGAAGCTAACAATCTAAAACTTTATTAAAAGAAAATAATCATGTGAAACACAGTATGTTTCCTGTGGTTTATGCAAAAATCAACATTCTCTATTTAAATATGACTCATTCTTAGCATTAAATGAACATGATAGATATAATGATGCCAAAAAATATGGTCTGTTGAATGGTATGGTTAAACTGTTTAAGTAGTAATCTTAAAATAATTCAATACAAATCAAAATGTTTGAGTAATACTATGAAATGAAACCTCAGTCAGTACTGCATTGTAAAGGAAAGAAAGTATCATATTCGTTTGACTAAAGGAATACTAATTCCCCCACCGAAGGCACTGGCGTCGACAGTAAAAGAAAAAAAATATTTGAAATGAAATAAAATTCTGCTATGCAAACATTTTGCTGCTGAAATAAAATCGAGAAACAAGAAAAACAAAAATATAGTTGTGTAAGACGCAAGAAAATGGAAAGAAAACAATCATAAACGGTTTTTTTTTTATTTTAAACATAGTAATTTTTTTTCACGAAAAGAGAAATGATTAAATGGAAACAAAAAAATGAAGGTCAAATTAGATATTACCCATCTTTGCCAAAGGGGAATCCAACCAAGGAAGCTCAATCCATTTCTTGTGTGTCTCTTCTTTTGAGTCTAATTAGATTGTTTATATGTCTGTACAGATTATTAATCAGTTAGTGGTCGAAGATAAGAATCCATCTTTGTGATGGCGTTCGGTTTCCTATAATCTACACAAAATATAAAAGAATCATTTAGCTAGGGTAGGAGCCCAGCAGGGGCTATGTATGGGGATTCACGAAGGTTTTATTATACCTTCTTTGAAGAATCAATCAATTTCATTCATCATGATTTCGTTTCTTGTTGTTGACACTCGATAAAGAGACGCAGATACATGCGGATGTTTCTGTGTATCGATGTAATGTCCGATGAAAGGGGTCGTTTACTCTCTCGAGACAAACTAATTTTATACTGAAATAATAGTTCACTCGATTTCTTTTTCACGTTGGAAATTAGGTGGGCACTATCATCTTTATGTAATTGTTTAGGATGATCTTTCATAGTTCCAACTGTTGTATGGAAGTCAGATGAGTATCTTCATCTTCATGTAAGTGAACATGAGTATCAGATTTGTTTACGGTTAACTGTGCAGCCTTTTGGAAAATATTCCAATTTACAACCTCACAGGACTCTTGAATTTTCTCTATGAAGTGAAATTGAAGTTTAGGTTGGTCGTTAAATAACCATGTTTTTCTTTTTAACTTCTCTCTCGATCTTGCTACCGTCTACCAGAGACATTATAAAAGAACTAGTTGTAAAGGTTGGTCCTAGTTTTTTCAAGGGTAAAGGGGTTCACCAGTAATTAAATGAGTTGCGGCAGTGTCTACGCAAGCATCCATGACTCCATTGATAGTCACTTCGAGAGTTGCCAATTATTTTGATGAACTAGATGCCGATTGAATAATAACACTACTCAGAGTATCATGATTCTTCTTATTTTTTCTCTTAAAAGTTGGTCATTTAGGTTTAATAACATTTGGTGTACTACACCCATAGCATACAACTTCAAAGTCTTCTTCTTTTGTAACGTTATCACCTCCTTCAAAATAGGGTTTCCATTCTTGAGGTGGTTTAAATTTGCCAATCAACCAAAGATTAAATATTGACAAACAATTAGTGATAGTGCATGTTTATGAATTTCAAATCCTCTGAAAAACCATTATTATTTTGCAATTTTTTGATTGTACTCATTTTCCATCTGAATTTTGCGCATGACTGATCAAATTAAATATCAGTACTACTTATTTATTGTGGTAAATAAATTCGTTGATTAAGAATGTATAAGAAAAGTATTATCGCTTTTATCTTTTTTTCTACATAATTATTCTAAATTAAAATTTTCGATGAAATTTAGTAACTCAATTATTCTATCGCTTATTTAATAGTTAAATATAGATTGAGGAAATGTATGAAATCATTAATTCAGGAATATGTAGAGAGATCAATTTTATTATATTTTATCATAAAAACATCTATTTGTAATTAACTTTTGTGATTTTTTTTCAACCAAATATAAATACGTGATATTTTAAATAACTTAAAAATGAATTAAGAGTGTAAATGAAAAATATAAAAGTGAGACAATTTAATTTTGATGTTTTAACTTTCTCCATTTTTCAAAATAAAAATGCGTGGTTTTATATAGGTTAAAAAATTAACACACATACAAACCATATCATAATTTCAGAACATTGAAAAAAAATTACTTAAGATTTTAATTGCCTTTAATACGTAGCTATAAAATAATTGTATTTTCTTTCGTAAATCTCAATTATGATACTACTTTGTAAGTAAAACAGATATTTATTTTTTAAAAAAACACACTTTTAAAGTGATTCCATGGCATGTAATGTGTCCTTTTTAACGCTAAAGTTATTGTTGATGTATTATAATAATATTTTTCAACTCAATTAAACAAGTTGTCATACTTTTCTTTTTAATTTTCAATCATAAGTTATCCATAAAAGTTTCACCCAAGATTACTATTTGTAACGATTGTTTAAATGTGTTATGTGTATGTGTTGAATAATGCCCTCAATTTCCTTGCTTGATCAGTATTTATGACCTCTGAGATGAACGCAAACAAGTTTATTTCCACTTTGCGAGTAATAAAAGCTGTGAATAGAACTATTTTCTTTAGCTTTGTTTCGCGAAATAAATTTACGATCCCAAACTATTGTAGCCAAAGTATCGATTCTATGTTTTGACTTATAATTGTTACAGTTAAATTCTAAAAGCTTGTTGAATAACTTTTTAATTGAACCGCTAAAACAATGCTTTAATTTATATTAAAAAATGATGACTTATTGTTATGGTTCAAGTAAAAATATATTAAAAACGTTTTACAAATGTGTAATGTATAAGTGCATATTTATCATCAAAAACTAGTAACACAATTTTATCGAAACTTTTATTATATTATTATATTTGTTAAGTAATCAGTTTAATATATTTAGAAATTTTTAGAATGTTTTGCTTCTTATATTTAAAAATAATGATATTTCAAATTAAAAAATGTTAATAATTTTATTCTGTTCTATTGCAAATACAATATAATGCATATTTTCAAATGTAAAGGAAAATTTGTTTATATATATTGTATATATAATATATATATATGTGTGTGTGTGTGTGTGTGTGTAAGATAAAAAGTATCGGGACATCTATATATTCTACTTTTCCGTTGATAAATCAGACATTATTTCAAGATGTTTGACAACCTTTTGCCGCAATAAAATTTGTTACTCTATGGGAAAAACTATACACTAGTCCCTTAAAGTGTGCAGCAAAAAGTGCATATCATTTTTCAGAACACTTATCAGCTCTGTAGCCAATTTTGGGCACCTTGATTAGGGTCGTTTTTGACGTTCTAATTCATCTCAGGCATTTCGCTGGATTAATGGCTAGGCTTTGAGAACGCCAGTTCAATTCCTAAGCATGAAATAGTGATGATTCATAATTAGGAGAAAAAAGATAACGATCTTCTTGAAACAGGAATAGGCCCCTTTCAAACTGCTGCCACAATGTAGGTATCGCAAAATTATCCAAAATATCGAGATATGCTTCCGTCTGGAGAGTTCCTTGCACAGGGAGTAAAGAGACCAGTCCAAAGCATGAAAAACATACCAGACTAATTAGCAACCTTCTTCTCCAAATTAAATCAGTGGCACAACACAGTTTCAAAGATTTAATCAATAAATCTCCCTCCCCCAAGTAGTATACCCTAAATCTTCGTTTTATAATTCGGGACGTCATTACTAGAGCCTCTATTTTTTGTGAACTTTGAACCACTGTAAGTGCCACACAGTATTGGCTGATACAATGTTTGGTTCATAAACAGCAATTATCTCACTGAAACTAAGATTTCTAAGCTCCAACAAGCTATCAGTACACTGATGTTGCATTTAATGGATTCATGGAATTCTTGACAACTTTTTTCGGTGGAGTCCACATGATATGCTTTCTTAACTTTCTGTGGTGCTCCGGGGTTCCTGCCATTTAGATAGCAAGGCCTATTAAATCAAAGTTTTACAGTTATAGTCCCTGTATAATTCTCCTACACTATAGATCATATTCAGCTGAACGGAACACTTTTAGAAAAGCAGAAATATCACGAACAGACTTCTCACAGTTGTGTCAACTGGTAACTTCACCAAGTTTAAAATCAGTTTGCTCGCGTTTTCCTTCCGTTGCTTTTTCTAAGTGAAATTACGATTGCAAACTTGTGTATGGATGTTAGATTGTTATACATAATGATGTTTTCTTAAATCATTCCTTTTTTTTAGTGCTTCTAGTAAACAACACAATAAAGTGACCTCATTATTGAAATCATGCATCACATTTTTTTGGTACTGCATTTACACATCTAATTTAGTCTACAGATTAAAAATGTTATTTCTTAGGAAACATAAGAATATCGTAAGTAACTGTATATAATCCAGAAAGAATGAATACAACACCCGATTACACTAGACATATTTATCAAGTTTAATAAAAAATACAGAACTAGTATAAATGGTAAGTTTAGTCAGTATATTTGGAAATGGGTGATTTTAAGACTTTTGAACGTATTTTCAATAATGTAAGTAAAAACATTATATGTAGGACATTAAATACTCAAGTAAAAACAAACTATTAAAATAAATGTTTAAATAAAAATCAAAAAATAATATATGAAATGAAATAATCAGAAATGGAACATAAGAGAAATATATATATATATATATATATATGTAGGGTTGTCTGGAAAGTTATAGTGTCTATTTTAAAATAAAACTGAAACTCAGGAGTTTCATATTCTTACATTTATTTTTAATTTATATAGGTACCATCTATTCTACATCTTTTTTTCTATTTGATAGGCAACTTGAAAATTATGTACGTCCAGAATCTCTTGCTTCTTAGTGAAAAAACTTTTATTTTTATTTTTTTATCTTGACCAAAGAGTTAGTTTTTTCTATAAGAGAAGTGATAGGAATAATAGATGATCAGAAAGTTCAAAATCTGGTAAATTTGGTTGCTGGGATTGCGGCCCACCCAGAACATCGCCATACAATAATATGTAATAAAATATCAAAATTTCTCTCGATATAGGAAAGATAGTAGCAGAGAAGAGCTGTGGCGGGACGTACACCCCAGCATCGCGAGGAAGGGGCAGGATTCTAGGAGGCCCGAATACTGAGAGACTGACGCGTACTCTTTGTAAGGTCCGATTGGGGTCCCAAACCGAACTTTACAGGGAGAGGGGGCTAATATCCACCATTACGCAACTGGAGAAGAGATGTCAAGAGTTAGGGAGTAAACATTAAATTTTTCATATTCTTTTTATTTATGTTTATTAAAATATATTTCTTTAAGGTATCCGCCTACGTTCGGAACCGTGATTTCAAAAAAGCCATAAATGGATAGTTTTCATGATATTTAGTGTCACTTCTATTAGAATACATGCATAAAATTGTTTTAAGGACATTTTGACAAAAAAAATTATTTAAATACAATATTTTGGCAAAAAATTAACTTAAAATAGTCTTTTTTCAAAATGTTATCCTTTTATAAGAAAATGCTTCTAAAATAATAATATTTCGCTTTTATAAAATAAAGACTTCTTCAGAGAGTCTAAACTAGGATTTCCCAAAAATTCACATTATTATCAGAGTTACCACCAATTTAAATAATTATCGTGGATTTTTTTCTTAAAATTTTTCCCCTCTGTTGTCGTAAAATATGAACAAACCCACTTCTAAGTTATATATTTCAAAAATTTTAGTTTAGCCTCTGTAGAGAGGTCTGAGCTATATAAAGGCAAAATGGCAAAATGTTATTATAATAAAATCATTTTTCCCAAAAGGAGAATATTTTGAAAATGGGTCATTCTATGTTCATTTTTTGTCAAAATATTGTACTTAAATAATGTTTTATTGCAATACTATTCTTAAAACAATTTTATATGCATTTTCTAATCTAAGTGACACTAAATATCATAAATATTATCCATTTATATGCTTTTGCAAAATCATGGTTCCCAACGTATTCGGATACCTTAAATAAACTTATGTTTCTATTAATATTGATTTTTTCTTAGGTTCACCTAAAGTTATGTTGTTTGTTTGGCCCAAGATAGCTCTTGAGTTTAACACCGTGAGATAGACGATCCCAACAGAGCTCTATCAGCTTTTGTCAAAATAGCGATAAATGCAAGAAACCAAGCATACGACACCCTTCTAATTCGTTATTTGGACATTTTTATTCAATCAGGGCCTTTAATGTGTCTAATTAGAAAAGTGCTTAACTGAATTTATCGTCTCGTTGTTTGGTAAATCTCTTAATGCAGGATTTCTTTCCAATCTCAGCTGACCTAGAGCATGAGCTTCTTCAGATGAAGACCGACGTTTAGTATAACTAAAAGTGGTTCATTCCACTTTCGCCAAGAATTTTTCCCCTCAATATTATAATAAATTATTCATTTTCCATCTCCCATCTTTATTTGCTTCCAAAATGGTGTCTTTCATTGCGTTTTTAGAGCGAGTAGCAAATGGAAATGTGCGATCCATTTCAGAATTTTCTCCTTTAAATCGTGGGAACCCTTACATTAAACTGGATTATGTAGCCAGGCTTCACAATATGCCGTGGAAGGTGGGATTTGATATTTTTAACATTATTCTCCATCACAGCATTTTAATATGATATTTATCTGTGATGGAGGCTCTTCATAGGTGCTCTTTGTCTTCAAGTTACAAATTCCCAAAATCCGTTTTCACAGATCCCTTTTTCGCAGTTTCTTCAGCTACAACATATTCCCCATAAACAAAGAATATCTTGTTTGCCACTTGAAATACATTTTTGCATTTCCGGTAAATTTAAAACATTCACTACTTATCACGCACATTGTTTTCTTCCATATTCAAAGTTGTATAAAATTAACAAAATTTGTTTTGTATCGTAATCAAATTATTTTTCAAATACTACTAAACTACCGTCTTTTGAGATAGGTAAATTTGTTATTTATTTCAATTGATCTCATAAATACAAAACTGTTCGAAAGCCACCTGCAAAAAATTAACTCGCCATTTCCGGACATTTTCATATTAAGGAGGGTACACTAGAGAACAAAAGGAAAACAAATTTCTTGAAAAAATAGTATTTTTAACACGTTTTTATAAGTTTCACTTGTGTATGTAATGCAATCTTTGAACCGAATTTTACCTACTTTAAAAGGTCAGATTAATTCAAAATTTCGCACACTTATCACGGACAGATGACAATACAATAATTTCATAATTTTGTTTCATTGTCCTGATTAGGATCTTAATAATTAAGGAATATAATGATTTCTAGTTTTGGCGACTAATTCCATATGCCATTTCTGGATTTGGAGACTAATTCCAGATGTAGCACCTAAAAGATTAAGGTGAAGCCTTGAAACCGCAAACGGGAATAAAAATAATTTATGTTATAACTTCTAAATATTTTTTTTATTTTGATAAAGCAATATGTTTAGAAGTGATTGTACGAATTAACATTTCGCAATATGTTTAAAAGTTGATAATACGACTGATGTTTAATATCTCTTTTTAACATACTTTTATTAGGTAAGACCTGTATCTATAGAGACGGAATCTTTGAAATGCAACGATAAGAAGCTCATCCGAAGCCCCTTAAGCGGAGAAAATAAATACCCTACTGACTTATTTATTATAATATCCATTGAAAAGCAAGACTAATTCTAGGAGTCACATAATTTCGGCACTAAATATATCAAACTCAAGATAAATTCAACAAAGAATAAATGATAGTTTTAAAAACTAAAAAACTGGTTTTTATTGTAGATCGAACTAAAAAATGAAAAATAAATTATATTTAAAAAAAACTAAAAAATACGCGTTTATAGTGAATCGAACTAAAAAGTAAAAGAATAATTCTTAAAATAAGAATAAAATGATTAACGAGAAAATTAATGTCATTGTGGTAAAAGCGTGTGGTGATTTGTACTACAATTTTACATTAACTCAGCATTTCGGAACAGAACTAGTAAGAAATTATAACAATTAATACAGAACACCCCACGCTTTTATCACAATGACATTAATTTTCTCATTAATCACTTTATTCTTATTTTAAGAACTATTCCTCTACTTTTTATTTCGATTCACTATAAAAGCGTGTTTTTTTAGTTTTTTATAACTATAATTTATTAAAAAATAATGGAAAATACTACGTATAATATTATACTTGTTTTAAATTATATTTTTTTATATCTCGTAGACTCAGGTCAATCTTAAGATTTAGGAAAAAAACTGAAGCAATATTTTTTTTGAAAACTTGAACTTTAAATTTTTAATTATTGCGCGTATTTTTTTCAATCTATATGACATTAATATCAAGTTCAGACTCAAAATTGCAATCAAATAGTCTATCATGAATTTTTTAAAATTCTTTTGAAAAATTAATTGGTTTAATATTTTATGGGCTTTTATAAGCGCTTCATGAAATAATTTGTTTAACATTTATTATTCCCATCTTACTTAAATATTACTTTTATTTTTAGGTAATTTTATGAACTTTTTGTTATTCTTCAAGGGTTTGTTATTTACGGCTGACTTCGTCAAATGTGTGAAGGCCTTAACTAAACGCGAAACACATTTTCAGACAGAAAACTAACTCAATTTTCATGATAATTAGCAATATTGCAATTCATACATTTGTTTACAATACAGGGTTGTTAAAATTTCAGAAATTTTCCATAAATAATTAATTTTTTCCTCTTAACATGCAAACGGATTTCTCATTTTGCTTTACAGTATAGAAGAAAAAAATACGAAACACATTTTAGACCAGAAAATATGTGTCAAGTCGATTAAAATGAGTACTATGAAAAAATAAGAGGTTCTTTGTAAGATAGTGAAGCCAGAATGCAATATTAATCTTCGAGTACTGGTACAGCTGAAAAATATAGTCTGAATTCGCGTGTCCTATTCGGTAACCCTTAGCGAAGACAACCTTGAGTAACCAACAAATTTGTCAGTTAATCAATGCTCAGTTTTTGTTACAATTTTGTTTTTGTTACTAACTTAATATTCAAAGAACAATTTTTACAATATTTTATTCGATTGAAATATTGGTACTTACGGATTACTACAACCTATTGGCGACATTATATGAAACGAAGCACAAGGTTGACAATTCAGCTCGAGTAACACATAGGAAATCGGGGTTGCTAACATGGCGAGTTATTAATAGAGTTGATAATTGTTGCGATAATACGGAAGTACCGAAGTATTTTTTTTAAAGTATAATCTTTTGGGGCTAAATCTATTCTTTGGACTATTTTGCATAAAACAATTGAATATTCACTGGTTCAAATGTGTAAATTGGGGTACCAGATTAATTGCTGTATTCGTCATTTATTTGTTCCCATTTTAATCTTTGAAGAAAGGATTGTTATATTGTTAAAACTTTTTTGTCAATAACAATAATTTTCCTGATGTATGTAAAGAAAAAATAAATTTCATTTTATGTATTACTTGATTTTTACTTAAATGTTGCAAAATGTTATCCAAGCGTATTTTGAGTGAGTGAATGTTTATTAACGTCACACTTAAAACAACACGAGAGTTACTGGTGATAAATCTTAAGCATTATTGAAAACATTCATTATTTAAACAGGAAATCTAAATACTATGTGTATGAAGCAGAAAACTCTTTTACTGTAAAGAATTAAAATAAGTTATCATGTTTTAAAGACTTTTCGTGGCCAAAAGACGGGAATATGTATACAACGTCATCAACTTCTTGTTTAGTGTAAGTATATTTGTATTTCTTAAAAATAGAAGTATTAGAAGATAATAGAAGTGTAGAAGAAGTAATAATAATAATAGAAGTGTAGAAGTATTTGTATTTTTTAAAGCATAAAAATAAAATCTTTATTAGATGGAGAAGGTTTAAAACGATTTAAAGAACCTGAAAGGAGAAAAAATAGTTAAGAAAGACCGTTGGAATAAGTCCTAAAATTTGAATGGGTTATCAAATATATTTTCAAGAACTGTCTGTAAAAATATTTTGAACAATGAAATTTCTATAATAAGAACATTTTAAGGATTGTTCAATTTTATCAGCAATAATGTCATAAAGAATAAATATGTTTACAGGTCTTAAACGAAAGCCAAAATGCAAATATAATGAGCTTTTCAGAATTCTTCCTATTTAAGGAAGTCATTATCAATTTTATTGTTCTTATTGTTATTATCATATTTCTCTCTGTTTTGATTTTTGAATTAAACATAAAGATGTTGTTCATATATTTCCTTGTTCTTAACAGCATTTAATTACTAGAGTTTTATTTCTGCTAACAACTAATTACTAATAACATTAATTACCAAACCATTCAATATATTATGCAATGTAGTTTAAACATATCTGAAAACTTTTTAAAGTTATTTAGAATTCTACAAAAAGCAATTTTAATCTTACATTAAAAATTTGGATATTTTAAAAGTTTATAATAAAATTTTAATACGTAATATAAAATTAAAACCAAAATATTTAAATTTCCAAACATAATTATATCTTAATTATGTCAAAAACAGTTTTTAATGACTAAATATGGTAGTTGTTATTATGTACTTGGCAGAGGACGAATATAGATAATAAAAGTAAGTTTAAGTTCAAATACTCGGTATTGCAAATTTATTGCTCTTAAAACCTTTTTGTCTAAGAAATTCTAAGTAAATTAGTGATGATTAAATTAATTACTCCAAGTCTGTCATTGCGCCAATTATCTTTCAAATGATGAATCTTAATTGGTCTTTCTGATTTTCAAACAAAAATTAAATACAAATGTAAGAGTTTTCAAAAGAACCAAACAATAGACAAACTCCTTTTTAAAATGGGGAATTTGTTTTAATCTAAAATGTTACTTCGACAGTATATGTAATTCAGTTTTAATATTTTAAATGTTTCATAAAAACTTTTATTTTATTGTTTTTCTAATATTTTTTTTCTAATAACAACTACGTTTCTGATGTAAAAAGTTAAATTTATTAAGAATATATAAAGCTGATTATACAATTTAGATTCCAGTAAAATTAACAAATACTTTATTGTTTGCAATGACTAGTTTCTATTTAATATTCTGAAAATAAACATTGAAATATATACACGTGTGCGTGCGTGCGTGCGTAAGACGCATGGGAGGGCAGCACTGCCAGCGCCCTCACACATGATCGAGCGCGCTTCACAGGGATGCGTGCCGAGACAGACCCCCATTAGCCATGTGGCATCGAAGCGCGTTTAAATGTTATTTTTGTAATGGTGTAGTCCCTTTTTCTTTGTTATTGTTTGAATAAAGAGTTTTGTTTCTTTAACTCTTAGTCATTATTAGCTAACGAACCAACCCGAAAGCAACAATTGCGGTTTCGGTATAGAACCCATTACGAACTAAATACAACAACTGGGCGTTATTATCTATCTCTATTCTCTCGTCGTCTTCCGTGTCTGTTCTGTCTCTGGGGTCTCAACACTCATTGATGTTAAGCGCACTCCATCATGTGTCAGGGCACCTGCAATGCTGTGAACACCATGACCCCTTCATATATATATGGACTGCAAACAACCATTAAACCTTCAATCTTAGTTCTTAAGGTTAAGATTTTGTTGCTCCATTTTTTTACTTCCATTTTCGCTTTGCTTATTTAGAATTACAGCTATTCAGTGTATATTAGTATTAATGACTACATATGTGTATAAATATATATGGATATATATACATATATATATATATATATATATATATATATCTTTCTAAATTTAATTAAAACCAGATGCAGATAAATTCTGAGAATAGAAAATCTGTGAAACTTTCTATAAAAACAAAAACAAAAAAAACAAAAATATTCTAACCATTCAGAGAAAAAAAGAGAATCAAAACGTAAAGAATACAAATTTTACGTTCTAATCCGAACCACGTAGAAGTCGACAACTTGCTATTCTCATCTCTCTTTTAAGTTCTTTTTCTGGAAAATTCCCAAATAAAATGGGCTACTTGAAAAAATCGGAGAGTTCCAAGAATACTAAGATCCAAAGTGGTAACTTATATTAAGAACCGCTCGAAAAAACAGTAAGTTAACTCTTCTCTTCATTCGTTAAATTCTCATTTTCTGTTCTAAGAAATCTTAGGATTTCAGGAGACATATACATGTATATCAAATAGTGATTAAGTATTATTTTATCAAAAGCATTTATGGAAAATTAGATGAAAGCATTTCGAAGAAAAGGGAAAGCTAAAAAACTGGCCCCTTTTCTTAGAAAATAAGACATTTTTCAAAAAACTTTAAAAATACAGAATTTATAGATGATCTGATTACACATATATTTTGCTTTTAATATCAATTTATTTTTAATTTTATAACTTATTCGCTTAACTGCTATGATTTTTAAACACTGCGCTTTCCTTATACTTGGAGCCTTACCTCCTATTCTTTTCCTACACTATTAGTTCTTAATTTTTTTTTTAAAAAAATTCACGAACAATTAATAAGTTCAGCTTTATTTTAGTATGCTTTTTTTGCAAAGAAAATTTGTTAGTTTTTATAACAGAGAAAGGAGGTTAACACATAAATGGAAGGCATAAAATAAAAACTAGTTTGGGAAAGAAAAGAACAAAAATTAATATAATTAAATTCAAGAATTTAAGTATTATATTCCTGCAAACCTCTCAGTGTCTTTCAAATAAAACATGATTTTCTTAACCCGGCTTCACTGGAGTGAAAGAAACGACCTAAAGTTCTCGCGTAGGGTATCTCCCACCCAAGGGTGTTTACATTCTATTTTTACAGTAAAATTTGTATACAAAATTTAAAAAGGTAGAAAAGTAGGAAATACAATATGTTTATTACATTTTTCACACCTAAATTAAATTTTTCTGATCTTTTTATAAGGGCATTTAGTACATTGTTTAAACACTCCTTTAGTCTCGTCGTGAGAGAGTGCGATGTTTTCACTGGATCTTAATTATTTTTTAAACCTGTATCATATTAAAACTGAACATATAGGAGTAAACTTCTCTATTTTTTTAATTCAAAAATTTTGGAATTCCTTTTTTTTTTTTTTCTCTCTTATTGTACCAGCAATAGTTGTTTTTTTTTCAAAAGTTCATCTGAAAGTGGATAAGATGTGTACCAGTTGTTTCCTTTAAAATTACGTTCTTCCCAAATGTTTTGTGTCTCTACACATAAAACTTTCATTTTCAACAGTGTCTCTCTCTCTTCTAAATCGATATCGATTTCAGTGGAGGAATCATACTTGTTGTGATACATTTCATCATTTGATTCTTTCTCATCATAACATCGAAGAGAATTTCTTTATCCAAAAATACTGTTGAACTATATCTATTAAATACTGTATGTATTAAATAGCTTAAATATCACATTTTTTTCATCATAAATACAATAATACGCCATAGCATAAGGAATATTTAAAACGCGCTCATACATTCAGAACTCTAAAGGTAATTCACGCGCAGGGTATGACATACCCGAAGAGGCGGTATCTCAAAATATATATTTAGAATTCATCTACAAGCTAAGGCCCCTCAAAGGATATGACCTTAAAATCATCTACACGAGAAACTATTTATTTTCCAAAAAAGGGTTTAGCAGGGGTGTTGAAAAAAGTTAGACGGTGGGTAGGACATACCAACGTGTTATAGCTTATGCTAATTATTCCCGATGTCAGGGTACAGATGTGCAGAGAGGGATGAAGCTTAGATGTCGACATCGTCATTTAACCTTATTGTGGTATGGAAGTTTGGAAAGGGCTTTTACTGAGATGACACGTGCATCGTCTTTTAGTTGTGGCTCTGAATTAAAAAGTTCATCACCAATATTTCTCGAGTTGCTTCAGAGTGGTACATTGATAAACAATCAATTTCTTTTGTTCTTGATTCATACCGAATGATTTCAAATTTTCCAGCAATTTTTTTTTCCCTTTCTACAACTAAGTGAAATTTGGTTACAAGTTTTTGATATGCAATGTTTACTATGCTGATTTTGATAACCGTAACTAACAATAATTAGTTGTGTAAAATTTCATTCTTTTTATCCTCTAATTCAGTATTTTCAATTATTTTGAACATTTATGCATTATATTTAAAAAATTTATATTTTGTGTTTTTATCAAATATTTTAAACTGTAACTTATCTTTTTAAGCACTTTCTTTATTACTCATTAACGAAAATTTTATTTAAAAGTCCGAATTTTTTTTTTTTTTTTTTTTACTCAAATTATTAATTTTTTTGATTTTAAGGTATCCGACTACGTTTGGAACCGTAATTTTTAAAAAGCGCAGAAATGGATACTTTCCATGATATTTAGTGTCACTTAGATTAAAATGCATGTATAAAATTGTTTTAAGGACATTTTGACAAAAAAAAAATTATTTAAATACAATATCTCAGCAAAAAATTAATTTAGCATGACCAATTTTCAAAATGTTCTCCTTTTGTGAAAATGCTTCTATTATAATAATAGTTTGCCTGTATATAGCTCAGACCTCTCTACAGAGGCTCAACTATGATTTTTTGAAAAATTCACATTACTTTCAGAGTTACAACCAAATGAAATAATTATCGGCGTTTTTTATTTTTTTCTTAAAACTTCTCCCCTCTGTTGTCTTAAAACATGGATAAACCCACTTCTAAGTTATATATTTCAAAAACTCTAGTTGAGCCTTTGTACAGAGGTCTGAGCTATATACAGGCAAAATATTATTATAATAGAATCGTTTTTCACAAAAGGAGAATATTTTGAGAATGGGTCATTCTATATTCATTTTTTGTCAAAATATTGTACTTAAATAATTTTTTATTGTAATACTATTCTTAAAACAATTTTATATACATTTCCTAATCTGTGACCCTAAATATAAATATTATCCATTTATACGCTTTTGAAAAATAACGGTTCTGAACGTAGTCGGATACCTTAATACTCAATTTTTCTAAATATATGCTATATGGTTTTGATTATCTCAATACCTTTAACCACACAATTGCACATGTGAATATAAAACAACCTGAAAATTAGCAAAATAAATTTTAATAACGTATGATGAATAGGAATTATTTTAACTATATTCCTTTTTTTTTCATTAGAACTATCATACGTTTAGTATTAGTTAATATTTGTATAAATTTAATACGGTATTCATGTGCAAGGATATTGTGTTAAAAGCAATATTTTAAAAACTAAATAAATATCATTGTAGGATTTCACAAATTCAAAATGATTTTTCAACAAAAAAAAAAACTAAAAACATATTGACCTGAAAAAATTATTCTTAAGCGCACTTAGGTAGATTAAACGTATTTTAAAATTCTGATAAATAAATCTGAAAAAAATTATCCTATTTCAGTTCGGTAAAAGCATTTATTTTTCATTTATTTATTTTTTTTTTCTAATTTTTTTCTTTTGGAACATTGAAAGTTTTGTCGGTGTCTAGTTGAAAGTGTTATTTTGATAAATGTTTCATTTATACAGAAATTAAACAACAGCTGTTGAATATTTTGTAATGTGTCTAACTTTAACAGTGTAAATAAAATCTGCAAGGCAAGTGTGTTAGAATATATGTATTCGATACTTAAAAATGTTTTATTAATAAATGTCTGATATTAATAAATTTTTATTAGCTTTTCTTGTCCAGTTAAAACTATTTTTTTATTTTATTTATTTATTTTTACTTTTACCAAGAAAAGTGATCAATTAAATCTTTTAGAACCATTACTTGAACAGATTTTTAACTATTGAGCAACATCTTTGTTGTTTTTATTTTATATGGATATTAAAAAGTTAAGGAATCAATTCCTTTTATTTTGATGTGATACGCACTTTTAGTTTTTTCAACCAATTTTGTAGTCAATTTATGTTTAAAACCATTACTAAAAAGTGAACTATCTTAAAAGCCTATCATAAAAATAACTGTTGCTATTGATACTGCATGATAAACCATCGTGTTATTTGTGAAAATAATACAAAAGGGGGAAAAGGAAGAAAGAAAATGATTAAATATAACATTTCTTGTAATAAAATGTGAACACAGTAATACAGTAAGTGTATTGATAGTTCTAAATTCGTTTCTTATACAGGCAATTAGTCTATAATATTGTGTATAAGGAAATAGTTAGACACAAGTATATTGTGCATAGCTTAAATGCCTCGTTCAGTATCCAGGCAAAGCTCAATTTATATCATCATGAAATTTAGTACTAATACAACTCTTGTTCTTCTGATAATAGTATTAATAAGTATTAAACACATTTAGTAAGTATATAAAAATGCTTGTTAAACTGTGGGCCGTAGACCCTTTTGGGTCCCCGAAGGTCTCTCAATAAATGTAAAGATTTTTCTCTAGTACAGAGACTCTGAAAGGCCTCGAGGAAAAACTGAAAGATCATTCTTAACCAGATCCCTAAAATACCCCCAATGAAAAATCTACTAGAATATGTATGTTGATAAAGAATATTAAATCAGTTTTTTTTTTAATAAATCCATATTCATTACTACAGCGTAATATTTCAAAAAATATAGGATGCATTT
>BMAV01009767.1:0-19467 GCA_019973955.1 Trichonephila inaurata madagascariensis
TGCAGGTTGTTTAATTTTTTTTGATTCTGAGGCAATTGACAGTCAATTTCATTTATTATTCATCTACCCTCATTATGCTTGATGTGATGAAGTTTTGGCGGAATCAGGATTTGAATCCGTAATTGGAATAAGTATCGCTGACTATGAACTTTGGAACCTTAATTATTGAATTTCTGCAGATCCTGATGTTACTCACTCACTTTGATTATGGAATAAATCAGGAAAACTCATTATTTACCGTCAATATTCACCACAGAAACATTCAATCATAGATAACCATTATACAATCCAAGTCTTGAGGCACAAAACCTAAAAATGTTAATTAAAACAACTATAGTTAATGAGGAAAATATATAATGATTTCCTGTTATCTCCATCTTTCCATAAAAAGAACTAAAACCAGCGTAAATTACTTCAGATGTAGGAAATGAAAGGTGAGTTGGCTTGTGATTGAACGATTATATGATTGAACATCCCCGTTAGCCTTCAAAGGACATGATTGCTTATTTCTGCTCTGTAAGTCAGAGATCAACTAGATTGATCGATGACAACAATATCTTTTCATTTTATTGACAACACAAAACGCTATGCTACTCTTTGATAGTTTCTGAATCAATGTTTAAACCATGTCAGTAAGTACAATTAGTCGAACTGACGAAATGTTTTATTGAATGGGAAAATAAATAAAATTCCAGATTATATATCGATTGAGTAGTATGGGATTTCTTAAAGTATATAAAAATAAATTTGTTACAGTTTCTGAATGTTTAACGAAGGTAAATGAAGTAACATTAAAATTGAGAATATTGAGTATGTTTTATAATCATTTTTTCTAATATTTTAAGATATTGATACAATAGAGCCTGCTTTGGTTTATATTCAAATTTAAAAGCAAAGAAAATTTATCGTATGTATTTCAAAAAAACAATATGAAACTCTAAAATTGCAATTAAAAAAATACAGATCTACTATTATTTTAAAGCAAAAAGCAAAAAACATTGAGTAAATAAGCAAATACGGACGTTAAAAATAAATAACGTACAATCTAGCGTATAACGCGCACTTTTAACACAAAAAATACGATCGAAAATTGTGGATGCTCGTTATGTGCCAGGTATAAAAATTATAGCTTCAAAAATTTTAAAAAAAAAAGATGAGAATTAAAAAAAAATTAAACTGCTAAGTACATCGAAATTCTGTTTATTTAAAAGAAATGATATACCTCTTATAAATATAAGAATTTGTAGCTCTAAAAAGTACAGTTGAACCTATTTTTGTGCGGTAGATAGGGACCGCATAAAATAAAGCAAAAAAAAAAAAAATTCTTACATATAATGAACTAATTTGTGGAGATATTACAAAAAACTTTTTTTTTTACGGTGGATAGGGACCGCATAAAAAAAGTCGCATTTATATAAAATATGCCAATTATTTACGAAATATTTATGTAGGAATACTTCCATAACAAAATAAATAATTAAATATTACACATGGAAACATTTTAAAAACATGTAACCTCATTGTATACACGGATAAGTTTTCAAAATGCACATACATAATTCATTACACACATCGTAATCCAAAGCCCTGTAATGAAAAGGTTCAAAATCGCTTTCATCCATTGTGGGTACAATTTCAATTGATTTACTTTTTGGGTAAGTTTTTGGTCGAAGGTCGGGTGGTCAATTGCTTGTAAATGTCACGATAACCAGCTATACATGATTGAAGGCCTTTTTGGAATTTTAAACTCCTTTCTTAACTGGTATCTATTTTAAGAAAATGCTTTACTAATTTGTTGGAAAGCTTGATCCCTGTATATTTTTATCCGCTCTCAAAGAATCTGGCTTCTTGACCATCTTCATAATTTATCAAATTATTGATAATGCCCCTGTCATTGAAAGTTTCGTCTTCAATCAAGCGCTGGCTGCTGAAGCGTTGAGAGAAAGCAATTGAATGCGCATTGTCGGGAGACTGTTTATAACAAATGAGCAGAGTGTCTTGAAGTGTCTACATTTCAGGGGCGTAACGTACACCTCCGCATCACGGGGGCGGGCATAACTCTAGGGGCCCAAGGCTTGATTTACGCTAAATACGTATTTACCCAATTTATAAAATATTAAAGGTCAAACCTGACTTTCAGGGGGGGAGGGGAGCTAACATTCTCCTTTACACCACTAGTAAATAGATAGAAAACATTACAGTGGCACCACAGCTATTGAAATTCATACACCGCATGAAAAAACATCGCACAAAAAGAAAATCGCATAAAAAAGAATTTCCATAAAAAAAGACCGCACAAAAACAGGTTCAACTGTATAGTATTTTTTCAGAAGTGTCTGGGATAATACCTCGAATAAATGACTTCAAACATAATAGTATTGCATAAGCACATTTCAAGCTTTTTCGTAAAAAGAGGGGTGCGCTTTATACTGCGAATATACCTAAAAATTAAAAAAATGCAGCTTGAAAGTTATGGGTGTGCGTTATACACTGGTGCGCATTATACGCCGGATTTTACGGTTGATTTTTCTGAACTTGAATTCTGGAAAAGTTATCGTAGAATTTTACAGGTCAAATGCCTTTTGAACTAATGTAATAAGAAGAATATGTCATTATACTTTAAAAATATTAACACAATCATCAAATCAATCGTCAGCACCTTAAAAAGATGTAAAAAAAATACATTATGAAAATCAAAATAATTTTTATTTCAGTAAATTGTAATATATATATATATATATGTGTCGCAGGAAAATGATGAAATTAGGAATCTCATCAAATCCCTAAGGGATATGATTACTTAACGGTAGATGTTAAAATAACGTCTTTTCAAGACCATTTCCCTTATAAAGATAAGGGATTTGCACGAATCCCTGAACTGTTTCAGTGAAATGATGAAATTATATTGTCAAGAGTTTAAAAGTGTTTATTTGACAAATATGGTGCATTATTAAACGTAGAAGTAAGTAATACAACAATAGTCAATAAAATACAAATTATTTATTCGAAACTAATTAACAAATAATTAGAAAATTAGGCTAGTAATCAATCCCTATGTTAATCCTATGGTGCCATTTTTTTGAAGATATTTTTTTATGTATTTAGGGGATCGATAGTACTACCTGTATGGTTTGGAAGTACAAGGTCTCGATCCCTCAGGTGCCTCCCCTCCCCCTGTATAGCATTTTGCAAATGCAAATCCTGACTAGTTCATCATTTCACTGAAACAGTTCAGGGATTCTATTAAATCACTTTCATCAGGGATATGGCCTTGAAGAGACGCTATTTTAACATCTCCCGTCAATTGATCTTCTCCCTTAGGGATTTGTTGAAATTCCTAATTTCGCCATTTCCCTGCGACATATATATATATATATATATGCATGACCTTATGGAATAGGTGCATCCCTTATATTATAAATTAAACTCACTGGCGTATCAGCCCATGACGGACAAAGGCCTACTGTGTCCATCTCAGTTTTCGTGTCCTTGGGCGCTGAGGTGCATGAGCAGATATTCTTGTCAGATCAGGTCTTCATAACATAAATAACGAATTATTTTAGCAAACATTTGAACATAGTATAATTAAGAACAATTAAACTCTAAACAGATTTAATGAGTTAGCAATGAGTTATTCTGGCTTCTCCCTTATGAATGAATATATTGTAAAGCCTTAATTAGATTTGAAATGAGACTTCTAATAAAAGAAGTATGCACATCTAACAGGAGCTATATAGATATTTCTTTATATTAAGCTTTATTTGATTTGATAAATTGTTTAAACCTAAACATTCTTTCAATATTTTGTTGGGAAGATATAGAATGAATATCTATATGCATTTATATGGAACATTTTGCCCATTTAGTCAGAACCCCATTGAAAGCGATGTATTCTCACAAAAGAACTTGTTCAAATTGCGATTTATCCTAATAAAAATAATGTTAACAAAAGCAAAGCATAAAAACTTAAATATTGTTTCTCAGAATTTATTAAAAACTTTGTTATCAAACTATTTTTTTCATTGCTTATAATTTAAATAGAAGGTTATCCTTGTGAGTGTTGCTTTCCAATAAAAAATATTTTACATTACGTATAAAATATGAAAACACAAATATAAAATACGACGTTAATGAAGCCCTTATTTTACGTATTTTACGATTACTTTTGTAAGAGTTCAAAATTTTAATAGTTAATTACAATGTTTTCCCTTAGTCGTAGCTTTTCTATTTTTATTCGCAAAAAAAGGAAAATAAGAAGAAAAAATATTCCACACTTAAATAAAATACCTATTTAATAACTCCATGAAATTAAATGACACACACTGCATCGAAACTAAAGTGGATAGATTTTTAAGAAAAAGAAGCGCTTATTTGTACAATGTTATCCAAAAACAAACAAGCGAATGACTGGATCAAACGCTAACCGTTTTGAGAAAGTGGGAGCCATGACTTCACTGAAGTAAAACAGAAAACTGGAATAGCACGTGGGTTGACAAAAGAATAATCTAGCTTTTGTTTCTTATGGCCTAAGCTCACCTTTAACCCACATAGCAAATATATTTATCCCAGTATTTCTGAATTAGTCTGTACAGGCAAGAGGGAAAATTGAAACTGTGTTCATAGATATTTGGGAAGGAAGTAATAGTAAAATTTTCTTTCTTTCATCATCTCAGAAACGTTGGATTATGTAACATAATTAAGATCTCCGACTACGTTCGGAACCATGATTTTTAAAAAAGCTCATAAATGGATAATTTTCATGATGTTTAGTGTCACTTAGATTAGAATACATGTATACAATTGTTTTAAGGGCATTTTGGCAACAAAAACGTATTTAATAATATTTTGGCAAAAATTGCTGTAAATTTTTTTTCAAATGTTCTCCTTTTGAAAATGCTTTATTGATAATATTTTGCCTGTATATAGCTCAAACCTCTGTACAGAGGCTCAACTATGATTTTTGAAAAATTCGAATTATTTTCAGAGTTAAAACCATTTGAAATAATTATCGGCATATTTTCTTAAAATTTCACCCTTCTGTTTTCGTAAAACATGGATAAACCGACTTCCGAGTTATGCATTTCAAAAATTCTAGTTGAGCCTCTGTACAGAGGTCTGAGCTGAATACAGGCAAAATATTAATACAATAGAAGCATTTCTTACAAAAGGAGAACATTTGGAAAAATGTTATTCTAAGTTAATTTTTAGCCAAAATAATGTATTTAAATAATTTTTTGTCATAATGTCCTTAAAACAATTGGTTGCATGTATTATAATCTAAGTGACACTAAATATTATCCATTTACGCACTTTTGCAAAATCACAGTTCGAACGTAGTCAGATACCTTAAATAATATGTACTTGATATAATACGAAACGCATAAATAAGATGTGATAAAAGCTTTGAAGACATGTGAGATTTATTAAAAGAGTATCACACACACACACACACACAAACTTAATTTAAGCGAAACAATATATATATATATTTTTATACTGAACAAATGCTTTGTTCGTTGCTACATAGCTTCCAAACAAATGGCAACTGAAACTGTTGAAAAATATTAGTAATTACTAATAGTGTGCAATAAATAATTAATATTTATGCAAATTCTTCCTAAGTTCTTGATTCCCAACGGCAGACTCTTTTCGGTGGAGTTAGGTTATTGAATATAATCTTTTAAAAATGATTTTGACCGTATATAAGAACTGACCTAATTCAAAGAATTTAAAGAACGACTTCTTCATAAGGCAATAAAGCGTGGTTAACTAATATTTTATGTTCATTTACTTCAGTGATTCATTGAAGAGAATTAAGGAGTATTGGGAATCTAAAATTTTCTTAATATGACAATTTTGAGATTTTTACGTTTTCAAATTGTATAGATTTTAACCTTTTTTTTTTTTTAAAAAAAAAACCTTACTTTATCCACTAGGGTAATTAGAAGCCCTTAAAACCTATTTTTAAACAATCATTGAAACTGGCCACTTAAATGGTGAAAATTTAAACAAGGTATTTTCTTTTTCCTTAAAAGTTCAATGAATGTTGGAAATCAAAACATTTAAACCAGAATTGCCAAAAAAGTGCTTACATGGAGGTATACAAAATCCCGATAAAAGTGTAAGCAACGTAATATGTTCTCGTGTACCGAAGCAAATATTTGTACAAATAGAAATATTATCATTAGAAAATTTTACGGGGTAAATTCCATCAAAAATATGGTAAATATACAAAAACCCCAGAAATTTTAAAAAACTTAACATTGAGCCAAGTGATTTTTTAGGTAAAAAGGCCGGGAAAAAACCCCAGAAACAGAGGCTGTTAAAGGGCAAAATCAGTTTTTAAAAAAAACAAAGGAAGTTAGTAATGAAAAAAAGATTTAAAGGAAGAAAGAGAATGATGAGTTTAAAAAAAAATGTACATCATTTGGAGTATGGGGAGGAATAGTTTAATAAAAATGTAATTAAACACTGAAGTTCATTTATCTCAAAATGTAAATTTTGGATGTCCGATGTACCTTTTTCTGGAAAAGTAATGCTCACAGGTATGTAAAATTTTTATGACATATTTATAGTGATGGCTAATATTTACTAAAATGAGCTTTTCGTAAAAAACTCAAAAATTTATTTCTTACAATTTTTATAAAAAAAAGGGTTTTTAATTTCAGTATTTTTTGATAAAAAAATTTTATTAAATTTTAAAAAATTTAAAAAAATTATCAAAGTTTTTCAGTATACATTTAAAACCCTGTTTTTTTTGGTGGTGGGGAAACCGCATAAAAGAAATCGCATAAAAAAAATTCGAAAATTTCATAAATGCTTACATATAACAAACAATTTTGTCGACATACTACAAAAAACTCTTTTCATGCGGTGGATAGGGACCGCATAGAAAAAGGCACTCTTAAAAATATGCCAATTATTTAAGAAATTTATGAAAAAGTACTTCCAAACAAAATAAATAACAAACCCCCACATGGAAACTTTTTAAAAAACTTTTAAATTTTCTCATCTTTTGAAACCCTTCAATCCGTTAACCTTCCCCGTACACCGTTAGATGGGTTAGCCTTTATTTTAATTTTTTGGAATAAATTGCTTTCTTCAAATTTTTATTTTTATTGAAAACATTAAAGAAAAAGGGAAACATCATTTATGTAAATGGGGGTTATTTTAAAAGCATTAAATTTTTAAATTTTGCGAAGTTAGTGGGTTAGTGGAAAGAAAAGGGGAGAGTTACTTGACAAATTAATTGCGGGGAATAACCCAAGATTGTTTTTGGACAATTAGTCTAAAGAAATTTAATAATAACGACCGGAGGTCAAAAAACCCGAGAACGGAATAACGGTAATGGGGGCCCTTACCCGGGAAAAACCGGAAATTAGAACAAAAATTAAAACTCCCCTTTTTTTGAATACGTCACATACTCAAAATGGCCCCGATGCAAACATACTCAAATTTGAGAATAGCCCATTCTCATTGTTGGCAACGACTACGTACTCAAAATTGTAAAACATCCCAAAACCCTTTTTTTTAAACCCCATTACTGGATCAAATTTGATAATATAACAGCAAAAATGGTGTGAATGCACCCCTTTTATGGGTTCTTGTGGGGCAAATATGAGTTTGTATTTTATTTATTTTCTCAAAAATTTTGTATCCAAAACAAATTTTTTAACATAAAAATTACATCAAATAAAAATTTAAAAAGGGATCTAAATATGTGATACTTAAGTTGTAAATTTCCTTTTTTTTCCAACATATATTATTTTTTTTTTATATTTTATGAATTTTTTACCACTTAATTTTTAAAAAATAAAAATTATTTTGCATTTATTGTGTTACAAAAAGGGTACTTGCGTATCACAAAAGTCCCCAACGTTCAAGATAATTGGGCCGTCTCGTACGCCCCAAATTTAGCAACCATGTCTTCGTTTTAGGTTTTTGGGCCCCAAAAAATTTTTTACTTTAAAAAAAAAAAAATAAACTATTATTTGATAAAAATTTGTCTTAGAATTTATACCCCAGTTTAAATCTTTGAAAATAACGAAAAGTAGATTCGAAAAAATTTAAAACAAATTTGAAACATTTAAACCCAGTTTTTAAAAAGCAATTTTTAAAAATTAAAAAGTTATATTTATTTTTCCCAAAAAAAGAATTATTTTTGTTTCTTTAAAATCCTATACAAGCAGAAAATTAACTTTTTTTTTAAAATTCAGTCTTTTCAATAATAAAGTTATTGAAAATTTTAAACTTTTTGGGATAAAAAACCGGATTTTATATAGTTAAAAATTTCACAAAACAAAGTAAAAAAAAAATTTTTTTTTAAATTCGTAACGAAAAAAAAAGTTTTTTTGACTAAAAAAAACCCCCCATTAGGCCTTGGTTTTAAGTATTTTTTACCCAATTGTTTTTTTTTTAAATAGAAAATTCATCCAGATGGAAATAGAAAAAATGTTTTTGCAAAATATTAAAAATTTAAAGCTAGTTGCTTCCAAAATCAATTTGATTTTATCCCTCTCCTTACCCCAAAGAAAACAAATAATATAGTTAATTTTTTTTAATCAAAAAATTAAAATCCAAAAATTTCACCCCCAAAGAAGAATGAAAAAACTAAAACAGTAAAAACCATAACCCAATATACAGGCATTTTTTTTTCAACGCCTTTTTTTTCTCAATGTGATTCACTTTTAAACAAAAAAAAATAAAAAAAAACCCAAAATGATTTTTTTGAAAATATTTTTTTTTGGAAAATTTGGGGCATATACATATCAAAATTTAAAAAAAAAATAAACGTCAATTTGGTTTTTTTTTGAAACATACCTTCATCTATAAATTACTTTTTTTTTGATTTTTTATAAACATAATCGATCCCTACTGTCAACCCTTTTGTTTTAATGTAATATATATTGAATTATTTTTTTACAAGCAGAAATGAAATTAATACAAATTAAGAAAAAAAGCATTCATAATCTAGAAACACGATAAAAGGTTTAAAAGAAAGATTTTCTAAATATCAAAATGAAGGCATGATTTTTTTGAAGTTCACGTAAAAAAACTACTGTTAAAAAAATACCACACATTGGAACAATATATATATATATATCGGAAAACCACAAACATCAAATATTTTTTTGGGGCAGGGTTTTTTGAAATTGCTGCAAATAAATTTTGGTATCCAAATTTTAAAATCTAAGATGATGGTCTCGCAATAAAACTAAACATGAAAATGTTTAAAAAAAAAAACATTCTTGAAAAAAGAAATTTAAATTTTAGGGAAGCAAAATGAAAGTATTTTTTGTAAAAAAACCAATTAAAAATAAGGAGTCCCGGGTTTTAAAAAAACAGAACACAAGGTATTTGGGAAATCCGGGAAAAGAAGAAAAAAATTTAGGGAAAATTTGGGAATGGGGGGAAAATGGAAAATAACTGCTTTTTAAAAGCAGGGGGGTGCTTGATACCCAATTGTTATAATTTCTTAATAGTTCTTTTTCTGTAATACAGATTAGTGTAAAAATGTAGTAAAAGGACAATCCCCACCACAATGACTTTAAATTTTTCTCTTTAAATTAAAAATTCTTATATAAAAGATTTTTTTTATTTTTTTAGAAATGATTAACTATAAAAGCATTTTTTTAATTTTTTTTAAAAACTATAATTTTTTAAAATTTTTATGGTTTTTTTGTACGCCCAGACTGAAAAGTTTTTAATTTGCGTTTTTATCAAAACAATCGCCAACACTATTAATAATTGCTGAATTGAAAACCCCAATTGGAAAATTTTACGTCTTATTGGCGACATTTTTGAAATAAAGGGCACCTGGTTGCCAATTTTCTTTGTGGGCCCCCCGGGGGGCCTTAAAAAGGTGAAATTAATGGGGTTGGGTTGGAAATTGGATGCTTTATTTCATAAGTACCCCAATTTCCTATGTGTTGTACATGCGGGAATTGGAAACCGGGGCCAGGTTTTATAAATGTTGCTAATGGGTTTTGCGATAATAAAAAAGTGGGGGAAACCTGTGTACCTAGGGGTCTTTTTTTTTTTCAATGCACAAAAACGGGCCCCCCCTTCCTTTTTAAAAAATGTGAAAACTGATATGCACTCATCATTATACTAACTACCACCCAATTGTAAATATAAATTACTTAAAAATTAAATTTTGGGGAAATAAAAGATTTTTAAAAAAAATTTTTTTAATTTTTTGGGGTACAAATCTTTTGTACCTGGGGCCCTTTTCCCCTTTAAAAAGTTGGGTTTCATTTTCTGTAATCAATAGAAAAAAAGCTTTACACACATGAATTTAATAAAAGAAACAATATCAGCTAAAAAACATTGATTTATCATTTAACCTTTTAAAAATTCAATGTGCCAAATTTAATATGAATTATGATGTTATTAATGAATTACACATTTTTCCCATCCAAAAATTTTAATTTTAAAAAAACTGGTTTCAAAAGTGAGCTGCGAACATTGTCGTTTTTGAAGCATCAACAGATGGTTTTTTGGGCCTTTGAACACAATATTTTTTGGTTGAATTTTTAAAAAGTTTTTTTTTATCATAAAATAAATTTTATTTGAAGGGTGCAATATTCTTCAGAAATTCAACACTCGGTTTTTTTTTAACATCTATTTTTTTGCCATAAAAAATATTTAGTTTTGCCTTGTTTTTTGGGTTCAAAACCCCTTTTTCAATAGGACCCCCTTACATCAGTTACTGTAGAATTTGCATCATAAAGGGGAATTGAGAATTTTCCCAATACCCTGAAAAATTCTTATATTTTTCCGATTGGGGTTTTGACCCATTTTATTCGGGGGTTTTCCCTTATCAAAAATAAGTTAGGAATTTATAATTCCCTCATTAAGGGGAAAAAATTGATAAAAAAAAAATTTAAAATTTTTAAATATTGTTAAAAATCTGTTTGGGGGAATTTTTTATTTTTTAAACTATAAAAATTGGGGGGTTTTGTTTTTTTTTTTTTTTTGTTAATTAAATAAATTCTTATGTTTGGTATAAACAAAATAATAAACCCCGAATAATAACAATAATGGTAGCTAATATATTTTTTTATAAATCAAGCATTTTGAAATTTTCCCCAGAAAAAAAATATACACCCCTTCCCTTTTTAATAACATCCAATAATAAAAAAAAAAACTTGACTAAATTAAAATGGTTCAGAAAAATTTAAAAGACCTTTTTCCTTTTTTATCAGGGAAAATTTTTTTGAAAAAAAACTTTAAAGTATTAATTGCAATTGTACCCAAATTTCAAGGCAACTTTTTGGGCCCCCCGGGTAAGAATTAAGGGAATTTTATACAAAATGTCTTCTTTCGAAACCCCCTATGGGAGAGAGGGTTTATTTTTAAAAACTTATTTAGTATTTAAAGTTACAAAACAAAATTATGTACTGGGAAATTTAAAAAAAAAAATATTTGACTTACTTTTAAAAAACAATAAAAGAGATGAGCTTTGAACTTTACTTCAAACTTTTGGGGAAAATGTTTTTTATAACTAACCACAGCTTTCTTTGAAAATTTCAAAGGGGAAAGCCAAAATAGGGAATTTGGGGTTCCCCCCTCACCCAACCTGGGGTAATAAAACTTAGAACTAAATATTATTCAAATAAAATGGGTTTGGGCCCTTTGGAAGCAGGCTTCCTTACCCGATTTTTTTTATGTTTTTTTCTCTTTTACAGCCCTACCCCATACAAGAGTTTTTGGACCAAAGCTGTAAAAATTTTTTTGGGACTTGCATATTTTTCGCAACTTTATTTTTAAAAATTATATGAAATAAAAAACATGGTTGTGTCAAATTTTCTATACAAACAAATGGAAGATCAAGGGGCGGGCCCAAATTGGTGAAGTATTCCCGAATGTTGGCATTGTTTCGATAAATATGCAAGTACCTAAATTTTTCTACCTTCCTTTTTTGGGCCAAGGGTTTTTCCCCCTTTAAACCTAACTCCCTTTCAAAAAAACTTTTCTCTAATAAAATATCTCCCAAAATTTCATGGTTTATAATCATTCCATAAGGGTTCCCCGGGTCACACCGGGATGATCCCCGGGTTTGGGGAAAAGGGGGGATTTTTTTTTCACGGGGGGCAAAAAGAATCAATTGATGAAATTATAACAAAGAAATATGAATTTCTTACCGAAACGATTCCAATATAGAAAGGGGGACACTGTTGAAAAATAAATATTTTAAAATAGAAGAAACAAAAAAATTTAGAAAAACGTAATTTTTAAAGGGAAACCTTTTGGGACACAAAATCCAAAACCCCTTTCAGATGAACTTTTTTTAAGAAAAAAAAAAAAATATCGCTGGGAAAAATAAGGAAAATAAAAAAAAAATTCCCAAATTTTTTTTAAAAAAAAAAGTTTAAACCCCATATGTTTTTGTTTTAATAAGATAAAGATTTTTTTAAAAAATTAAAAATCCAGTGAAAACACCACTTACGACTAAACTAAAAAGGGTGTGTAAAAAAAAAGCACTGAATGCCCTTTTAAAAGAAAGAAAAAAAAATTTAAATTTGAAAAAAAGTAATGAACATATTGTATTTCCTACTTTTTTTTTTTTATACAAAGGCTGGTAAAAACCCGAACGTAAACATCCTTGGGGGTGTGGATTTCCCTTTCGCAAAAAAACTTTAGGGGCCCTTTTTTTTTTACGTGAGTGATGGGGTTAAAAAAATAAATTAGTACTTTACATATATGGCAAAAGGGGGTGGGGTACCAATTTCACAATTTTCATGTGCCTTTTAATTTGGGAATCATATGTTCAAATTTAAATAATGTCACCAAAAAGGGTTTTGATAATATTAAAATACTTTTATAAAAACCAAATTTTAAAAAAAATGAGATCAATTTTTAAGACAAAATATTCGTTAAAAAATTGGGAATCAAAAAGGGGTTTAATATTTATGTAATTCCCAAAAATAAAAATAAAAGCATTCTTTTGAAATAGATTAAAATTCAATTTTTTCTAATTTTGCCCATTCTGTAATTTCTGTTCAGTAAATTTTGATTCTTTCAATATTCGAAAATGAGGAGGGAAAAAGGAATCTTACCGAAAATCCGGGGTATAATTAAATTTTAACATCAAAAATAAAAATCCGAAATTTACGGGTGGGGTTATACGCCTGGTTAATAAAATGAAGTTTCAAAAATAAAAAAAAAGGGGATATAAAAAAACTCCCCCTTTCTACAAAGATCGGAATACTGTTAATTTAAAAAGAAATGTCCCATCTTATGAAATTAAAGGGTTGTTTTTAGAAGTAATATAATTTTTTTGAAACCCGGGGTAATTTTTGGGAAGAAAGAGTTTAAAAAATAAAAAGTATTGCTAGCGTACATTGGGAAATTCCTTCGTAAAAAAGGGGGTGTGTGTTATATGGTGAATGGTTTTTAAAAAATTAAAAAAAGCAGCTTGAAAATAAGGGGGCGCATTATACGGGAAATTTTTCGGTTTTTTGAATTTTTGTTGAAGTCCCTTTTAAAAAATTTTTTAGAAACTTTTAACACATTTTCCACATAAATTTTAATAAGCTAAAAAATTCTTTAAAAATTTACAAAAATTAATCTCCTAAAAATTAAAGTTTAAAAAAACTAAAAAAACACTTTTTTGTTAAAACGAAACTTAAAAGGAAAAAAAATTCTTTTAAAATAAGAATAAAATGATTATCGAAAAAAATTAATTTTCATTGTGATAAAAAAAAGTGGGGGCTAATTTTCAATTTTTTAAATTTTTTTAAATTTTCCCCATTCCCAAATGCATTATTGGTGAAAAGTAAATACGGAAAACTTTACTTTTACCCCAATGACCCAAAATTTTTTCCCGTTAATCATTTTTATTCCAAAAATTATGGGTTTTTTTTTACTTTTTAGTTTAACTATAAAAACTTTTTTTTTTTTTTTTAAACTAAAATTTTTTTTTATTTTTTTGTTCGATCTACAATAAAAGCATGCTTTTTAATTTTTTAAACTAAAATTTATTTATTTCCATTTTCAAAAAAAAGTGGGCAATTGTTTTATTATAATATGGGAAATTTCCGACATGAGTGTTTTCCGGGAGGGGTTGAACATCTTTTTGTCACACACCAAATCGGAAATAAAAACGTTAATCGTCATGATCCTTACAGGCCCAAAGGAACAAAAAAAGATTGTCATCGGTCCTTGAAAATTTTTGAAAATTTCCCAATTAAACAGGAAAACCTTTTTTAAATGGGTAAAAAAAATTTAATTCAAAAATTCTGTTCCCCTTTTCATACAGGTGGGAAACATAAAAATTTAAAAAAATTTAAAATTGAAAACGAAAATTTATTTTGTAAACTTGCCTTTTCAAAAACCCTCAAGGATTTTTTAAAAACAATATAAAATAATGCTAAAATTATTAAGATGATCAACCGTCCCCCCTTTTAAAGGGCCTGTTTTCCCCGGTGTCCTCCCCTTTTTAATATTTTTCCCGGGTTTTGTTAAAATTTTGTATTCAGGGTGAACCCAAACATATTTCCAATATGTCGAGGAAAATTTTGAAACAAATATCACAGGAAATAACAGTTTTCAATGGTGATTTTAAAACTTCATCGCAAGTAAATTGGGCAAAATATAGAAAACTTTTTTTAAAATTTAACAAATGGTGGGGTTTTAAGACGAAAATATTTAAATTATAATAAAATTGAAACAATTGGAAAATCAACATGCTGAAATTGATAAAATGGGTTGAAATACATAACCATTTTTTAAAAAAAACACATCCCATATGAAAATTTGGTTATTTTTTTAATTTGCATTGTGCCGCCCTGGAACTAATGCAAACCCGTTGAGTCTTTTTTAGTTGGTAATTTTTGGAAAAGTCAGAAATCAAAAAAATTGAATGTTTATATTTTTTTGCTGCAGTACTTTCAAAATAAAAAATAAAAAGGGTATTTTTTTCTCCAAAATTTCCGATAGGGTTCGGGAAAAAATATTTAGAAACAAAAAAATTCATTCAATGAGAAAATACTCCCCTTTAAAAATAAATTTAAAAGGGGGCGTAAAAAAAAAATTATCTATTTTTGTTTGGGAATAAAAAGTTTCAAAATTTTTCGTAATAACATTTTCTTAAATTTTCGTCCCCCCTTTTTATTGTAAAAAACCATCACCCCTTTTAAATTTTTCCAAAGTAACACAATTATTTGCCCGAATAATTTAAAAAATTTTTGAATCAAGTAAATTACAGTGTTTATAACACTAATCCGTCAAAATAAAGGGAAATATTTATCCCCTTAAATTTTTTTGTTCCAAGGCAGTTACTTTAAAAAAAATGAGAACATTTTAACTCAAAAAAAAAAAACAATCTAGGTTCCCGTGTTTCTTTTCCCCGGGTAGCGTGACACCCGGAAAAAATTTTGTTCCGGGGAAAAGTTATGAGAACTTTTTTTTGTTGAACCCAATTTTTTTTAAAAATGTAGCCGGTATATTAAAAAAACGTCTGTAAACCTGAATATCTTTTTTTTAAATTTTTTTTGAGTGTTAATTAAAACCCTTTTTTCCGGTTTTGAGTACATGCGGGGTTTTATATTCGAAAGCCATGTGATCAAACCTGATATAACCATTCTCACTTTAAAATAAGTAGGCTTTTTTAGTTCATTTTTGAGTATGTCTTTTTCTCCGTGTAGGTAAACCAAAAAAGTTCCCAAAAGTAATTTTTAAAATTTTTTAATTAAAAAATTAAATTTTCCTTTTTGCCGAATAATTGCTCCCCATACTTAGAAGTGTGCATTTCCTACCCCGGGTTGTTAAACCAAAAAAAAGAACAATAAATTATAATTGGGTTTTGGGTGATGGCTGAAATTTTTTTCAACCCCCAAAAACCGTTAAACGAGACGTGTTTATCACAGTATCCCTGAAGAAATTTTCAAAACGCCCCATACCTTTAAATTTACTGCTACCATCGTAATCCAAAAACCCCCGCATCTTCCTGTGATGATTTAGTTTTAAAAAACGCTTTTGGGCATTCGGGAAAATCCAATTTTGATAGGGTTGATTTTTTTAATTGATAAGTTTTTGTGACGGCAGTCGGTTGGGGCAGTTGCTAGTGGGCTTACACCCAGATATTTCATGATCAATCATTTTGAAATTTCATATTCCTTTCGGAATTGGTATCTATTTTAAGAAAATGCTTTTCCGAATTTGTTGGAAAGCTGAATTCCAACATATATTATATCCACTCTCATGGAATCCGGTTCTTCATGTCCGTTTTCATAATCTATCAAATTATTGATACTGTCATTGAACGTTTCGTCTTCAATCAAGTGTGTGCTGCTACTGCGTTGCGAGCAAGCAATGGAACGTGCATAGTTGAGAGAACGCTTATAACCAATGAACAGAACGTCATGAAGTGTATATATGTACACTGATAGAAAACATTACAGTGGCACCCTAACCGTTGAAATTCATACACCGCATAAAAAAAAAGACCGCACAAAAAAATCGTATAAAAATGAAATCGCACAAAACAAATCGCGTAAAAAAGGACCGCACAAAAATAGTTTCTACTGTAAAGAGAAAGGTATACTTTAATTGTATGAAAAATTTCTGAGCATGTACATGTAACAGATTTTGAGAAAAGATACATCGAAAACAGCCAATTTAACATTGTCGGTATGGAAGTTTCCTACTCCCTTAAGTGAGCGAGAGTAATATTAATACTGCACCATAAAGTAACATGGGGGTTATTTGCAATGGACCTTGTAATTTCGAACCTCAGTCAAGTGACGAGTTTGACACCTGAACTGGCACCTCTTGTCCAAACTACCACACCACGCAACAGGAGGACTGGACTTAGAGCTGGACAGAGTCAATCCCCATCAGCCCTCTCTACACAGTGGATCGTCAGTGGAACCTGGGCTTGAATCCGCAACTCGCCGGCCATCAGTTCGTGACAATAACCACTAGGCAACCACTGCCATGAAGACGGATAAAAGAAAATTACTTTGATTATATAAAACTGCAGCCGTATATATTTTTATTTCTTTATAAAACGAGTTTTAAATATTTTAAAACGTTTCAAGCAATTTTAAGCTTAATTAGTTATTCTATCACACATTTATAAGCGACTGCCAAAAATTTGTTTTTTTTCAGCTTCAATAGCAGAAATAGTGGACTAAATGAAGACTCCAAAAACTCTAATTAAATTAAACAATGTTTTACTGTCTATTTATTCAAGAGAATTTCACTTAATTAAACTCATATAAAACTCTTCATGTGTTTGGTTATGTGCACTCTTTCAAACAAATCTTTCATCAATTCTAAACGGATTTTATGTATTCAAATAGTGGGGTATATTGCTGAGATAAAAGTCTCTATAGCTTTTTTAAACATATATATTAATATTTTTTTAAGAAAAAAAAATAGAGAAAACTTAATGGTATTTATAGCCTCCTTTGGGGTCAATAGCTCTTTTAAGAGCTTTATTTTAGACCTCCGAAATATTTCCTTATCTGAGGATGCCTTGTCCCACAATGTCTTATTTGATTATGTTTCCATCAGTATTCTTCCCCTTTTGAATATTTGTACATGCCCCTGTTATAAATAAGTAATTAATATACTATTTTTTCTATATAAATAGTTTAATACTAATATATTTTTTTCAAATATTGAATTTATTTAACTTCAATGTCTTGCTTACAAATTTTATTAAAAAAAATTTAATGTTCCCCAGTGGTATTCTCATTGTAAAATTTGATCTCTCTCTTCATTCTGTTAACTACACTTTTATTTTTCAATAAAGTCTGGAGTAGTAGTTCTCTCGAAAGAACAGATTTATAGACCAAAAAGCGCCTTTTTGAGTGAACTCTCACTGTCTCTTTTAAAGAAAAAATAAGACATAATTAAACAGTTTATTACATCAGTTCAAGTAAATGCTCTTTGAAGCAGTTTAAAATTGAACTCAAAACATGCCGAATTTGATCATTCATTGTATGTTTAGTGATGTATCATTATGAAATAAAATATATATGTTCAATAATATATTCTCTCTCTCTCTATGGTATTTTTATTACTGAATGTTGACTTTCACCATCACGGTTATGTTCTCTTAATGATTGCTCTTTTTTCTTACGCTCACAAAAATGAAAGGCAAAAAACAAATTATTTCCAAATTTTACATTTATGATTTTTTCTAATTTTCATTTTACTTTTGCATGAGGCAAATGTTCTAACTGTATTACAGATATGAAGTGTATGCTTGAAATGAAACTTTATTAGACGGTATAAATCTTAATATTGAAAGAAATTTTAAAAGCATTTTATGAATTCATTTTTTAAATAGGTATTAGAAATAAAAATACCCAGCATTCATAATTCATATTTTCTAATAAAGATATATATATATATATATACTTTTAGTAACAGAAAAAAAATTAAACTACAAATGTATTCGTCACACTATTTGCTAACAATATGAATTCATGAAATATAAATACGAGATAAGTGTATATGTTTGCTTTATTTTTGCTCTTCATATATGTATTCAGAAAAAAATTTTCTTTGAACAAAAGGTCATAAATCCCTGTTTCAAACTTTTAAAATATGTATTTTTGTGCTTTTATTTTACAAGCTAAAAAATTAATAAGATAGCAAAATAAATCTTAACTGAGATAGAAATATATAAAAGAACAAAAAAAGCAGGGTATTTATGAATGCCTTTTTAAATGCAAAATATTACTCTGCTTACTAAGAATAATTTTTTAAAAGAATTGCAAAAATGTAAAAGAGAAATAAAATGTGTGCATTAATGTGATTTTGTATATGATGTGTAAACATATATGGAGAATAATTTTTTATCTGGCCCTTGCATATCTTTAAGAAAAAAAAAATCTGAATTTTTCATCCTAAAATTGGCCTTTTTTAGGCATCTTCATTTCATACAGGTATGCATTTCAACTAATGAAATCAGCTTTAAAATAATACTACGGAATTAAAAAAAAGAAAAAGAAAAAGTTTGGACTTTTAATACTTTTTTTGCATATTTTTATTTCTTTCTAGTTTTAAACATTTATGTGAAGTACTATTTGAGTGAAGTCCAGTGGCTGAGTGGTTAGTGCATCGTACTTCGCCGCCACAGATCCGAGGTTCAAACCCCAGGCTGGACAAGGTTCACTCAGCCTTTCATCCTTTAGTGGGTCGATAAAAAGAGAACCAAGCTTGCTTGGGAACTTAACACTGGAGGTTTTCGCGTCTGACTGACCACGTAACAGGAACATCTGCTCATGCACCTCAGGGCCCACGGTCGCGCGTACTGCGTTGGGCACATTAGGCCTTGACCTTCATGGGCTGCCGCACCTCTGAGTTAAGTTAATATTTGAGTTTTACAATTAGCAGCATTATTTATCAGTATTATTTGAATATTATTTATGAATAATAAAGAAATATATATATATTTTAACTGAAATGGAAAAGTCAAGAGAAAAGGCAAAAAATTGCGTGTGTGTT
>BMAV01009767.1:20335-55278 GCA_019973955.1 Trichonephila inaurata madagascariensis
AGTTATATATTTCAAAAATTCTAGTTGAGCCTCTGTACAGAGGTCGTTAAGGAGCAAGGACAAAAATGGCGTTGACCTCTTGAAGTTTGACATCCCGTACGGGGCATTAGCTCCTGACATCAACTTCCCCAGCGTCAGCAACGAGGGAAAAAAATTCAGTCTTTGTCCCGTGGCTTCCCGTTCGAACCGAGAAAACGCGTTTGTTCCTGCCATTTCCAAAGGTTGTGGGGCAAGGGGTATCGATTACTAGAATCGATTGCTCTGCACTGGGATGGGGCACAGAGATTAGGGGAAGGGGGTTGAATCCGCGGGGGGCCATGGACGAAGCTTTACGGATGGAAGGACGATAAATTACAGATAGGTCGTAAAAAATTTCCCGTTATCGTAAGGGGCGATTTTCCACCCCTTTTTCTCCAGTACTATCTGTTCAAACCGGTGAGGCCCGAAATTACAGAAATTATTTTGCTGTATGAATATTCATGTCCATAAGTGATGGTGTAACTTGAAAGAAAAGTTTTTTTTTGAAACAGAAGGATTTCCCCCTCCCCCTCTCTTATAAACTTTTTTTTCCCTTCGTTTCGACGAAGAGAAATAAAAGATTGCATTGAGTAATATACATCAGTTCTCAAAACTTCGGATTTGAGCAGCAGAATGGCATGATTAACTCTTTCGAGCTTGGGATATGGTGTGTGACGTTGAATTTGTTCGAGAATCTTAGTAGTTTCGTTTAATGTATTATGCGGGGTGTTTGATAGGCGTTTGATTTATTCGACACTTCTGGCATTTGACGTGTAAAATATGCAATCCCAAATCTCATTTTTTAACATTTTTACTGGTTTTAAAGAGTTGGTTTAAATGGCTGTCATTGAGTTTAAAAAGGGCATGGGAGTTGAGTGCCAGCTATGGACATCAAAATATTTATGTGATTGGAAGAATATATATGTATGCAGAAAGCAATTTAAAATAAATACATTTTGAATTCTTCATCCACAGAAAAATAGATTTAGACTATGTGAAATGCAGGAAATACAATTTTAATGTATCCCCGCACATTTTTTTTTTAATTGGAAAAATTTCTACTTGCCACGAATGACTAAAAATTAAAACAAATTACTTGAAAAAAAGAGAAATTTACTTAATTTGAGAAATTCATTATTTAAGCTGAATATTTTTAAAAAAAGTTACTGACCATAACTCTGATAAAGTACTGTTATCTAATAAAAGTTGAAAAAATAATATATTTTTCTAAAAACAGAATTTTATTTCGTTTTCTCCCTAATACATTTGAATCAGTGACGCACACAAGAATTTTTCAAGGAGGCGGGGACCAGGGACTAAAATCCACTATTCTCGTATCATACACCAATAAGCAGTCCAACATATTACTTTAATTTTGCCGATTTTGGGGAACAAAAAGCAGAAAAAATTAATCAATGAATAAATAAATTGCATTAATTAACAAAATTAATTATTAAATATATTAATTATTAAATATGTAATTAAATTTTACGTACTATATACATAGGATTATAATCAATCAGAAAAAAAATCAAGGGTTGTAGGGGGACCGGACCCAGAAACCCCCTCCCCTTGTGTGCGCCACTGATTTGAATACATTAAAACATTAATTTCTGCATTAAAATATTATTTTCTGCTCAAAATGTAAGTGGAAATTTTATTTCATTCTTTTTTCGCGAGGCGACTTATTACCTTTCCACTTTTAACCAGTATTTTATTGGGCCCTGATACCGCCTGGCTCATAAAAAATAGGGTTCGTTTACTAGGGGGTAGCGCACTCACATATGCCCAGGAATGGATATCGTTATTCCGAAGACCATTGCCGATCGGTTCTAATGTACGTTAAATATGTTGTGGGGCTTGAAGATCTCATGTTGTGTGTTGGGGTGGGGAGTGATGAGAAAGTCAAAAAAGCGAAAAGTTTGATTATGTATCATCCTCATCCTTTAATTGTAGTTCAAAATTAAAAGAGTTCTCACCAATAGTTGTCGTGTGTTACTACGTAATTAAATAATTTATCAAAAACCACACCGTCTGTTTATAATATATATTTTGGTAAGAGCTGAATAGTTAATTACGTCTAGACTAAATGTGATTGTTAATTCCCAGTTAGATTAAATAGACAGTATGTGAGAAATAAAAATAAATGATAAATTAGTTTTCTTTCTTATATATATTTAATTATATTTTCGAAATGTTACATTTTATTTTTATTACGATTTAGAAATGTTACTTATTGTCATTATTTTGTTTCATGATAATTCCTGCCTAACGATAACTATTTTTTATATTAGGTATCATCTACATAAAAAAATATCGTGCAGTTCTGAAAATTATTGGCAGGATATTGCCATTCATCATTTTGAATGCTGTGTTTGGGAATAATCATTATGTAATTGTGATAGTACATGGTATTTTGAAAACTTTTTCAAAATCAGGAAGAATAAAATATTTTGAAATATATATGAAAGGTATCTAAGAAATGTAGGAGCTTAGGAATAAGTTTAGTGAAATTATTTCAAATTGATAAAAACAGAAGAACAAAACTTTTTCCCCCATGAAAAAAATCATTCGGATATTTTATTAAACAAGAGTCTCTTTAAAAGAATATTCAGTAAGTTATAATTGGGTTGCATCGTATGTCAAGATTAAATAGTAAAGATGTATAAATTTTTTGTCGTTTGCTTCATAAGCATTATACATAGCAAAATAAAATATTAAATAATGATTTTAAAATTTGGGAACAAATCATTAAAGAAAATTCCCCAATGTTCAGTTGAACATTTTCCTTTAAAGTTCAAAATAAATAGTAGCTTAATTTCATTACTTTAAATCTGAGTGAAATATTTCTATATAATTTTTATTTCAGTGAAAATCGATGTTTATATAATGTAAAGTATAAATACCTTAGTATCATTCCTTTGAGTATAACAGGAAAAAATAACATTTAGTCTAAGAAAAGAGGTATAAAATTTCACTTTGGTAGTGGAAAGTTGCCTTTCATCTAAGATCGGTTCTGTCAGAAAGTGGATTAATTCGGAATGGATGAACGTCGTAATGTAGGTGCATAATGGACTTATTGATGACTCTTCGGAATCAAACGTAAGGCAGGAGGACCCTGAGATACATGACCCCTCTTACATCACGCAAGGGATGTTAGGAAGAGCATATCTTTCGAGAACGAGACCCTCCCATGAGGACCCCTGGAGTCTCCTGCGGGTGGCGAGAACACTATATCACAATCATCAACGTCCTATTGGGTCTAAGTCCATCTTCATTGGGTGGCAGCCTTATCACTCATTTGTCGAATCTGCCCAAACAGATCCAATTCTCATGGAATGGGGCATTTAACTTCATCCAATCAAAAACCACTTTTCAATGCTGGGGCTCTTGAATAGAGTTCTTGGAAATAAAATTAGGTAGGCTGTGATCTTGGATAAAAAAGAATAAATTCCATATTATTTTTTTTCTTTTTTCATCTACAAAAAATTAATTATTTTTCAACTTAGATAAATGTCAACTTTGGAAAACATTAGTGTTATATTTGCATTTCTTATAAACAAAAAAAACAAAAACAAAAAAAGCAAAAAAAAATTTAGAAAAAAGCATATGATTTATAACAAGAGTGTCCAACCCGCGGCCCGACAGTACGTAAGTTAATTTTATGTATTATATTATGTTATATATATATATATATATATATATATGTAATAATTCCCTCTAACATACTTTTAATTAACTCTTTAATGATCTATAAATAATCCTTAATTCTTAGGTTTAAAAATAAACATTGTAATCTTAATGGTAATCGGCTAAGCCGATTTCCTTACCCGCGCATTCTAGCCAATCAGAACTACTATTACATAATAGTCACGCGCTTGTGCACTGTTGGTATATAAACACCAAAAGCTGATGTAATCGCGCTTTTTTTTCTCTGCTTTCCGCCATCACGTAAGATTGTAAATACTTCCTGCTTTTTTTTTTTGTCTTTGTGTTGTGTCCTCCAAAATGCCGCTGTCTATTCAATGTTAAAATATAACGTAATTGTGCTTTAATATGCTGATGTGTGCTCATAATAAAGGAGGTAAGGCTATTCTGAAGACGTCATTACTAAATTAAAAGTGATACTCACATACACCGGCCAACACTACTTCAATATATTTCATATATATATATATAAATCTACAATGTATTTGCCTGTTACCTGTTCTTGTTTTAAAATAAATCATTTTTGATAATAGAAATGTCATTTAGATTATAAAATTGTGTGTGATTTATATTTCATCAAACAGTTACATTGGATTTTACTATAGTAAATTACATTTTTAATAAATTTCGAACTGCATCATGCATATCCCTTACTATGGATGGTACATGATTCTCTGTGTGGGCAACTTTCATTTCTCCTCCTCCCTTTCTGTTTGGAGTCCACAAAAAGCAAGAGGCAGTCAGAGATGTTCCTTGAAGTTTAAAAAAAATATTCAGGACGGTTAAGATAAAGGGCAATGTATACTTAATCATTTTCGAATGACAGCACAGTCAAATTTCGACAATGAGTAACGAAAGATCAATTCAAAAGGAACATCGTAATTTTCAAGAAAATGGCAACTGTAATATTTTAAACATTATTTGATCATTGCATTATTATATTATATAAACATTATTATATTATCTATGTCTGTATACATGAAAAATAATGAAAAAAAAATAATAATACTTCATTTCGTTTTAAATTTCCACTCCAATAAATGTTTTTTGTTTCCAAATCTGATGTCAAGGTACATATTTTTATGTGCAGGCCTGCGGGATTATAATGTTTTTCCGAAGTGGCCCGCAAGGTCATTTGGGTTGGCTACCTCTGACTTATAACACAAAGGAAGGATTTTTTTTTCATGGTATGCCAAAAAAAGAAAAAAAAAGACTAATAAATAGTACCCAAAGAGACAGAAAATTTTCTCTATATTTGGGACAACATATATTTGTGAGCAAAGTGTTTCTCGCATGAAGATAAGCAATAGTAAATGCAAATACAGATTGGCTGTCATTAACTTGCAGGCTGTGATGAGAATTTCGAAAAGCTATCTCACTCTTGATATCAAAAATATTGTAGAAAAGTGAAAATTTGTCTCATTAACTCAGTGCTTCTCAAACTTTCAATATTTGCGATTCAATTTTGAATCACAATTTTCATCGCCATTATTGTATTCAATAATAATATACTTTGACGCTAAAGATGTAATACAATTTTATTTATAAATAGTACAAATTATCAAGATAAGTATTACATTTCATACATAATTTTATGACATGCCCATGGGGTCACAGGTAATACTAATTATCCAACTTGTTCTTAAGTTAGAATATTGCTAAATTAATTATCAAATACATTATGCATTACTGATGCATTTACAAGTTTGTTACATCAGTGTAAATGTGTATTTTATTTTTTATTTTACGTCAGAATGAATTTTATATTTTGCCTCATTTCTATAAATTAATATATATACATATTCAAAAAATCTTTTATTTTTTTTTTTTTTCTATACACCCCCCCCCCCCCTCCTTGTAGGGACAGCAAGCTCCATTAAGAGGACGTCGTGCCGCACAGTTTGAGAATCGCTGCACATTACCTGATTCAAAAATTAAATTTACTTACCTTTACAGATACGAAATTAGCCCAGTAAATAAATTAATTTAAACTGTTGCTATTTTATTTGACTTATATTTATAGTTCTGTATACCTTTTTTTGAGATGCTCAAATAATGAATGCAGTCTCTCGTTTCTTCCGCTTCCACAATGTGCACCTGAGCCAAAATAATTATCCGCCTCTAGTTCTTGCACATTCAAATTATCACAAAATTAAAGGTATCGTAACTCATAAGGTCTTAAAGATCAAAGCAGTTGAACCAGTTGCTAGATCAGTCTCCTCCTGTTTTTTAAACATAGCTCATAAAGTAGTAACTTATTTGCTACTCTGTTACCCAATTACCTAATTTTGAAGTTACATATTATACCACTTACTGCCTGGTAACTTCATTATATAAAATAGTTATATATTTGCATTTCATGAATTTTATTTGTTTTTGCATATTTCCAATAGTTTCTAATACATTAAATGTATTTATTAATCAACTCTTTGAGTGTGCATTTAAATTAACATATATTTTATTCTATTCTGCCGTGATACTACATAAACTGAAGTTTAATATATCTTTGGTTGCCTTTTAAATTTTATATTGTACATTTAAATTATTCCAAGAGGGTTACAGGCGCAAGGAACTAAGGTAAAAATATACTCTCTAAATTATCCATTGTAAATTTCAGTGATATGTATAATAGAGATCGATTCTCTACTCTGATTTAAACTGCGTGAATTAGCGTGTGTGACTGTTTCTTGAAAACGAGTACATGAGAAACATTTTCAAGTCTTAGTCTGAGAGTTGTTCGCATCAAACAACATGTGTTTAGTTCCGATGAAACTGTCTTTAATTGAAGAAAGTCTACGGTTGGAGGCTTTATACAACTGAGGGATTGAAATTAACTATTCTCAGTGAAATAACTAATTCAAATGATAATGGGAACGGTGGGAGTTGACACGAGGACTTGGTAATGAGGACAATGGCAAATTTCAATTAACACAGCTGCTGAAATGAAGTAGACTATATTTTATAGGCAAAATTTGTGACACAAATAAAACAAAATTTAATGATTTAGAAGGATATCAAGAGATGTAATTATAATTAAATTGTTTTTTGTCATAATAATTATGCACTGTAATAGATTTATTAGAACGTGTCAAAATTCAAAGGAATTGGGTCTAATTTCAATTTCGCGCTTCCGGCTTTCTTTTAAAATTTTGTTAAAAAATTTCACCTCACATGGATATTAAGAAAAAAGAATCCAGATAATCTGATACTCGCATGCAAAAGTCTTTAAAAATTCTAGAAAATGTTGCTATGCCACAGTTTGGGTTCCTTTCTGAATCTCTGAGGATAAATTTATTACTTCAAATAATAATGGTAACAATAACTGTTGTTGTGGCTAATGCCACCTGATCGGAGAGAGTGTTAAATACGCTAGTACTTTTCTTCAGCGGTAGAATAAATTAACATATTTATATATAAATCCTGTTTACTTCTTATAAGTCTTTGAAATGTTATTTTATTTGAATGATCATTTTATTTATATATAAAGGTAAGACTCTTCAGTTATGTAACGAATGTTTCCTGTTATTGGTACAGAATTTATGTGTACAAGATATTGTACAAAAATTTCTCTCGATAAATTAAAGAATTTTTTATAGACTTTTTAAAGCTGATTCAGTTAAATAAACAAAGATATTCATTATTATAATTTTTTTTATTCTATATTTTTAAAAATATATTTCGAACACAATTTTCAGCTGATGAATATACTTATATGATTTTATAGTTTAAACATTAGCAGGAAGTAAGCATTCATAAGAGCAACTGATATACTAAAAATTTCTTTTAATTCAAAAACATATATTCATTTTTGCGTTTTTGAATCCACGTTTCTGTAAATTAACTTTCAACGTTTTTATTTTTGTTTTAATATAACACTTCAAAGAGAATTTATTGACTTGAAGTTACTTCTCCATTTTATAATCAAATAAATTTCATGAATTACGACGAACATTTTAGGAAATTTAGCGTACCAGTCGGTTGATTAAAAAATAATGTGACCAATTTCAAAGCATCATAAATTTTTTATTGAATTAAGTTATTTACAAGGAATTTTCAATGTGGATTCCTTTAGCATAGTACACTTTACATAAACGCTTAGACCAAGCCAAAAGAGCTTTTTTGACCATTTTTGGGGTATTTTTCCAACTTCCTCTTTGATTGCTTTTTGAAGCTCTTGAACTGTTCTTACTTTACATCTGTTTAATTGTTTTTTAAGCATCCCCATCAAAAATAATCGTAAGAAAAGCAGTCTCTGGGGAGGGTGGTATTCATTTCTCAGGAGGAAAAAAAAAATATTTTTATCCTTCAGCAATTTTACAGTTAATTTTGCATTACAATTGTTGCAGAATCTTGGGGGGAAAACAAAGTTTATTTGAGGATAAAGATGTTTACTGTATTTGAACATGTGCTTTAAAACTTTATTCTGATAAAATTTAAAATCAATTTTAGCATTTGGTTCTACAAAAATAGTTTTTTTATGTCTTGAGAGGACATTATCATCCATACCATAACACATGACGGTGAACTTGCATTCAATGGTTGCTTCTTTGGGACGCTTTTCGTGTGAAATATATTGTATCTTCGTTTTGGTTGTAAATAGCAGATGAAACAGTGCTTCATCCGAAGTTGTCCATGCTTTGTATCTAGCTTTGACATTATTAAATACAGATACCAATAACGTTTTATTCGTTTTTCTTTTGTCTTTGAAGACGCTTGCTGACATTCTGGTTTATTTACTTTTTTATAGCCAATTTTCTTTATCTGATGACAAATTGTTCATTGCAAAACCTGCAGTTTCTTTTCTAAAGTCCTTTGAGACAGAGTATTTTTTAGAGCGATAAAAATATATTCAGCTTCTTTTTTCTTTTTCACCAAAAACTTCCATTCGTCCACATTTTACTCCTGAAACTATTAATTGCCAGCCAAATTTTATTTATTTTCGAAGTTCAGATATTAATCTATAAGAAAAATGCGTTTTCTGATTTTTAAATGATTTATTTAGAATAAATAGAATTTGAGCAATTATCCTTCAAAACCTTTAAAATTTTCTTTCGGGTTTGAAGATATAATTCCGGAGCCTTAGATTACTCCCACTAATATAAATAGTTATCTCATTAAATTAAACATTTCATTTTTAAAATGTAATTAGCAATAAAGCGATAAAAGTTAACCATAAAAAATTATATGGTTTTAAAATTGATCACACTTATTTTGAATCAACGTGTACAAAAGATTTAAAAAGACTTTAGGAAATACAGTACTCTTATCTCATGTTTATGGTAGTAAATAACATCTACGTATTCATAAATAGTAAAATATATCTCAGTAATTAATTCCAATGAACATTTGCATTTCTCTGTTAATGATCCTAATTGAAAACTGACGAAAGATAATCGAAAATTTGCAAATCAGAAATACAGTCATCACATCGAGAGGAAAGAAAGTGAAAATGAAGGAGCGAAACTATGTGAAGTGGGTTCATGATCGCAATACGCATTTAGGGTCGAATCGATGACCATCCTTCGCTTATTTAGGACAGCCAAATTCAGGGGAAGTTTTCATTTTCTCTTAACGAGGAGTGTGTTTTTTTCATCATGAGTTTATAAGGGAAGAAGGAAAAACGCTTGATTTGTTTCGAGAAATCTCTTCAAGAACTTTTTTAGTTTTATTTTCTGTTTTTGGTCATGAATTATTTTACCTTCTGAATCAGAATCTATATTTAATTTATTAAATACAACTGCTTAAGATAGGAAATTCAGGAATAATTTTTTTGGAGATGAATACCTTTTTTTTTTTTTTTTTTGGACAAAAATAAATGTTTAACTTTTTGTAACTATGCGGTACGTGTATTTTAGCAGCATTTTATTGCATTTTAAGAATGAAAAAACTGGAAAAAATTTATGAGTATATTAAAACATTGCTTTACAATAAATTAAAATGAAGACTATTTCATTTTACAAATGCTTGGTTTTTCATAAAATGATAAAGTTACGCTGGTAAAAAGAGGAATGAAAATAGAATGCTGTGAAAAACATGTCAGGGTTTATGTTGAAAAATTGATTAAATATCAATAAATAATTACTGGTTTACCTTACTACAATTATTTATTACGTGCTAAAACAAAAGTTGAAAACTCTCCTTGTAAGTCTACCGCAATAGATTGAATATATACTTTTTGAAAAAAAATAGCTATTGATTGTTAATTGCATAAAGCGTCCATAACAGCGAACTGAAATTGAACGTCTGTGCTCATTCAGTTAAATTTGAAATCATAATTTATCATTTCTTCATTTATTCTCTCTTATGCAAACATATTCCTATTTTCCATTCCCTTATATATATTAGTTAAAAAAAAATGAACTGTTTTTCGTTTGCATATCATATTCAGAAAATTTTATATGATTAAGTGGCTGAAGAAACCAATTAAAAGTAATCGTAAAAATGTACAATTTATTCAAATCAATCAACTAAATGAATGTATAGAAAAATGGATTTAAATAACATGCTTGAAAGCATTATTTATAGCGATGAATGAGCTTTTAATAACATTATTTCTATGTCAAAGGACACATTAGAACTTCATTACTTCTACAATTATTTATTATTCCCACGAGATAGTTCTTATTTTCTAAGTTATTTTATTTTACCCAAGTGAAAAGGTGTCAAAATATTCTTTTTTGTTGAAATAGATATACATTAAACCACGGTAGACGCAGTGCTAAGAAGAGTTTATATACTTATCGTGTTTAGAAAATGATAACCTCGATACAGTCATTTTTCTTCAACAACATAAATTAGCTATTTAATCTTTATTTAAAGTACTTTACGATTATGAATATTCAGAAAGGTTATCGAATATAAAATATTAAAACGCAAGCAAAATGCTTCGGGTTGCAAATCATGCAAAACTTTGAGTATGCATTATTAAAACAACTCGGAAAAATTTCACGGTTTACTTCCATTATTGATAATCTTATTACGCACAAATACCTTTCCGAAACATAAATATAATATTTCAAAATCATTCGAGGACATTACTTCATAAAACACATTTCATTATTCTTTCCATAATTAAATTTTATAAATTTCCTTTTAGAAGCTATAAGAAGTGCATCATCTATTTTGAGTGTCATAAAACTCAGTAGCGAAAATCAATTTCGTACTAGGTTTGGAGAAATATGGCTCCAACATGAATTCTTAAAGCCCATCATTACCCTAGATAACATCCACACTTAAGAACGTGGTATTCATGAGCTTTCTTGCTAGCTTATACTCAAGAGAGCCCTTTAGAATGCAAATAGCATCCCTTGCATTTTCCGACCTGTGCACTGAAGTTGACGCCTTTGGAAAAATTCACATCAACTCTCTATTTTCAAAGCTAAGAGAGGAACTGATAAGCTTTTTTCCCTCTCTCTCACTCTTTTTCTTTACAATACCTTGTCAAGGAAGTAGAAGCTCTTGAGCATTTTCTGATGAATACTTTCAAAAGCTGGTGTGACAGAGCATCAACTTCACATGGACAGTGACGGCTAGCTTCATATTGTCCCCATCTAGATGATGGAGCAGGAATGTAATAGTCATTCCGGATTGAAATTTCCCAGAAACTTCCTCTCATTTAAGAGATAAAAATGAAGGAAATGAAACTGATTTTTTTTTATGTCTGAGTTATTTTTTTTTATTATCATTATTCGTGCTTCATTGCGATAGAATGATAGAGGATAATTTTACTTTTTGCAATATTTTTGTTTAAAAAAAAAAGGTTATTTTTAAACAAAAAAAAATTACTTTCATTTAAAATGTTTTAAGAATTTAAATCTTTTATATTGAGAGTTATTTTATATATATATATAAATTTAAAAAAATACAATGCATTATACTCTATTAGTTTAAAGTTAATTAAAATTCCTTGCCACAAAATTTGTCAACTTGATTTATTTTTATCAGAGACACCCTCTAAAGAAACACAAGGGCTATTGGCGTCGGATCTCGTAAGTTGGAGCCTCTATCAAAGGACGGAGATATATTAATTTAAATCCCACTCTATAAACTTCCGCACCAAGCTAAAGTAAGGATTTTGAGCTATGGCAGATTTAACCCTTTATCAACCGCATTATGATTTACTGTAGTTTTTTTCATGCAATATTTTTTTTTTGAATCACTACATTGAAATTAAGCGATGTACATAAAAAAAAATACTCAACTTTAGGAAATTTAACCCGTTAGAGCTAATTAATCAATTAAAGATGATCAACTGTAAAATTAATTATATACACTGTTCCCTTAAAATAAATAATCAAATCGTTTTCTAAGGTCTTCATTTACATACAAAAAAAAAGACACATTTTGACATTAACTATTTTTTCGGTGCAAAAATGACAATCTTCGCAATGCGCTGAAAACGCAACTTCTGCTGTAAAACTATTCGCCTTTCCAACTAAAATACTTATCATAGAACCCGTGGTGCCATATATCTTGAAAGAGTGGATTTAAAAGAATATTCCTGCTAAGTATCATGAGAGTTTCATAAAAATGGTTATTCTAAGTAATTTTAAAGTGAGTGGTACTTATAAGTACCGTCGATAAATAAAGGGTAACTTACATTAGTTCTTAGTACATGGAGGGTCTTCAGTGTGACCAGGATTCGAAGCCGCGACTCGGCAACACCAGCTACGAATTCGTGATCAGGACATCTAGGGTACCACAGCTGTTCAAACTTTTCGCAAAAAAAAAAAATAGGTATTCGACCTCTTAACAATTTACGTGGCTGTAATGAAAGTCGTATTAGTTTCTTTCAACTGATACAATATGTTTTCAAGAGCAAAGCATTCTTTTTCAAAATCAGTTCACATTCATTACAGAATGAATAAAAAAATATATCCATTAAATATCCAACCTTTAGAGTAAATAATATAATTTCAGTAAAATATAGTAATGAATTTCTATACTTATTTCATTTGTAATAAGTATAGCAATTACCTGTTACGGTTAACGAATGAAAATGATTCGTGTCAGTTATTGCAGTAGAGAAATATCTTAAGCAATATGTAAATTATTGCATAAAAAAGAGTTATCACCACTTCAGAATTTTCAAGTAAAATCTAAAAGCTCACAGATTGTAAATTATTTAAAAATACATGAATAGAAGTGAAGAGTAAGAAATGATTTATTATGGTGTTAAAAAAGAAATAATCATGTATTCACTATCAAGGTTTTGGAAAAATTAACATTATGTGGCAATACCTAAAAAATGAGTTATATTACATTAAATAGTTTAATTTTTTTGATTATTTATTTGGAAAAATATTTTTCATCCTAATTTACATATAATCAAACTGTTAAAGTAATGTTCTTAATATTATTCATTATATTCGTTATGATGCATCCATTACCTTTCATAGAAAGTTCCCTTATATAGTAATTTACAGGATTTATAAAATTTTTGTTCATGTCATTTTTTTGATATTTTGATGCTCATATTTAAAATATTTAAATTACTTCTTTATTTAGTTGAATTTCATAATTTTTCTTATCCTTTTAGTTTTTCGCTTCAGACAAACAGAGATAAACTAAAACAGCATTGAAACTTGGATTTCTTGAAGACCATCTTATTCACTGATGAGCCTACGAATATCCCCATAGCTAACTCCAAAGCTTCAATATTCGTAAGAATTTTACTTAGACCCAGTGTGTAAGAAGATGTATAGGGATCATTACACAAATCCTAATCACAAATCATTCTCAAAGTTATTTATTTATCACTTAGATTACATTCATGAGAAAACATCAACTTTTATGAATTCAACTTTAACTATCTTATACCAGTGGAACGTATGTGGGACATTACACCAATCCTCCAAATTAGAGCGATATCAAATTTCAGAGCAATACGTAAAGAATATTTTTCTACAAAAATTATTCGATCAAAAAGCAGAAAGTCTACTAAATGTCTTACTAATGGTCTTACTAAATGCATTTCTGATCTCACATTATACAGTGCTATAGACATCTGCGTATCACACTTAATCTGTAAGAAAAAATAAAGCCGTTAGTTAGTTCTAAGAATGAAGCCTCACGAAATAACTCGTTACAAACTTGTAAATTTGAAGCATGTGGTTTAATTTAATTGAAGACAATTTTAAAATTTGAATTAAAAATATCCTATAATTTTTTTTTCTCTCTTTTTTTTTTTTTTTTGGAAAACATTTGAAATATTTTGGGTCATATGACTTTTTATGCATAACTCTCAATTATCCTTTCGTATGAAGCAAATGTATCATTGAGTTGAATATTTTGTGTAATTTTCTATTTATATATATATATATATATATATAATATTTAAATAATTCAATATAATTTGAAATTAAAAATTAGTAAAATATATTCAGTTTTAATGTTTGTTGAGATTCTGTTATCTTATGTGTGTAAATTATAAATTATCCTTTATTTATTTAATAATGATTAAAACGACAGAAACATCCATTTAAAGTTTTTAAAAACAGAGAAATACACGTAAAATGTAAATTTTTAACCCCCCAAAAAATTTTAAAATGCATTGCGTGAAATCTTTTCATTTCACGGAATGCTTAAAGGTTGCCTTGATGAATTTCAGTGCTAGATTTTTCACAAACATTACTTCAATAACATAACAGAAATTTAAAACTATTATAAGTTTCGATGAATATTTAAAGAATAACATATATATATATATATACATATAAGTTGTTTCAAAAATCTATAAACTATTTTTAATTTCTCATTATTCTAACTCATCCTCGAAAACATTTTATTTAGTATCTTATTTTAATTTCTGTTAATTTGTTACTACTTTTCGAAATTAACTAACAATATAGCATTACTTTTATATAAAATAAAATCATACTAACTAATTCAAAACTGTTATCTTCCTAAATTATTTTTATTAGCCATTTTTACTCCTATTTGGCAACAGTACTGGTCATTTATTACTTCTCTGTTAATGTTAGGAACATTTTAAAAAAAGACAAATAGTACTGCTATAGTACGCATCTGGTTCATTTTAACTATCTGCTTACCAAAAAAGAGGACTCGCATACATTCATATATATATATATATATATATATAATGAGACTACATTATGAATTATTAAAAAAAAACTTTCACACACACACAATAAAAAACACCGAATAAATATATTTTCCAATTTGAATTTGCACGTTTGAAATGCTTGGATCTAAATTAATCTGTTTGCATGATTGTTTTAATAAAGGAATAAATGTACTAGTAAATGTATTGATGTGATAACTGAATAAACATCAAAAATTTCTAACACACCTCAGTTTATTTATGATGATAAGACGATCACTAAGTTTAAATTTGTTTAAACTGAGGAGTGAAATATGCAAGATTCAAAAGATGTATTATCTTGTTAAATACTCAATATTTTATTCATTAAATAAATAAGTTTTGAGTTTAGTTTCCCATAATTTAATATGCAGTGAGAAGTTTTCATTTAAATTTAAAACATACTCTCTCACATTCATAACATTATTATCATCAGAAAGACCCTCTTTGATTGCGGTATAAACTCGACGTGTGTGAGAACATAAACAAACTGTGCAACCTGATGTATTCAGGAGACAATTATAGGCACGATACATTGCCTCAGGCATCCGGAAACTTCTGTAAGAGCCTACGGCTAATGACAAGAGTTAGGTTTGTTTTGGATCAACAGTTTTCGATAAGGTTCCAAGCGGAATTGTGTTCTGGTATAAATCAATGCATTTGTACTATTCTTAAGCAGTTAATTTATTATAGTTAAAAGTTATAAAAGTAGCATAGAATTGTGTGTAAAAAGATGAAAATAATATAGATAGCTGAAAATATACTAAACCGTACACATATCAATGTTATAATAGAAATTTAACTGTGAGAGAAAATTTAAATACACAAAATCAACCAGCCATATTAGTGCCATAATAATGCTTTTCAAAAAATATTTCAAGATTCTATATTTCCAGGCGTATAATGTGCATCTACACTTTCCAAGTGCACTTTTTAGTTTCCAGGTATATTCGCCGTATAACTTGCACCTTTCTTTCACGAAGAAACCCGAAATGTACATGTGTATCATCGCTCTTATCTCTTGAAACTTAGAAATAGTCTTTGAGGATATATTAAAAAAAATTGAAATGAAAATAAACCAGACATAATTAGAGTCACTTAAATAATGTAGTATATCTAACAATCTAGATGGAGTTGAAGATGATTATTTAGTTTTGAATCAACGTAGCAGTGATGGTGAAAAGATGAAACAGAATTCAGTGATGTGCCTGAAGACGAACTTTTCATATTATCCAATAAAGCAAGTTCATAAGAAATTCATCTTATTTCTTTTAAATAAATAGTATTTAGATATATGCAGAAACATACATTTTATAATCATTCTCTCTATTTTTATATCCGTATAACGCTTACCCATAAATTTCGATCTTGTATTCTGTATTTTTGACCTAAAATTTTCTATAATTTTTGAATTAGCAGGACCTTAACTTATATTGCTTTTCATTAAATATCAATCTAGTCTAATACAGATGGAAGAACAGAAAAAATATCCGCCACGGTTGGAATCTATCAGAACGCTACAATGTAATTCAAGTGGTCATCTTATTGATTCCTGCGCTAAGTAGAAGACAACAGTAGTTTCCGAATGATTACAACGAATGTTGTCTGTTGGGTAAGGAGGTTATTGTGATGTAATACGTCTTCCCCACCTAAATAGAAAACGGAGAGAATGTCAAAAGGGTAAGTAGACGAAATAGCTTTTAGGAAGCTGGGAATCAGGTTGGCACTCGTTTCTTCGTAGATGAACCTCAATAAATGATGTATGTTGTTGTTCAGGGTATGTAAAAAATGACACCTTATGACTTATTTCTTGCGTATAAATGATGGAAAACAAGTTTATTTGGGGACTAAGAAATGTATTTCACTGTATTATAATACTAATAAATAATAATTCTTTTAAAATTATCTAATATAGATAGTTCTGTATCAGATATTGAGGTGTGACTATTTTCTCAACCATGATTTTGAAAATGTAAATGAATAAATATTTCTTGTTTTTTTTTTTTTTTTTAATTTTATTTTCAATGTCACTTGCATTAAAAATGTATATAATTTTTTGTTAAGAATATTATTACAAGAAAAAAAAAATTAAATGCAAATTTTGGCAAATATGAAGAAAGAGGGACAAATTTTCAAAATAATCTTTTATGAGAAAAATGATTCTATAATAATAATATTTAGCCTGTATATAGCTAGGACTTCTGTACGGAGCCTGAGGTTTGATTTTTGAAATATATAATTTATAAATAATGTAATATATTCAAAAATCCTAGTTCAGTATCTCGGTATAAAAGTCCTATATTATTACTATAGAAGCACATTTCATAAAAGGCAAATATTTTGAAGATATATAATTGCTTCTTCAATTTTTACCAAAAAGTTGAATTTAAATAATTTTTTTCCAGTCATAAAATTTTTAAAACAATTTTATATATGTATTCTAATTCAATTGACACTAAATAACAAAAACAAAAAATTCCCTTAGAGGAAAACCTTACATTCATTTATTTTTCTAAATAAAAATAAATAAATGAATGAGATATGTAAGATTTTTAAACTACGCCGCCCGCCCCGGATATTACTTGAATAGCTTACTGTAAATTAGTTTTCGTAAAGTTACATCTTAACAAAGGTATTTACAAGATATAAGTGATTGTCATTACTCTTTCTTTCGCATTATTTTTCCAATGGTGTGCTATAATTTTAGAAAGAATTATTGAAAAAAAAAAAGCTTCATTTTTTGAAAGGGACAACTACTTAACAATTGTGTTCTTGTTAATGTAATGCGTCATCAGGACAGTAATGTTTACATAATTAATCACTTCGTTCGATAATATACACAAATTTAAGATACACCCCTCAGCTTATTGCCATAATTTTAATCAAAATCCTTTCAAGGGTAATTATCTTATTGCTATAAATCTGGTCATTAGGGTGATTATTTCCATAAAAGCTTTTCTAGATACTGCATTTCATGATCATACATTTACCGTGAAGACAATTTACATTTACTTAGGGATGGGGGACGTGACAAAAATAAAACTTTCAGTAAGAGAAAGGATAATGCTCATTAATCTTTATTTACGATTAATTCTGAAAATTTAACTCAATGAATGCTTATCGACATGCTTCTTTCACGTGTCTTTCAATGGTGATTTCTTACGCGACTTATTGCATACGCGATATATCTACTTTTTCTAAAAAATATATAACATAAATTAGTTTGTATTGTACGTCTTGATAAGGATTATCTTAAGAAAAAGAATTTGTTAAGGTATATGACTGAAATTTTTGCCAAAATTTGCCAATTTTGTTAATGATTTTATTTTATAGACCATCTTATTAGCTTTCTAAAAATACCAAGTTTATTATTTTTCATTCACTAGAACAAAAACTGTAGGTCTTTTAGTAAAAGCAGATGCCATTACTTTTTTAAGTAAAATGTTATACTTTAAAATGCGCTTTACTCGAAATGTGGTTTTTTTTTTTTTTTTTGAAAATGCTCAAACAGGGACAGTGATTGATCAAGAAGTTTTGAAAATAATTAACTGAAACTTTTTGTGTATATACTACAATGGATCCCAAAAGTGCTCGTACACTTGTAACTTCCTATAAAATTTAATGTTTTCAACTAATAAAAATTAATATGTTGGAATTGTAATTTTTCAATATCTGCAACTTGATCTTAATGGAATGACATTATAAATTTTTTAAAAATAGTATATTTTTAAAAAAAATAATAATCAGAAAGCAACTAAAAAATTACGCCACAAAAATCTTCGTACACTTAACAAAAATCTCAACTTCGCTTTAAATATTGTATTTCTTTCTTAATTTAGTACTTAGAAGGATGTCTTTTAGTGTCCACAGCAACTTTTAAGCGTCTTGGTATAGATTTAATCAGTTTTTTTTTTAATTTCTGCATTTATTTTTGACCATTTTTCTGTAATTATTGTTTTTAATTCACAATATGCATTTATATGTCACGTTTTCTTTTTTTAAAAAATCAAAATCTCACCAAATATGTTATACTGGGCTAATTAAAGTGATTGAGGAGATGTTTCAGAATTTGGGGAAGTTATAGAGATACCCGCGGCGTACATTGAGAGCAGTGCACTTGGCTTCATTATCCTGTTAAAAAAATGAAGTCGTCTCTTATATCCAAATTTTGGGGGGATAACTTAAAATTTCTCTTTAAAGTATTTAAATAGGGCTCATGATTGTTATATATTAGTTAATTGGATATTTATTTAAAAAAATGACTTATGGATGTTCGACGGTCTTTCTTATTCCTTACTCGAAATAGTTCGTTTTCTACTTTATACAAAGAAAAATGCATCCTGCTTCATAAGGTATGTTTTCACAGCTTTAAGCAATGTAAAGCATTAGAATACGTGACAGTTTTGATATGAGTTTCACAATATTAATTTCTGCATCAGAGTCGCTGTTCCTTGGATGCGACAAATCAAGTTTCCTCACCTTCAGTGGCACAGATGGGCAGTCCGTCATCAAATGTAACATAATTGCTTGTATCTTAAAGTATTCCCTGCGTTATGAAGTGGATTTAGATAAGAAAGGAATTTCATGTCCTATTCAAAACTGACATGGTTGGTTACTCTCATGACTCATCTGTGCCCTTCACCGTCAAAATTTGCTGCTTACAAGAAGTATTTTTCTGTTTTGCACAAAAAGGATTTTAATTGAAAAAAAAAATCATTTTTTCTCCAATACAAACTACTAAAAAAAATATCTCTGTTGAAATAATTCCTTATTTCAGAGTTCATTATTCGTTTCATAGAGGGTTTACGCTCATTTAAGTAAGGGAAAGAGAAAAAATCGTTCAATCATAAAATTCGTTAAATAAGGGTTTGGTAAATCGGGGTGCAACTGTATATCTAATTCTGATATTACTACTTTGTTCCGTTTGTTTCTAATAAAATCCAAGATGTGATAGTAATCAGAATAAATTTAAGAGAAAAAAATAACGACTAACAAAAACATTCTATTGAATTAAGGAAAATACAATAGTAAATGGTATAAAATTCCTTCTCGTTAATTATCCAGATAATGTAACAGCTTCTATAGATGACTTCATGGTAATTTTATCTTCGTTTATAATTTACACAGCTTGTTTCCATTAGTGTCTAAAGCATCTGTGTTAATTACGACTTGTTTTTGCTTTTCTTTCATGTAATTAAAAATAACTGATGTCTTAAACGCTCTGGTTAAAGTGCTTTTAAGCTCTTCTGAGTGGTAGGGACTTTTCTTGCTTTTGCATAATTTCTAGATTAAAAATAACTGAGATGGACTATTTTGTGATTTTTTTTTCATTTATGATCGTGCCTAATAAAAAAGGTTTCAAGATAGATGATTTAAATGGTATTTTTTAGGTGATTTTTTTAAAAAAAACTATAGATGAGCAATTGATCGTTTACCAATAAAATTATTCTCCAAAAATTAGAATTATCCTTTCTATACTCGATTTATTTCTTTTTTTCTAAAATAAATCAGGGTGATATAATTTATGCTCTAGATCAGGGGTGGCCAACTCATAAGACTTGCGGGCAACTTCGGAAAAAATTATAATCCCGCGGGCCACATATAAAAAATATATATTTATATTAAATTTAGACCCATTACAAACATTTATTGCAGTGAAAATATAAAACAGAATAAACTATTATTATTGCTTTCATCATTTTTCATATATACATACATAGATAATGTAATAATTATAATGCAAAAATGAAATAATGTTTAATTTATTTAAATAATGAAATATTTGCTTCTAAATTCTATCACTTTGTTTTCGCAAGTCGATATCAATGCGAGTATTTGCATATTGTAATTGATGTGGAAGGTTTTCGTTAGATATGTTTGAGAGCGATTTATGTTTGATAAATTTCGTTTTTGGAAAGAAAGATTCGCAAGTGTAAGTTGAAAAAAAGTTTTAGGAATCAAGCATAATGCTGTGGAGTACCATTGCAATGCAATACATGACACATCTAAGTATCTATAAAAACAAAAGCAACGTGAAAAAGAAAACAATTATGGGATTTATTTGTTGCAAAACACTACAAAAAAAAAAAAAAAAGAATGACTGCACAAAATAATCGTATTTTGTAAAGTTGTAAAGAATCTAGCGGGCTTTGGGTTCACCACCCCTGTTCTAGGTTAAGTTATCCGACTACGTTCGGAACCGTGATTTTGAAAAATCGTGCAAACTAATATATATATATATTTATTTAATGTCACTTAGATAAGAATACACTTATAAAATTGTTTTAAGAATATCATTAGAGTAAAAAAAATCATTTAAATGTAATATTTCGGCAAAAAATGAACTTAGAATTATCTTTTTTCAAAACATTCTCCTTTTATTAAAAGTGCTTCTATAATAATAATATTTTGCCTATGTATTACTCAGACCTCTATACAGAGCCTAAACTAGGATGTTTGAAATATATAATTTAGAAGTGGATTTATCCATATTTCGATACATTAACGTGGAGAAATTTTAATAGACAAACACTGATAATTATTTCAATTGGTAGTAACTCTGAAAATAAGGTGAATTCTTCAAAAGTCTTAGTTCAGATCCTCTGAAGAAGTCTTAGCTATATATATGCAAAATATTATTATTAAAGATGCATTTTTCATAAAAGAAGAATGTTTTGAAAAAAGGTAACTCTAAGTTGGTTTTCTGCCAAAATATTACATTTATAAATGATTTTTTTTACTCTCTCTAATGATATTCTTAAAACAATTTTATAAGTGTATTCTTATCTAAGTGACATTAAATTAAAAAAAAATATATTAGTTTGTACGATTTTGCAAAATCACGGTTCCGAACGTATTTAGATACCTCAAGGGAAAATATTAAAAAAAAAAAAAATCTAGTAATATATAATACAAATAATATAAATATGTAATACAAAATAATTAAAAAAAAACAAAAAAAACAGCATGATAGAAATATCCATTATCATGCAAATTTACATGTTATAAGCAAAATAAATAAAAAGAAATACATCTTTGTTTCATTATTATTCCTGGTGATATATACACTGAAGAGCCACAAAAATTGGTACACCTGCCTAATATCGTGTAGAGCCTCACGAGCACATATACGTGCCGCAACTCGTTGTGGCATGGATTCTATTAATGTATGAAGTAGAGTGCGGGAGGTAATTGACACCATGAATTCTGCAGGGCTGTTCATAAATCAGTAGGAGTTAGAGGGGGTGGAGCTCTTTTCTGAACAGCACGTTGCAAGGCATTCGAGATATGTTCAATAATGTTCCTGTCTGGGGATTTTGGTGGCCAACGGAAGTGTCTAAAATCAGCAGAGTGCTCCTGGAGCCAATCTGTAGCAATTCTGGACGTGTGGCATTGTCCTGCTGAAATTCCTCAAGTCCGTCGGAATGCACAATGGACATGAATGGGTGCAGGAGATCAGACAGGATGCTTACACACCTGTCACTAGTCAGAGTCATATCTAGACGTATCAGGGGTCCTATATCACGCCAACTGCAAACGCTCCATACCATCACAGAGCCTCCACCAGGTTGAACTGTACTCTGTTGACATGCAGGGTCCATGGATTCATGAGGTTGTCTCCATACCCATACACGTCTGCGAGCTCGATTCAATTGGAAACGAGACTCGTCATATCAGGCAACGTGTTTCCAGTCATCAACAGTTCAATGTCGGTGTTTATGGGTCCAGGCGAGGCGCAATGCCTTGTGTCATGCAGTCAACAAGGGTACACGAGTGGGCCTTCGGCTCCGGAAGCCCATATCAATAATGTTTCGTTGAATGGTTCACACGGTGACACTTGTTGATGGCCCCGCAATAAAATCTGCAGCAATTTGCAGAAGAGTTGCACGTCTGCCACGCTTAATGACTCTCGTCAGTCGTCGTTGGTCCAATTCTTGCAAGATCCATAGATTTGATGTTTTACTGGATTCCCGATATTCAAAGTACGCTCGTGAAATGGCTGTACGTGAAAATCCTAATTTCATCACTACCTCAGAGATTCTACGTCTCATCTCTCGTATGCCGACTATAACACCACGTTCAAACTTACTAAAATTGTGAGAACCTGCCATTGTAGCAGCAGTAGCCTATCAACAACTGTTCCAGACACCCGTTGTCCTATATAGGCTTTTCAGACTGCGCGCCCTACTCTGATTGGTTTCATATCTCTTTATTTGTATACGCATGCCTGTACTACTTTTTTGGCTCTTCAGTGTATATAAAATATTATTATTATTATCATTGTTCTAATTTCTTCTTCATCAAGGTACTCGTAGTCATAAATTTATTCATCAAGGCCATCTTCCGATAGCAATCGCTTTCTAACTGGTCCAAGTAACATTCAATGTATCCCTCTATTCTAAATTTCTCTACAAGACATAACATTGAACATAAGCATTTAGTAAAAAAAGTTTTCGTCATATTCTAGAAGTGAAACAACAGCATAATGATGTAAATTTCTGTCACAGGGTTTCAGAGAGATTATTTTAGGTATTCGAAATAAATTACACAGAAAATAACAGAAAAACAAAAAATCAAACATTTTTTCCACTCATCATTGCTTTTATTAGCAAAAAATTCTCAAATTAGTTAGAAAAAAATATTCAAGAAATCTTCCAATCACAACAAACAGAGGAATGACAAGTTCAAATCTGCTATAATGATTGTAACAGTTGGTATTTTTTGACAGCTACCTTCCTAAATACGCAATAGTCGTCAAAAAAGTTTCCAGCAACAACCAATTTTCAATACACCTGCTTTGAGTACAATTTTTTGTTCAATAAATGTTATGATTAATATTTCCATCGTCATGCAAAGAAGGGTTGAAAAGAAAATGCGTACATGACAAATATAAAGGAGTGAGTAAATATTAATGTCACATTACTGAGCTATATATATACTGGAAGGCTTTTGAAGACGGACCGTGGTCAAGTGATGAGGTCGACACCTGAGCTGGCAACCCCTCTTCTAACTACCACATCACATCAAAGGGAGGACCTTTGAGCTCTCGACAGATTTAGTGTCCATCACTCCCCTAAACTGCGAGTCTTCACTGGTACAGTTACCTTGAAAACTAATCTACCGTGTCCACACACAAATATAAGGGAAATGAAATGGTTGATGTTTACATTTATTGATAATGAACCACGCTTTTATTCTAGTCACCATTTAACGATTTCTTGTGGAAGTATTCTATTTAAAAAATGTTCCTTAAAACTCGGCTGAACTTTTTTGTACAGTTCCATCTTTTCTCCATAACATAACAAAAGTTTATTTGCGAAGTTTTTTTTTTAAACATTTAATTCAGAGATATTTTTTATTTGAATAGCAAATTTTAGGCAACTAGTTCAGGCATTTGAAGAAAACATGTAATAAGTTGAAAGAAAATGTAAGATAATGGCTGTTGAATTGAATGCAAAAGTAGCCCTATCCAGGACATTCAAATGTATTTTAATGTCTTGTAAAAAATAAACTTTGCATGCAATTTAAGAAATTGTTTATTTTAATTATTAAGATTTCTAAAGAATAGCTGTGAATGTATATTGAATTGTATAAATAAAAGATTTAATTTAATAAAGACAATGTTTTTACAAATATTTTGGCCCTAATTATATTAATTCAAACTGAAATAAAATGCGTTAAGTATTTTTTGTGTACTTTTGTTCGATGACATTTTTTCAGAATAAAATCTAAGAAACTCTTTTATTAAATGTGCATACTGTAATTTTAATTGATTCAAGGGGATAGAAGACTAAAAACTCTAAATACTTTGGGTTTCCTAATGTCCATGGAATTTACTGTAAATAATCATTAGTATTTATTTGTACATTTCATACAGACACTTTTTTAGAAAATATTAATATCTTTTTGCGTAGTAAATTTCTCAAATTTTTCTTGTATACTTAAATATATTTCGTTGGATTTTAACGTTTAAAATAATACTTTTGTAATATTTCTACTTATATTCGAAAGTAAGATGACGAATTTTAACCATTGATGTTAAATGAATCGTATATTAATACAGAAAAAAAATTAAATTGCACAAAGCATTTCTTAAAAAATATATTATGTATTTAAGATACGTGTTTTTAATTAAAAATAAATCATTAACGCAATTTAAAAAAAGTGTAAACATCTTTAGAGTATGTAATAAAAATAATTATTAATATTTAACTTCACAGAAAGATTCGAATCACAAGTAGAATTAGAATTAAAAGAAAAAATGAATTTTGAGAAAAATGCATTGAAACAGATCGAAAAGTTTTGAAACGTATTGAATCTCTTTACTCAAAAATATAGTCAGTGACAAGAAAAATAGATCATTGATAAAGAGTCCAATTGTAAGAAAATTAGCTGCTAATAGTAAAATACTGTTTCTTTAACGTTTCCTTCAATTAAAATATTTTTACTAAATTTTTCTATAAAGTTGTGTACTGTTCATTGTATTACTTTCAAAAATTTTAGTTTTCCAAAACTGAATAAGGCTATTTATTCATGAGCATGAATCGGTAATTCGGTTAACCTGCCAATAAATTGTATACGGCCATTTTTCAAAAGCCTACTTCCAACAATAACCACCATAATTTTCAAAAATATCTTCAACATATTTCTCCTATAATTCACATTCAATTAAAATAAAACTCGCACAAAAATTTGGCATTTTTTATCAATTCATCGATGTATTATAGTAATTTATTTTAATCTGGAATTAGAGAAATAATTGAAATGGAATGAAATTATTTGAAATTTTATGGCAGTTTTAAGGCTACAATTTTACATCAATGTTTCTTGCAATTTGACTTTCTTCATTTGGCATATTTTTATAAAAAATAATTTAACAAAAATCAATTATAGAGCTGTAATTTGTAACTTTACAATGGTAACTTAATCGACATGTGCAAATAGAGTACGCTAAATAAATTTAACCGTTTGACATAGAAACGTATTAATTTAAGTTGATTAAATTTGGATTTCCTTTTCAATATTTTACTGTTACAATTAAAATTTTAAGACCACACACACACATTTTTTTTTACATATGATCAATAATAATATACTAAGTTGCTCTGAATCTAACTTAATGCTAAACAATATATAAAAATATAGTGATAGTAAGAACAAGTAAGAATATAGTAGAGAATAGTCATTTATTAGAAAATACTATATGATCAAAAGCATCCGGACACTTGTATGTTTTACTATCCCTCTAGGTGAATAAAAAAATAATAATATCATGTTGATTCATAATGTTCTGCAGTAACAACTGCCTCTCCGTGGGGAATTCTTTCCTCTAATTTTCGAATGTTGTGGCAAAATTTTGCTCCAATCTTGCAGAACACAGGTCATCTGTCTCACCGATTTGGGGTGTTGTGGTCTAAATCGTAGTTGATGTCTAATTTATTCCATGTACAATTTTTGGAATTCAGGTCTGGGATTTGAGTAGGGATGCCCAACTTCTGAATATCCATGTCAGCTTACAACTTCAGCATAGTCCGTGCAATATGGACAGAAGTTCAACCCTATTGAAACAGGAATGAAGCCTCTCTGAATTGCTGCGACAATATAAGCAGTGTGAAATTGTACAAAATATCTAGGTAAAATTTCGTTTTGAATATACCTTGCCCAAAAGTAACTGGGAACAAGAGAAACCATCAAAAAAACCTCCAAGTCATTATGTCTGGACCTCCCAATTTCACTTGCGGTACAATATGGTCTGTTTCAGTTTTTCCCTACACACACACACACAATCACCACAACCACTCCAAACTGTACTTACCATCAGTTTGTCAGATAGCATTCGTAGTTCTAAAACAAGTGACTAAATTTTTCAAGGTTCCTATGTCGCCAATTTTGGAACCACTGTAGCTGACACTTGGCATTTATTAGGGGATAATCGATTCATACGCAACAGCTATGCTCTTTTAAATTCGGGAAGAACTGTCATTGTATTAATTTTGCGTCTTGATGCTTCTTGGAATTCCTTATGAATGTTTTTGGACGAATCTGTGTGATTGATTCCACAGCTATCTTCTGTGCGTTTCCCGTTTTCTATCCACTAGATGGCATTGTATAACATATCGTGGTTGTAGACCCCTATTCGTTTCCACTGCATGATAACATCATGCACAACAGAACGAGAAGCTCTAATTCTGCATTTATGTCACAGCCATTGGTGACAACCGATCATTTTACCACATTCACACACACACACACACACACACACACAAAATAAATTAGCTCACGCGTTTTACTCCAAAAGTTCATTTCTAGTTATGAAGTCTCAACCGCGAACGATAATTTCACCGGGTTTCTGAGACACGAAATGTGGCTTTTGATCCCGTATTCTATATATTTTCAAGGAACATTGCATTGACGGATTTTTAAACTTGCTAAGAAGAGAAAAAATGGAAGACTTACTATTAGATAGGCAGATGTCATGCGGGGAAGCAAAATTAGCATGGGTTATGCTTAGAGGTATGACTCCTCCGAATTGTTTTTTATTTGTTGCAAACTCGTCTGAATTTCTTAAAACTTTTCTAGGAGCTAGCAGTTTGACGTCACTGGTCGAATCTCTAAGAAGTGTTTGGAAATTTTGAATCATATTTTAACTATGACTTATGTTAAGCTCTAATTTATGTCTGATTATTGCAATATTAACTGGAATTACATGCATTCACAAAAAATGAATAATATGCAAATTTATCCATATTCAGTAAACCCATTTATTAGTTCTCAAATATTATTTTTATAATAATTCAAACTGAACATATTGATAAATGAAAATATATCTGGATTTTTTTTTAAAGTAATATCTTACTTTCCTACCCAAATTTAAATCAATTAATTATATGAAGATATAAAAAAATTCTTAAAAAAAGAATCCTTACGGAAAAACCTATCAATTTCGCAAAATATTTCGAAACATTTGTATATTTCTTAACTATCTGTACATTTTATACATTTTTCAAATTTTGTTTTAAATTGAATGTGAGTGAACGAGGGAACATTACCGTCGCCCTGATTAGCTACACGAGGGCTTTTGGCGACAGACCTCGTAATTTTGAGCCATGATCAAGGGACGAGGACGACACCTGTGTGATTTGGCACCTCCCTCTCCTAACTACCACACCAAAGGGTGGACGTTTGAGCTTCGAGAGATGTAACGTGCATCTTCCCCCTACAAAGCGGGACTTCAGCAGTACTAGACCCTAACTCAGGGGTCAGCAACCTTTTAGTAGTGGCGTGACAAACCAATCTAGACAGATTTAACGTGCGTCGCCCCCTACACGGTCTTCAGTGGTACTGGGCTCGAACTCATGACACGCCAGCCACGTTTTAAATTATAGGAAATATTTAAAAAATATGCAATGCGAAATGAAAATACTTAGCACGTTTTATTGAATTTCCATGAATTTTTTAAATGGTCCGAGTCTACTATTTGTGTGTGTGTGTGGTTTTACAAGTTTCCTTGGTAAAATGCTTCATTATTCTTTCAGGTAAATTTAAATGGAAATCAATCATTTCCTTAATAAAAAAATGTGACATACTCCGATTTATTCAAAAGTAACAAAGAGATATTTTGTCGAAATAAAGAAATGGTACAGACTTTAAAATCTAATTACATTTCAATATTTACTTTTTTTAAAGAAAAAAAATTACAATAAGGACCATTTGTTTTAAGAGCTTTAGAAGCTTTTTACAAGAAAAAAGATTTGTACTATTCTTTAACATTGTTTTTATCTTAAATGTGCTTTTTTTTCAGTAAAAGTAATGTTCAATTTCTTTGATATATTAACTTAAGAATCTGCTTTTTTTTAATAGCTCAGTGCAAGTTAATTATTGTCCAGTCTTTCGCATATAAATATTGCACTCGGATATATATATAGCTATATTGATTATTAAATGTTTGCTTGCTTGTAAACTTTATGAAAAATTCATTTTAAAAAAATCACAAGTGAAAAATAAATTAGAAATAAGAATAAAACAAACTGTTGTTAAAGCTTTCATTAAAAGCTATATTTTTATAAAAAATAATATTTTTTCTAAGTAGATTTTTAGCTCTTTTTAAGTTAGTAGTAACTTTTTCTTCTCTTGTATTCATCAAAGTTCAATTATTGTATGCATTTCAAAATAAAAAAAAGCTGAAAATTATACTGGATACCATACTCTTTTTTTTTTTTTTTTTAAAGATTATTCTTTCAAATTATGAAAAATGAAACAAAAGAATTTTACACTATATATTCAGGGGATTTTATATACTTTTAAATAATACAGTATATATATATATATATATATATATATATACGTCTAACGTAACTCATATGCATGTAAAAAATGAGCAAATAAAGTTTTCAATGAAAAAAGTCATTTGTATAAGAAATATATATAAAAAAATACATTCAGCTTTCCCCCTCTTTTTGTCTAAAGAAAATGAACGAGTTTCCTTTTGGAAAATTACTTTGATTATTTTAATGAAGTAATTTTTTTTTTACTATATTTATACAAGATCCAGACTATGTTTTTTTTAATATTAAAAATAAAGTAAAGTTCATTAAATTACAGCTCTCCAAAGAATACTATAGTTCAAAAAATAAAACCGGTAGAGTTCCCAATCATGTTGATTACAATACAAACATATAAAGTACATTAAAAAAATGAATACACATATGCAAACCATTTTTAAAACCAGCTCTATAGTAATACGTTTGAAAAAATACGTTAGGGGTTTCATTCCATATGAAAATTTTTGCTTAATTCGTGTTAATAAGATTTGAAGTAAAACATTTTATTAAACAAAATTATATTAGATTTTTAATGAAAACTAAAAAGGAAATCAAGGGTTAAGTAAAAAAATGTACTTATATAAGTGCAATCTCAGTAGCAACTGTTTCTTAGTTAGATTTGCTACAAAATCATAGAAAGATCTTGTAATGTTTAAAGAAATTAAGCAACGAAACACATAAAAAAATGCAGAAAGTCATATAATATATGTTTTCAATAAACTATTTATATTTTCATTTGAAACAATTTCCTGTTATATTACCACATAAATGGTAACCAAAAATATTTTATTTAATTAATCAAGCAATATAAAAAAATGGATATGATGAAGAGAAAAACCAGATATGTGTTTTGTGTCACACATATTGAATGAAAAACATATTTGTCCAGATGACAGATGTTTTCGCAACTTTAAAATTCTTAATCAGTAATACTAGGCTATCCATGTGTTTTATGTTCTTGCTCGTAGCTCGTGTTTTCTTCCGTCTAGTCAAATTGGAACTTTAAGCAGGAACAACACCACACCACATATGACCGTCGTTACCGAAAAACGTATAAATACTGAACGGAGTAGACAATTATAGTAATAGTAGATGATTTGATAAGGGTTGATGCTTGTGGAAAATTTTATCATATTAATTCGGAATAGTACCATATTTGCTTAGCCACTTTTAAGATGCAAGATAACGGAGGATTTTGAACTATCAAGTCCAAAGAGTTTATTCTCGTTCACACAAGTACAAAAGTTATTCTTACCCTTTAACTTGTCTTCCCTGCATATTGCGTGGCCTTTTGTGGAGTCTGACTTATTAGAAGTAGCTTATAGCAATTTCTTTCTTGTAATCGTTTCTAGTTTGATGAAATGACTTCACCACCCATGCTGCTTTCGGATTCAATCCTGAATCTTAATAATGAGCAAGATCTTCCCCTCAACCAACATGAGGAGGAGGTGCCGTGTCACATAATTTTTAATCTAATATATGTAATAACTGAATATAATTTATCTATAAAATACATAACTAAAAACTAATATTGTTTTTGTGTTAAAACTTTTATTCAAAATAGCTCATCTTTAAGGCTTACATTTTGTTATTTTGCTATAAATTTGAAAACAGTGTGACATAACTTCTCGGCTAACACCATTTAGAAAATGCTTTAAAGGAATTCTGGATCTCACAGCAAAATTTAATTTCATACCTTTCTTTTAAGGAGACATAGTACGATTTACGCAAACATTTTTAATATTATGATTTTTATAATTTTTTTGGTTACCTCCTATGTGTATGTATAATGTAAAACAGATTTTGTGTTCAGAATTTCATAAAAAGCTAACCATTTAATTTTTTAAGAGAAAAACTTGATGGATTTTAAAATGCTACCCCTCTTACAAAAATTGACGTATATATACGAAATTTGATGTACAAATACGTCAAGCTATGCATAAGAATAGTAGATATGAGTTTTATGATAACATGATTGATATTTGTACAATACTTCTTTTTATGAATGCTTGCTGAAAATTCCTTAAAAGATGTCTAAATTCTAAATTAAATTATTTTTTTATGAAAATTAAGTCTTGCTTTGATTGAAAAATGCATATGAGCGTTTCTTACATGTACTATTATCAACAACTGAAAAAAATTTCCGAGTATTAGGCCCAATAGAAAAAACATCTTAGCATTTCAAATGAAGACAAACTAGTTATTTTATCTTTCTGAGATAAGTGAGTTTAAAGTTTTGATTTGTGCCATTGGGATGTCAATAAAAACAAATATACAAGTTATTAAAACTATGCCTTTTTTAAACGTAGAGCTTTCAAATTTTGTGAGTTTGTAGAAAAGTATATAAAAAATAATTTAAGATAAAAAAAAATAGATTTTCTTTTTTGACCGATTGTTTGTCAATTAAATCGAATTGTGTCCTCTTAATATACATTAAATTATATTTAACTGATGTATTGAAAAAAATATTCATACTTTTTTAAAAATTAACGCGTATACTGAACTCTGATAATTTTTAAAATGATAACTCACTTTTTTGTTTTCTAAAAAAAGTTAAGCATGAAGCGTTTTATTTGGAAATATGAACATATGAAAAGAATAATTAAAAAAATATTATGACTGATATATAATGAAAAGATCTGAGCATTCTGAGAAAAAGCCGCCGATAATTATAAACACATGCAGAGTACCATGCACTTCCGTGTGTAAGCAGATAATTTTTGGAACTTTTTAAAGTTGAATGGGAGGTGGTCGGTGCTTATATATGGATCCGCTAATCTCGGTAAAATGTAGTTTAAGAAAAATGTGTTTTTTTCTTAAAATTTTAAGTTCACCTTGCGCAAGCATTTGCAATCTCTTAGTTTTTAATTTATTGTTTTAAATGGAAGTTTTATTCTAGAAGAAGAATAAAAATCCAGGAAATCTTTCAAAGTCAGAATCAGAATTCCTTAACAGTTTGCAAAATTTCTGACCACTTATTGTGATTCTGAATGCCTATGGTCCTCTTTCAGTGAGTTTCTCCACCAGGGCATGAAACATAGGTCGAAGATCACATGCAGTACACAAATTTCTCTTTGTACCCATTTTCAAAAAAAGAAATGGTACAGAATGTATGACAAACGCAAGTAGGGAAAAAAATGTGTTAGCTTCAAATAGGTTTGCCAGAAATAAAACTATCGTTCTTAGTGTTTGACATTTTACTTTGCAGAAATTTGTAAAATATTCTACCCGTTTAACAACATTTTCACTCCCGTGGCAACATATTTGAGAATTACTGTTTTTTACTCCCATTTGTCTCATGTACGGCCTTAGAATTTTGGACAAATTTTTGAAGTAAAAATACTATCTCAGATTAAAAACGGATCGGCTTATATTTAGAAATATACCGTATCTAAATTTTTAAGAAAAATGTAATTGGTTTTCTTGAAGGAATCTGAAAAAAAAAAATAAAAAAAAAAAGGAAATTTTACTAAAAATGTAGAATAAAATGTCTAATATATATTCCCTACAATTTTTCAATAAAGATCCTAACACTAAAGTTTTGTTTCATATACCTGCCTCAAGCAAAAAAGAAAAATGTATACCAAAACATATGATAGTGTCAGTAGCACCAACTCCTTATGTTACAAATTGTACTAACAAAAAAATGGCGCAATCCTGAGTAGTTCTTCCGGAAAACTTCCCTTCTTTAAACAGTGGAGGATGATTATTGTTTTTATTTTCGCTAAAACTGTTTCATAAGAGCTGTGTTTAGGAATAAAAATATTTCCAGTTTATATAAGTGAAACCAAGAGACAGACAGAAAGAGAAACTGCTTATAGTTTTTACCTAAGAGAATACAAGAGCTAAGAAATGAGTTTTCTTGGCTATTTTGTGTGATGATTTTCAAGGGTAGACTTTTGATAAAGAAAGAAATGAAAAACTATTATTATATTGCACATAAAATTGCATTAAAAAAGGGGAATAAATTTGAACAGTTTTATATCAGTAAAAAAAAATTACTATTGATTAAGAAAATAAGAAAAATATCTCATAAAACGGAAAATAATACTTATATTGTGTTCCATTTATTGGATGTATTCTATTACTTATTACTTACATAAGGCTGTCTTTGCCAAATACATGAAGTCCTAAACTAAACGCAGAGCATATTTTCAAACAGAAAAATAACTCAATTTTCACGAAAATTGTCAAAACTGTAATTAAAGCATTTGTTTACAATATATAGTGTTCTTAAAATTTCAAAATACTCCGATAATAATCTTTTATTCCTCTTAACTTGAAAAAGGATATCTCATTTAGCATTACGGTGTAGGTGAAAAATTTCGAAACATATTTTAGAGCACAAAATATGTGCCAAATTGATTAAAAATGAGTGTTATGATAAATTAAGAGGGTTCTCTATAGGATAGAGGACTCAAAATAAAATATTAAACTTCGGATTTTTTTATATTTGAAAAATAATTTGAATTTCGGTCCTATTCTTTAACTTTAAGCGAAGATACCCTTAAGAAAAGAATAAGAATTAAAATTTTATGTAAACGACTGGTAGTCAAATTTTAGGAAATGTGTGTGGGATTCAGGTTATTTTTTTTTTTTATTAATTTTATATCTATCTATCTATCTATATACCTACACTTCTAACTATCACTTTTTCTATCTTACCAGACATCTACATATTTATATATGTTTATATACATATATCAATTTTTCACTAAAATAAAGGTAAACTTTTCTAAAAGTACTAAACGACTAATATCTGCAAAAGTTGACATCGAGTAAAATTTAAATAAAATTTTCCGCGTATACATTTCATCAAACGTCAACCTTTGTCTTTTGACCTTGAATATATTTATATTAAATTGCTTTTATAATTATATAAATATTTTTGAAAAGTTTTAAAATTGATTTCTTTGACTATAACTATTTTATAAAGAGTTTACTTAAAATTAAGGATACAGCGACATTTTTGAAGGAGTTGCGGTCGAAAGCTTATAACAAATTTGCTTTCAAAAATTTAAAAAAGAAAGACTTATTTAGGAAGTGAATCTTATTTCATTTTGTTCAAAAATATTATCCAGTTCCTATTGTTATTTCAGAACCGAACGTCAATAAAAATGAAGACGCTAAGCTAATATAAGAGAAACAAAAGCAACCTCATCGAGAAACTCCAATATTCTAAGGTTTAGTATTACGCCTCTCATAGTTTGTTTTTCAACTTTAGGAATATCATTTTTTCAGGCAGGACTTCTGATAAGCTTCAAATATCTCTTTCTTCGGCAATTTGTTTTTGTTTCTCCTCTTTTTTTTATTCTAAAAAACATTTCTTCGAGGAAAAATGGTTCAACCTCTTGATTCGAATTTTTTTTTTTTTTAGATTAATAAAATAAAAAAACTGCATCAAAATAGATATACATTGAGTGAAAAACAGATTTTTAAGAATTCACAGAACTCTCTATAAAAGATATCCAAACCGTTCATCTATTTTTAAGGACTTCTATATACAGGTGTATAACGCATCTTTTTTTATATATATACACATATATGTTTTTATAAGTGTGTGTCTATATATATACACACAAATATATATATATATATATATATATATATACATGTATAGTCAAATTTAAAGCTATCGTAATACAAGGATTAAAAAAAAAATTAATAACGCGACAAAATTTAGGAAATTTTTCGAATAATTTTATGTAATTTTTAAATTAAACTCTAAGGAAGGAAATATTTAACAAATAAAATGGGGAAGTAAATTATATATATATATATATATATATATATAT
>BMAV01009767.1:55378-74273 GCA_019973955.1 Trichonephila inaurata madagascariensis
TATATATATATATATATATATATATATATATATATACATTTATATATACATATATATGTAATTTATATATACATACATATTTAAATTATCTATGCATACACACACACACACATATATATATAGAGAGAGAGAGAAAGAGATAGAGATAAAGACGAATAGCCTGGTATTTATTAGAGGCATGAGTCAATCAATATAAAAGTAATGCTTTTAACAAGCATATAAATACTATTTTTATGACACTATGGGAGTCAGTTCACGCAAAACACTCTCTAAGTAAATCAGACATGGATGTCGAGTTTCAAGTCTGTAGGTTGTGAGAGGTCTTCAGCTGTTTCTTGGGCACCTAGATATGCAGGAGGTAGGGAAGAAACAATCACCATAATCCAATCAATCTATTTATTGATCACACAATATAACGACACATACTCAATTAATAACAGTGAGAGAATGTCTCGGTGCTAACTGCGAAAGTGGAACAACGACGAAATAGACGAAAGAATAGGAGACTATCAAACTTGATCCTTACTTTATATAGGATCTAATCTATTATCCGATTTAATCTATTAATTTAATCTCAGTGGTCAATCGTCACTTTAAATCTTTCTCCCAATAAGTATTTATTCACAATAATTCAATATTGATACCTGCCAGAAAAATCTCACCTGATTTCTGGATTGAATCCACTCCTACTCTCTATTTTAGCTAGAAAACTTCGACTATATATAGTAAACTTAATTTGTATATCACGATTTTCTTTTTCCGAAGGGTTGGTTGTGAGTAACGCGAAGTGATAGCCATAAGATATCCCAAGGGAATTAGTGGAAGGATCTCGAATAGATTCGTCACAAGGTCAAATAGCTCAAAAACAGCTTTTTTTTAAAAAAAAATTTTAATATTTTTTTTTTTTATCTATAGCACACTCTAATTTTCTTTAAGGGTCGATATCCACAAAACCCTTTTTAGCGGATCTCTGAGCAGAAAAGACATAGCTAGACATAGTTTATTGACCTAATTGTTCAAAAAGGAGAGTTTTTTTAGCTATTTCGCTCCCGTAACCTCATCTCCGTTCTTGGAAGTTGATTTTGGTAAACCCTCTTCTCAGCAATTCTCTACCTAACAACAACAACAACAACAAAACAAACACGTCTGCCAAATTTCAAGTCTGTAAGGGTGATTGTTAAGAAATGCGAATTTTTTATTATAATATCTCCGTATCTATCCTCATCCCCAACGAGTTTTATTTCGAGCCGATTTCTTCATAACTCATTCTTTACAGATCTCTACTCAACAAATGAAAGAAAAGCATGCTTTCCTATTTTTAAATCTGTGTGTCTAATAACTCAGGAGATCTTTTGATGAGTGTGTAAAACTGATTGGTTTTTTTATCTGTGTATATTTAGATATATTCCTGTAAGTCAATGCTTCTCAAACTTTAAATATTTGCGACCCAGTATTCAATCATAATTTTCATCGCCCCCTTCCATACAGTAACAGTCAGTTGAATTCTATAGTACAATATTTTGAAGCTAAAGCTACAATACGGCTTTAACCTCTCAAATGCGACCGCCGTATATAAACGTCTCGCTCAGCTAAAGCGTTCAATTCCTTCAACGTATATATACGTACTTCCGAACTACGATCTTTTCGGTGCACTGCTATCCATAAAATTATTCCGAAGGCTTTGGAATACAAGTTTGCAAAGGATTTACTTAGTTCTGAAAATTTGTTTATTTATTCTTTTCCTCTCCTCTTCCCCCAATACATCGCATACATGCACCTACTTGGAAATCGGATGCATCGGGGGGTGAACCGCGTATATAATATTATATATGACAAGTCCATTGGGTCACCGGTAGTTATTAAATTTGTTCTTAACTTAGTATATTGTTTACTTAATGCATTGTGCAGTACTGACATATTTATAAGTGTATTATATCAATGTAAACATGTATTTTATTTTTTATTATGTAAAAAGTTATTTTATTTTTTATTATGTAAAAAGTTATTTTATTTTTTATCATATAAAAAAGGTATTTTGTTTGTTTACTTTCAGTGAACTAATTTTTGAAATAATCTTTTGATTTCGACTTTTCAGTATGCTCAGCCCCCTTATAGAGTTATCACGCCCCCTAGGGGGGGCACACCGAAAGTTTAAGAAACGCTGCTGTAAGTATTCCCATTGTGTACATTAGTATAAAATAGATTAAGTACATACAATTTCAGTTTAAATTTCCAATCTTGACTCATCATGTAATTTTTATTGTGTGTTCATATTGTAATAAAAATTTAAAAGGAAATATATATATATATATTTTTTATTTTTTTTTATCATTTATAGGCTTTCAGGGGACACATTAAGATGAGTTTTGTCTCAATACTTGCAATTATCTCAATTTTTTCTTTATTAATAATTTATCTATTTACAATTATGTGATTAATGAATACAACATTTGTTCAATCTTTTCATTGTAATACCCTTTTTTCAAATTATCAAAAATTGTATTATAAAGTAAAATTTGTCTGAATGTTTCCTAAATCATTTATATGAATAAAATAAATTTTTAGGACCTATATATGAACAAATAATAGGATGAATCAACTTCTAAGATATCGTTCTATTGATCTCAGAAAGCATCAAGACAATTGCAGAATACATGATCAGCAACTATTTGTGGATTTCTAACTTAACTAAACTCAGTGGCACGACATCCCATGAGGGACAAAGTCTACTATGCCAAACTCAGTATACGCGACCCTGAACCTGAGATGCATGAGCAGATGTTCCGGTCTGGTGGTCAGTCTGACGCGAAAACCCCAAGAGTGAAGTTCCCAAGCAAGCTTGGTACTTATTTTATCGACCCACTAAAGGAAGAAAGGGTGAGTCAACCTTGCCCAGCCTGGGGTTTGAACCTCGGACATGTGGTGTGGAAGTGTAATGCTCTAACCACTCAGTCACTGGGCTTCTGTGGATTTCTAAGCGAAGACTTAAAAAAATTAGTTTCAAAATAAATAAGTAGTATTTTGAAATACAAAAATTTACTCACTATAAACAAAAATGCAAAGTATATTTCTTAAAGACTCCACATCTTTCTAAACTGTTTTATCAATTTAAGTTCCAAAGAATAAACATGAAAAAAAATTTCAAATTCTGTCGGTTCTGAAAGTTCCCCGGCAACAACCAAAATATATTCTTGATTTGTTATGTTTTAGTACGAATTGCAAAACTCAGAACTTGCTTGTTTTTATTTTCAAAGTCGGGCCAATTCAAATGAAAGTATGTACAAAGGTAGGTATAATGCTAAAAAATGTTATAAGAGAGTTATAGTATACATGCATGATCCTGTGTACCTTCCTGAACACAGGAAAGTGGGAAAAAAAGATTACAAGATACGAGGTGTGACACTCACACACACACACAAAAAACGAGATTGGTCTAATAAATCATTGCACTTGCAGAACCAGTTATTCGTGACAATATCTTCATCTTCAAAGTAGTTCCCTTCAGCATTCACACACTTCTGCATTCGGTGCTGACATTGCTGGTAACAGTTCTGTGGAAAGAGGTTTTTCGAAGGCCATTTAGGATATTTTCCATATTTTTAAGTGAACCTCTTCAACTGAGGTAAAATGGGTTTCCTTTCAGCAAGATTTAACTGTAAGAAAAAAAAAGTATTATGGGTCCAAATCAGGTGAACAAGAAGGATGCCCCATCACAGTAATGTTTTTGCTGGTCAGAATCTGATTGACAGATAGGGCAATGTGAGCGGATGTACTGTCTTGGTGCAACAGTTCTTGATCATTCCCCAATTCTGGCCTTTTTTTTCTGATTTTTTCACGAAGTCTTTTTAGTACCTCAATGTAGTAGTGTTGATTAACAGTCTGACTACTGTTGTGAGTGGGAATCCACTCATATCCCAAATTTTCGCTATGTTTTGGTCTGTAATCGCTGACCTTGGATGCCCAGCAGAATCATCACTTTTCGCACTAACCCTTCCCCCTGAAAAGCTCTTATACCATTCAAACACATGAACAGTAAACAAAGTTTCATCTTCATAAGCCTCAGTTAGTATTTGTAATGTTTTCACGGGGCTGGTTTCTTAAGTTTCACTAGAAACTTGATGTTGATTCTACATTTCCCCTGCAGAATTCAGTTGCACGTGTTCACTCAATGACGCAGTTCTACCAATCAGCGTGATCAATTAAGGTGAAACTGGCCATGTGGGTGGAGGAGAAGTGTGGGCTGACATCACCAAAACAGTTGCTGCCAACTTCCCTCTTTTTTCAAGCTACACACTTAGTCTCGTTTTTCTTGCCACACCTTGTAGAATCACCTCTATTATAGTTATACAGTTTTTCAACATGAATTCATGTTGGAAATTATACAGTTTATTTGAAAGTTTGTAACACTACACCTGCAGTTATGTTGTCAGATGCTGAATGGATATGAGAAAGGGAAGATAACAGTATGGATTTGCTCATTTAAAAACATTCTGAATAAACAGTACTAGAATAAGGTCAGGTGATCTATAGCTGGACTTTTCTTATCCTGAACATTCAAAAATTTATCGGTCAATCGAACTTTATGGGCAAGTTTGTCATCCATAAAAATGAAATCAGGCACGGCTGTCCCCCTCCACTAAAACGTCGAATATGGTATTCCAAGATTTCATCCCCAAACATCTTAACAGTCATGGAGTACTGCTGAAAATGCAGATGCCTGTGCGTCTGTGAAATATAACATACCTGCTCAGAATATAATGTTTTGCTTTTAAAACCAATAATTCCTTTGTTTGATTTGATTTGATTATTTTTTTTTCGTTAAGGTCAAACTACAGAGCAACACTAGAGCTCCTAGCAACGGATCTTGTAAGTTTGAAACTCAATCAAGGGGAAAATCCTTTTCTTGGATGTCTGAGATCATGAAGAGAGTTCAAAAATTGTTCCAGATAGTGATACGTAAAGAATGAGTCATTCGGTAGAACTTGGTATCATTAATAAGTAGAACGGCCTGGCATTGAATCCTACCTTAATGTCATTATTTTTATTACCATGGTAAGTACATTCTTCTATGACAAGAAGTGAGGTAAATAAAAACGCCTGAATTTCTCTTGGACGGACCTCTCTTTAGTAGGCTTGATTAAGCAGCTGATGATAAAATATACTTGTGGCTGCATGAAATAAACGCGGCAGCTGACGATTTACTTAGCTGTGCCTCTTTGTAATGTGCAAACACTGATCATCATTGGTTGTCATTTTCAATTGGATTATCTTTCCGAGGCTTCTCAGTATGGATCCGATCTCATTAAATTGTCTTCATAAGTTTGAAACAATGCTATCTAAAATTATTTAGGTATATACACTAGAAGAGCTACCTGAACTAAAGTTTCCCAACAGTTAACTGCCTCCTTTTACTGTCGGAATATTGGTGATACCTTCATTTTATTTATTTAAATTTAAGTTTTGAATATTTGACAACTTCAGGTTTTTCAAGCGAATAAATCTTTTCAACCACTCATATTCTTTTTTAAAATGTGTTGAGTTGCTGGATACACATTGCAATTTTGCAACTACTAATTGAACTCTAAACTTGCTATATCTCCTAGTAATTAAATACTAACTGTACTACATCCCCTACCCCTCAAAGTTCTCAGTTTCAACTTTAAGAACTTAAAATGTACCTTTTATACAATATTAACTAAATATACTTGACATTTAATAGGGTTGTCAAAACTGTATGTTTTAAATTTGGATAATTTAATTCATTTAAAAGTCTCAAAATTATAGAAATCCATCACTCTTTTAAAGAAAGAAGATGAAAGTTACAGATATGTAGGTAAAAACATAAAATACTATCAATCATCAGAAAAAAACAAACACAAAATAGCATTATAATTCTATCTCAAAAAGGAATACATAATCAGAAGGATTAACTGAAGGCCCAAAATATATAATAAATATAGTACATTTATAAGATAAAAACCTGTGAAATGAACCTGTACAAAAAATCAATCAGGTAAGTTTAAAAAAGAAAATAAAAAAACTGTATACACTTCCTCTCAAATTGGTCAGATACTTTAAATTTCCTTAATTGCCCTTTACACACTCAGTACTGATCTACAGTTATTAACTGGAGTTATTATAAATCCGATGTATTGTTAAATAAATACTTTCAATGACTCGAATTCATTAAATAATTAAATTACAAACATTAGAAGAAGGATATATGAAATGTTAAATTTATAACGTAATAAAAATATGTACACATTTATTAAACAACTGTCAAGAGAAGGGTTTATCAAACCATAAAATAATACTAAATTTTAGATAATAAAATTGATTTTAGGTGGTATTTTTACAAATGATACCTTCATTAATATTATTAATATTGTGAAATTGTAACGGCATTTTCTATTGTCAATAGTTGAAATATTTCGAAACGTACGATTTTCCTTCATAAAAATGACTCACCATCGCAAATGCCTGGACCTAGAAATTCAGAAACTATTGAAATCCATAAGGGTTTGATGTAAAAAAGTAAGTAGCTCTTAGACCAAAGAAGAACATATAAAAAATTAATTTTTATAGAAGTTATGAAGCATAAATATGAGAAAAAACATCCGAATAGTACAAAGAAAATCAAGATAACATTTCTTTTGAAAATATAAAAAAAATATTTTTGAATAGAAAAATAGTAAATATGATGAAACTTTATAACGCTCATTTTATACACTTATACCTTGATTTGTTTATATTGAAACATAGAAGCCTGGTTGGTAGAGCACTGGACTAGTAAACAAAAAAGGTCGTCATGCAGAGAGGCTTATGCCCAGTAAATCAGTATTTCTTAAACTGTGGGGTGAGCGCCCCTAGGAGGGCGTGATAACCCTACAAGGGGGGGGGCGAGTATGTCGAAAATAAAAAAAACATTTTTAAAAAAATTAATAATTTACTGAAAGGAAATAAAACACAAATACATTCTGACATCATAAAATACAGATTTACATTGATATGATACACTTATAAATATATCAGTACTGCACAATGTGTTTCATAATTAATTTAACAGTACTAAGTTAAGAACAAGTTTAATAATTACCACTGACCCTATGGGAATGTCATAAAATTATATGCAAAATTTAATACTTATCTTTATAATTTGTACGGTTTATAATTAAAGTCGTATTTTAGCTTTACATCAAAGTATATTATTATTGAATTCAATACATTGTTATTGTATGGAGGGGGGTGTTATTAAAATTATGACTGAAAATTGGGTCGCAAGTATAGAAAGTTTAAGAAGCACTGCAGTAAATGCTTCAAGTCTTCATATTTTCCTGGTATAAAAGCTAGAGGAGTGACGTTTTACTTGTAGTGACATCTTCCTTGATAGAACATGACTTGGAATTGCAAATTTGTCAACAAAGGTTTCTAGCTTATAATTCAATGTGACATTAATAAACAATCAATATTACTAAAAAAAATGATTTTAAGCTGAATTTTCTTTTTTATAGATTTCTATTTTTTAAATTGTGTTAGCTTAGATATTTTTTACTTACTCTGTATTTATCCTCAATATACTATTGAATGCTCATAAAGGAGTATTTTGAAGAAGCACGAGAATTATTGGCAACTAACCACTTAATTTTGAACCGCGGTTACTTGACGGGGATGACTCCTGAGGTAGAGTCCCACTCCCCAAATTTCCTCATCACTTCAAACTGAGGACTTCACTACAGCGACTTAAGTGACTAAAGCTAAATTAACTGATTATATCAGCGTTTCTCAAACCGTAGGGCGTTCTCCTTAGGGGTCATGATAACTCTACAAGGAAGGGGGGGAGGGTGAATATATTGAAAAGTCAAAAACAAAACTTTTTTTTTAAAAATAATTAACTTACAGAAAGTAAACAAAATGTATTCTGGCATAATAAAAAATAAAATTAACATTTATACTGATGTAATACACTTATAAACCTTCAAGCCAAGTTTCGTTACGTTTCCGCAATTATTCTTGGTGCGCTAATTTTTTTGTTCAATAGTGTGTATATATATATATGTTTTTTACAGGAAGGAGACAGGGGTTCCAGTCACTTAGTCAATCTCCCTTAACTAATCCATGGTGTCTAACAGCAATAAATTCTTTAATTTTTTATCTTTATATTAATATTTTAAAATATTAATTATACTTACTCTCTGATATAATTGACAGTGTTTAAAAGTCTTCAATAAATTTGTTATAAGTTTTCGATAGCAGTTGTTTTGGTACAAGCATTTCTTATTTATTAGTAGTAACGTTAAAAATTCGTAGAAAAGCAGATCAAACCAATATTTTATATTCAGTTTATTCCATGAAAAGAACAAACATTATACCCTCATGCAAATTTTTCCAGCCTGCTAGGATTGAATTGTAGTAGGATAAAATCTTCAAGAAGGAAAAATCAAAAGTTCTTGCTCAAAACTCGCATAAAAGAATTTGCTTTAGAGGGAAATGTTAAATTTAGTCAGAAGGGAAGGAAAAAAAAAAAAGACTCATTTTTCTGGAGGGCTCAAACATTTATCATGTATAGCACGATAAACCTATCTATGTATGCATAAATCTGTTTCTTCAGAGCTTATCTGAGGATTAATTTGAGAAAAGTTAAAAGTTAATGGATATATATAACTTATGTACATATGAACTTAAAAAAAAACAGCAATAACTTCTGGTAAACCGTTCTAAAAAATGACCAAGTGTGTTAATGATATCTTTTTAAAGAGAAAAAAAATAGATGATAGACATTAGTCAATTCAATTTTGAGTTATGAAGGTTTAAAAAATCAGCTTTTTACTGTTGATATGAAGAAATTTTTCGATATTTAATTTAAATAAATACTTAATGGAATTATTTTAAGGTATAACTGTTGATTTAAGAATATTTATTATGTTTTAAATAATTAGAGAGCATTTAAATGTGCAAAGTGACAATATAACAAGAGTATTTAAAAACTTATAAGAAAGGAAAATTATAAGTCATGTAGTAGTCACAAAAAGAGATAATGTTTACATTCTTTGCACGCATCTTTATAACTTGAATCGTCAAAATTAAAATATGAATTTTAGGGCAATCATAGTTTAATCCCTTGATTTCATTAACTGACACAGGAATTTTTCTTGGGGGGGGGGATGGTCCAGGGTCAAAAGTCCACCATATTTGTATCATGCTCCAATACGCTGCCCAACATATTCTTTTGATTTTGTCGATTTTCGGGAACAAAAACAGTGAATAATTGATAACTGAATAAATAATTAGCATTAGTTAATAAAATTAATTATTAATTACATATACTTCATTAAATTATGTACTATACAAATAGAAAATTATAATCAATGGAAAAAATTCAATGGCTTTAGGGGGGAGAGTCAGAAACCGAGAACCCCCTTTGTGTGCGCCACTGCTTGATTTCATACAATATGTTGAAACACACAAACAACACAAACTTGACAATTTCAGTTTATTTTTAGAAAATCAATATTTACATATAGAATCATCTGTAAAAATAGAAATAAAAAAAATGGGCTTACTACTTTTAAGCTAAAGTGTAACAATGCAAAAGCAATTTCAGAGAAAAAAATGTACTACCACATATTTAAAAGGTGCACGAGCCTTTTAAAAGTAAGCAATATACGTAGTTTTATAGAACTTGTAAATAATGCCGCAAGTTTGAAAGAACGGCTAGGGAAATTCATTTTTCTTAAACCTTTCATTACCTACGGAGAAGAAAGAAATCATGACAAATTGAGGAGAAAAGTTCGTTGACTCTGTATCGACCAGCTTAACAATTCAAATACTTTAACTTCTTTGTAGATAATCATACAGTTTGCTTGGATAGAAATTTAGCTAACATGTATTAAAAACAGGAAAGCTCTAAAATTGTTTTTAAATGAATAAGGATTTTTTTTCAGTTCATTTTTGTTTGAAGTTTTATTCAAATAATCTAAAAATAATGCATTTACAACTTAATAATTTCAAATATAAATAAGGCACCTTTTTAAATACTATCGGTTGTGTAATATAAAAAATATCAGATCTTACTAATTAGGCATATTAAAGTTTATATTTAAGAAATTTCTAGAAAAATTAAAGCCTATTGCTTGTTATTGAAATCAAGTATTTTTCTGTGTGATGCAGATAGAGTATACATGCTTTAAATCCGGGGCGGGCATTACGCCGATCGCGATCGACCGGTGAACGGCCAAGACATTTTTGGGTGACCCCCTGAAGATTTTCGCAGTTACTAATTATATACGAAAATATATTTAAGATTGGCTAAAGTATACAGATTATATTAGTTTTCTACTGACTATAGCAACGAAAACAAACTTTAGATAAAAATATTTTATTTTCTTATGTTTTTGAATTATTTGGTTATTAATGTGTCATCTGATATTATTCTTGTGGGTGATATTATTATGTATGTATCTTGCGTTTTGCTTTAAACACGGTGTTAAAAGTATTATATTTTTTTAGTTCTGCAGGTAAGTAAATATATTCCGTTTTTATTATTAACATGTTGTACACCTTTTCTTACCTCGCCACAGCCACACCTACAACAGTGGGAATTGGTGCACACAAGAATTTTTCAAGGCGGCGGGTGGTTTCGAAAGTTAACCATTCACATATCATACCCCAATACGCAGACAAATATATATATATATATATATATATATATATGTGTGTGTGTGTGTGTGTGTGTATTGATTTTGTAGAGATTATCGGGAACAAAAAACAGTAAAAAATAAATTACTGAATAAGTGATCAGCATTAATTAATAAAAAATTACTAATAACAAATATTAAAGTTATACGTACTATATATATCAGGGATGGCGAACCAGTGGCACGCGTGTCATTGATGGTACGTGACGCAACATTTTTGGCACGCCAGTGATCAAAATGGTTTGCATTTTATTTCAAAATTTCCAAGTTCACTATGAAGTATTACGAACAAATTTAATTTATCGGTCTCTGGGCGGCGGGGAGCTCACTCGTTTTTTATTGTCTTGCCTTAGTTACGTCGTAGACTACAATTGCTTATGATGTAAAGTTTGTCTACGCATAGCATAGTCAATTTTATTGACCCAACTGTTTTTTCAAGTTTATCTGTGCTATATTTGCGATTTTTAACTGTTATTTAGCATGGCTAGTTTAGCAAAAGAACCAAAAGTTTAAGATAGTAAGTGTAACAGAATTTCAAATTTGGCGGAGGCTGAGGAACAAGGCGTTATTAGTAAAAGCGACAAAGCGGTGTGTGCTTTACGTTCTGAAGTAGTGGTATACAGAACATCGTCTGTAAAACGGTATTTTGAAACAAATCACAAACCCTCTCTTCAAAAAAAGGGAACCACAGCAAAAATGATTAAATGCATAGAAATCGTTTGACAGATGACTCCAATGCAGCATATATTCTACAAAAAGTAACATCTTACAATCCTAATATAAGTTATTTGTCATCCAATATGCAACAACAGAAGTCACACTCATGTTACTTTAATTTGAATTACATGAATAAAAAACTAGAACATTTATAACTATGTAGTACAAAAGGTATTTTTTGGTAGTAAATAGTTTTGTTTTATTAGTATTTAGTTTTATTGTTTTCCCAATAATAACAAGTCAAAATTATTTGATGGCACGTCTATTCTTCATTAAACACTTCTTTCGAAACAAATGGCACGTTGATCCATAAAGGTTCGCCACCTCTGATATACATGGTCCGAACCCGTGGACTCTCCTCCCCCCACTTCTTTGTGGGCACCGCTAACACTGGGTTGACCACAACACCTTGAAAAAATTAGAAGTAGCCAGTACCCTGGAAAAGTCTGTGCAGTCTGTCTGTCAAATTAAATGTGCTTTTACATTTATTATTTACAAGTTAGGTAACAAAAAATGAATGTCTCTTAAGTCCATCATGCATTTAATTCCAAATATGCCTAAAAATTGCAATAAGAGGAATCTTTCATATATCATTATATTCCAGCGTTATTGAAGGTAATATGTTCAATGAAATGCAATTATCTTGCGAGAAAAAGTAGTTGTAAGAAATTATTCTTATACTACGAATAAAATAACTTGGTTTGTTACTGCAATGTCGCAGTTCATAATTTAATTATAAGGTTGCGCGAAACAATTTTTGATGAGAGCTTATAATCTCAGAATAAAACTCAATATTAATTTAGTTCACAGCCGACACAGGGTAAAACTTTATTTTATTAATATGCTTTCAAAAAGGATCGGAACCCAGACATTTTTAATTTCGTTCATAATTTTCCCCTATTTTTTTTTTTTCTTTTTGGACTTTCCTACTAACTTTGTAAGGCTTTTTGATCATTAATCTCTGCTTACATATGGAACTAAGAGTACAATACAATGTTTCTTTTTCATATTTTTTAGTATCACTCTGATATAACATTGTATAGAAATAAAGCATTTATTTCAATATTGCAGAAATAAAAATGTTTTATATTTATAGATTTTTTTTATTTTAATATATATGCAAATTTTTCAAGTGTGTGTATATTTGTGTCTGGAAAGGGTCAGCATCTAACATGAAGTAATGCACTTCTTTAAGGATATAAAATATTTCATTGTTGGTAAGGTGTTTTTTATTTATATCATAACAATATAAAAAAAAATAGGCAGGCTTTTACTGTTAGACAAATGTGTATTTTTTTTTGCTTATTATTCAACAATTTTTTAAAAAATGATGTATACACATGCACAGATAAAGGAAGAAAAGAGTACCTTTAGAATTTTGAGTTGATATTTTAGTGAGTAAGTGTATATTAACGTAACACCATTGAACAACTTAAAGACTATTGGCGACGAACTACTGAATTTTGAACTATGGTTAATTAATGAGGATGATAAATTGTAACGAGTATATTCGCGAACCTCCTACCAATCCTCTGGGGAAAAACTGTTTCTTTAAATATTACTTTATTGAAAACTTTCTTCCGAAGAAGAAGACGTGAATTATGCAAATGAAGGCTTATATTTAAGCATTAACTTTCAGGTTTGAGGGAGAGCCTGATCCTAACATTCAACAAGGTCTTCCTCTCTACAAACTCGATGAACTTTGCTTTCCCATTCAGGACTCCCACTTGTTAGCGCAAAAATACAATTTCAGATAGGGGATGGAGGATCTTTTATAGATCCATATCCCTGTGACGTGAAGAACGTTTGAGGGAGAGAGAGGTTAGAAGCTAGATGATAGAAGTTAGTGATTAACGTAAAGCAGTGCTTTTCAAAACTTTCTATATTTGCGACCCAATATTCAAACTTAATTTTCATCGCGCCCTTCTTCCATACAAAAATGTATTGAATTTAAATACTATATTTTGACGCTAAACTTACAATACGACTTTAACCTCCTAAGTGCCGCCGTCATACATAAACGTCTTGCTCAGCCAAAGCGTTAACTTACCCGAACGTATATATACGTCTTTCCAAAGTACGATATTTTCTGTGCTCTGTAATAATATTGATCCAAAGGCTTAGGAATGCTATAAAAGGACTTTGACAGTGTTTGCGAAGGATTTACTTATTTCAAAGGATTTGCTTATTTATTCCTTTTTTCTCCCCCTCCCATTACATCATATACGCTCACCTACGTGTTAAACCGTGGCATTGGGGAGTGAATTGTGTCATTTTTAATCGACATTTAAGGGATTAATTATAAACCATACAAATTATCAAGATAAGTGTTAATTTTTACATATAATTTTATATATAACAAGCCTATGGGGTCACTGGTAATTATTAAACTTATTCTTAACTTAGACTTGTTAAATTAATTATACAATTCATTCCGCAGTACTGACATACTTATTAGTGCATTATATCAGAGTAAATGTGCAATTTGTTTTCATATTATGTCAGAACGCATTTTGTTTGTTTACTTTCAGTAAATGTATAATTTTTTAAAATAATCTTTAGTTTTCGACTTTTCATTATGCTCACGCCCCCCTCGTAGGGTTATCACGCCCCCTTATGGGGGCGCGCCCCACAGATTGAGATACACTGACGTAAAGTATTATAAAGATAGTCGAGGGTGATTCGTAGATTATTTGCTTAGTATTTAAGATTGATGATTTGGTCAATTAGATATTTAAATTAGATTAGTGTTTTGGCTTGAAGTATAGATTAACTTTGAACTTAATTTTGATTATTTGGAATGTGTATCTATAAGACGTTCCAAGAGTAAATGATTCAATTTATAATCAAATTGTTAATTACCACGCTTTTGCTCACTTTTATTTTTAACCCTCTAAGCGGTCCGCACTTTAAGTGCTGGAGATGCTTCAAAAACGCACCGCACGTATTTTTTTGCTTTTAGGTGGGGTTCTCAAAAGCGGTTGAGCCGTATTCTTAAGAATGCGGCTCGACCGCTTTTGGGAATCTTGCTTGAAGGCAGAAAAAGCATCTCTGGAACGGCGGAATTTTACGTGCAGACCGCTTGGAGGGTTAAAGGTGCATTTACTAACTTGGGTTGTTGAGACTTGTTAATAAATTGCATTTGATTTGACAGTGGCTAATCTTCCTTCTGATTCTCGTACTCTAATGGATGGAAGAACCCATCCATCACAACCTGAGTAGGCACACCCTCTTTTAACGTCCACACCACACTATCGAGAGAACATTAAGCCTCGATGGATTAAGTGTGAATCCGCTCCTCTACACGGAGATCTTCAGTGGAACTAGAATCAAACTCATGACACGCCAGCCAGAAGTCCATTGACCAAAACCACTTGGCTACCTTTGCCTTAGTTGTTATTTGAGACTCAATACCATTAATATTTTTATTCATTTGTTGGTCTTTTAAGGTATCCGACTACGTTCGGAACCGTGATTTTAAAAAAGCACATAAATGGATAATTTTCATGATATTTAGTGTCACTTAAATTAGAATACGTATATAAAGTTGTTTTATAAGGACATTTTGACAAAAAAAATTATTTAAATACAATATTTCGGTAAAAAATGAATGAAAGAATAATTTTTTTCCAAATGTTCTCCTTTAATGAAAAATGCTTCTATTATAATAATATTTTGCCTGTATATAGCTCAGACCTCTGTACAGAGGCTCAACTATGATTTTTTGAAAAATTCACATTATTTTCAGAGTTACAACCCATTGAAATAATTATCGGCGTTTTTTCTTAAAATTTCTCCCTTCTGCTTTCGTAAGATATGGATAAACCTACTTCTAAGTTATATAATTCAAAAGTTCTAGTGGAGCCTCTGTACAGAGATCTGAGCTACATACAGGCAAAATATTATTATAATAGAGGCATTTTTCACAAAAGGAGAATATTCTGAATCTGGGTCATTCTGTGTTAATTTTTTGTCAAAATATTGTTCTTAAATAATTTTTTATTGTAATACTATTCTTAAAGCAATTTTACATACATTTTCTTATCTAAGTGACACTAAATATCATAAACATTATCCATTTGTATCCTTTTAAAAATCACGGTTTCGAACGTAGTCGGATACCTTAAAAAACAGGAGGACTGATCTAGTAACTGGTTCAACTGCTTTGATCTTTAAGACCTTATGATTTACGATACCTTTAATTTTTGTGATAATTTGAATATGCTAGAACTAGAGACGTATAATTATTTTGGCTCAGGTGCACATTGTGGAAGCGGAAGAAACGAAAGACTGTATTCATTATTTGAGCATCTCAAAAAAAAAGGTATAAAAAACTATAAATATAAGTCAAATAAAATAGCAGTAGTTTAATTTATTTTATTTACTGGGCTAATCTCGTATCTATAAAGACAAGTAAATTTAATTTTAGAATCAGGTAATGCAGCGATTCTCAAACTGTGCGGCACGACGTCCCCCTAATGGATCTTGATGATTTCAGTAACTATCATATACTGATTTATTTGGTTTAAATTTAATATTAAATAGCAAATTTAATAAAAAAGTATTATTCCGCAATCTTGGCTCATAAAATTGAATTTTATGCACAAAATAAGGTTCAAACTTCAATCAATTGTTAAATAAAAGTAATGTCAAAATATATTAGAAGAAATATTTTATATAACAAATAAACTTCAATAAAACCTTCTTAGAAGTAATTGGAACACTTTATTAAATTTATATAACCTCACTGGATTTGAATACACACCTCAGTGTATCTCAAATAATACTGTGAATGGATTTGACAAAAACATTTTGCGATGCAAAATCTATAACAAAATTACAGTTTTTGCAAAAGAAAATAGTATTATTGTGCAATAGAGATAGAAAATTGATGTAGAGAAAATTCAGTCGAAATACTGACTTTGACCATTTAACCTCAGAATATCAAAATAGTCAACGTTTGTGGAGAAAGACTGCATGCATATAAAGCATACCCTAAGGCCTCAGAACGGAAAAGAAAATAAATGTGCCCCGCAACGGTCGCATCGAAAAGGAAATACCATATCAAAAAGAAAATCCAATTTTCTTCCGATAAAAAGAAGAGGAACTTTTATATAAAAATGAAAGAAAAGTTCTTAACAGCAAATGCATTTGTGGTCAGTGTAATCAAGCTGAAAACAATATCACCAAAATGCAGATGCGAAATTCTTCCATCATATAGATTCAGGTGCTTAGGAAAAAGGCAATATTATCAGAGGAAATATTTCTCTATTCAAGTATGTACGTTGTTCGTATATTTCTCTGTTTACTCATGAGGTGTGACGTTGCACGCTTGCTCATTCCGAATCAATGGGTTCAAGGATCGAGTTTCTTCTTTATAACGCGTAATCTTAAATTTCATTGTGTTGCATGAAAATATGATCGCTTACTTCCACAGAAGAAAATATTTTAGTTGTCATTTCAATGCAGAGTACTTTTTCCTATCACCTAATAAAAGGAAAGGGAAAAATATATTTTTGAAAAAAGAAAGAATTACTTCAGAATTTTTTTTAGTTATTTAGACTTTTTTTTTCAATTCAGAACTTGATACCAGTTAGTTCATGCTTCAATGAAATCAAACCTGAGAAATAGTTAATAAAACGTTAGACCTATATTTATTTTAATATTTGTTGCAATAGCATCGAAATACTTGTATTAAATTTGTTTGAGGAAGGGGGAGAAGAGTAATCATGTCCATAAACCGTCGAAACTTCGGTTTAGTTTGTTACATTTTAACCAAAAGAATTTTAAGGGAAAAAAGTTTGGTTTTCGCCTGTCGGCATCTTTATATACCAAACCTAATTACTCTTAATATTGTTCCACGTGATGTTATTTAACAACTTTCACCTTAAGCTGTCAGACAACATTTTCAAATCGTTATTGTTTGAATAACTACGTGCCTGTTCTGTGGGGTCTTAGGGGTGTTTACTTCTTCTAAGGGGCTGAAAATAAGAACAATTTTCAAATAGATATAATTCTTTGAAATTAAAATTAAATAATTCGAATCTTTTACACATTATTTATAAAGAAATAAGGATACAAAAAAGTGTAAAATGTTCAAAATATAATCAAATAAAATAATTATAAGCATTTGAAAATAGGAAACATTTATGTAATAAATATGACAAGTTTTACTTTTCGTATCATATTTTCTAAAATAGTAGCTCTAATTACTAGAAATAAGTTGATTTATAAAGTAAAATGTATCATTATTACACTGTAGATATTTATATATATATATATATATATAGAATAATAAACTATATTTAAAAAAAACTTACATTTGTAACTTTTTTTTTATAAATGTCAATATTATTCAAATATTTTGAAATACAAAAGATGTGTAATACTATAAAATTAGATAGGGTTTAAAGAACAAGGTGCATTTTATAATTCTATTAAGTTTTGTACATCATAAGCTACTACTTAAGAAAACAGCATGCACAACGTAAAATTTATTTAATATTTATTACAGAAATGTTTCTTTTAATTTCATATACTTATAATTTTTAAAATTATGATTATATTTTAAACATTTTTTACTTTTTTGAAGCTTTATTCCTTTATAAAAATAATATGTAAAAGATTCGTATATTATTAATTTTAATTACAAAGAATTATATATTTTTAAAATTTTTGTTTTTTTCCCCCCCCCCCCGAAACTTAGCTAACACCCCTGAGACACCTTAAGTTCTGTGACCCAATGTTGTTTGAATATTTTTTGTATTTATGGAAGCTACCGTTCCACATACTTAACCGGGACATTATAAAAATTACCTTATTTTTCTGATACGGAATAATGCTCCTTTTAATATGCAGTTTACGAGGTCCTCCACAGTGTTCTTAACTCAAAGAATGCTTCGTTAGGACTAGAAAGTTATTACTGGTTTGTCAAGAGCTTCCCGGATATGCAGTATTGGATGTATTAAGGTCTAGAGATCCCCCATGGCATTGCAACCTCTGGATATTCTCAGTAGCGAAATATTCGTTGACCAACCGAGTTAAGTATGGACGAGCGTTATGATAGGTTTTAAAAGACCATGCGCACTGGGTTATACAATCTCACCTTTTTTCTTCAAACAATCTAAGTACCTCCCTAAAAGACGTGCAGCTCTGAGAATTGGTCCAATATTACGCTGGTCCACTTCCATGATATTGGAGTGTTCCTGATTCTCACTATATGTGAACACCTCGACAATCAGTATTCATACTGAATCTTCATTCATCAGTGAAAAGAACACAAGCTCAATTTTCCCATGTCCAAGAATGATATTGTCTGCCCCTATTAGGGCCTTTCGTGTGACTTGAAGTGAGTCAGATGAAGGTAATTGTCCTCTTATCATAAAGTCCAGCCTCATTAAGCATTCAGTTAACAGAAACTGAGATAACATAAGCAGTCGAGAGCCCAATTTTTAATTGTGCAGCTTTCCTCTTATTATTGTGTC
>BMAV01009767.1:87722-118292 GCA_019973955.1 Trichonephila inaurata madagascariensis
CATCCATGACACATTCGTGAAAGAGATGCATACGGATCAGGCAGCGTCTGTGGTTGGAGTTGGAATGTCTTAGGTTGGATGTACATATCGCCCTGTCTTTTTCCGTGTGTGGAAATGTTAATACTCACACCTATAGAAATGACATTCTGGATTCTTATGTTAGCCCTTATGCCGTAGTGATAGGCAAGGCCTTCGTTCTACAGGATGATAATGCGAGGCCACATACAGTTCTCATTGCGGAAACTTATCTAGAACAGGAAGGAATCTAACTCATGCGGTGACCAGCTCAATCACTGGTTCTTAACCCTATCGAGCATATTTGGGAAGCTCTAGTAAGACGTGAAGCTGCCCTCAATCACTCTTCTAGGACCCTAGCCATGCTTTCAACTGCCTTGGAAGAGCAATGACTCGCCCTTTCTACAGAATATAATAAACCGCATAATTGAAAGCATTACACATCACTGCATGTATTGCATTGCTTCTCGGGGTGCATACCCTATATTAAAGGTACTTTTTCTTTACCAAGATGACACATCCAATTCTCCATTGTATACGTATGCTAATTTCTAAAACACCATGATTGTCTGGTGATTTCTTCTTATTCTATTTTATACCTACCTATGTGTTATATAATATGTATATGTTTGATTAAATTCTACGCATTGTTTTTTGACTTATCGTCATTTTTGTGTTATTTTCTTAGTTTACGATAACCGGCATATTTATAATGTATCACAATCTTCTACTCAACTTCAATATAAATTTATAAAATAAAATAAGTAATCTACCATTTAAGTTATATGAATGATAAAATAACTATCTTTCACCAATAATCCATTAATTCGTTCTCTCAATTTTTCATAAATCTACATATATATGACTAATGATAAATTTCATTTTCAATTAAGAATTTTAAATTTCCGAAAATAGTGTATCTCACTGTACTAATTGAAATCTAAAAGTGAAAGACTAATGAGTAAAACAAAATGCAGTTTGTGTGTGTTTGCGAAGTCCAAATACTTCCAAATGATTTAATAAAAATAGTATTGAAACTATAAACACTCATAATGCAGTTACGTTAAGAAAACATTTATAAATGTGTTTTAATCATACTAAAAAAAAATCCATTAGATTGTAAAATTTGGCATTTAAGGTACAACTAATAATCTTTTTGATAAAATTCATTTGTGTGTATGACTTCATATATATTTTTTTTTTTGAAATTCCTTAGTTTTTAAATTTAATTTTCTGTTTTTTTTTTTCTCCCATGAAAATCTTGTTCATGTAATGTAAGTAAATTTTACAATAAAATTAAGAGACATATTTATTAGCTATAATTGTATTTTAAAAGAAATATTGTAAAATTATATGAAGTAAACAACCATATTTTTATATGCAATTAAAGTACTTATTGTAGTTTAAATTAGAGAGGTTTTATAAAATCAGAAATTTATTTCAACTATTTTGTCTTACATACATGATGGAGAAGTCTTTTGTTAAGTAAATCACTTGCAAAGCTTTTGGATGAGTGTGATAGGAATAAAGATACTTTTCTTAAGTTAAATAAACATTCCGTTTTGAATTTAAAGTTTTTTACGAATTATATTTGTCTTAGAAACGAATATTTAAAAATGGAGCGATAGCAGCACTGCTTTAAAAGTTTAAATGTAAAACATTCATGACTGATGGAAATAAAAGGTTTTAAGGCCCTAGGCTGTAAATGCAAAATATCTCACTCCAGAAAAAAGAATCAGGTCTGAATCATGCATTATTTAAAGCTGTTTTGAAACGTGGCACAGTTGTTGGGGGTGCCTTTCACAGTAACGTATCAAAATTCCATGCCGATCAAAGGTGAGATCGATTCACCAGGGGCCTCAAAGTTGCCGGAAAAATACTTTTTTTTCGAAAATATCTCTGTTCCTATCATTTTCACAAAAAAGTTTCAATATAGAAAATTGTAGAGCATCAAATTTGTTACATAAAAGCTGTATGCACTTTTTTTATAAGAATGATGGTTGCGAAACAAATGGTGCGAAACGTAGTTTTCTTCGTAAATCTCAACTTCGTAGAATTCTATGAAATTTCTTTCTATGATAGCTTACTTTCATGCGTCTTTTGTGGCGCAACTGTCTCCCCCACTGGTAAAGTGTATTTGCCTTTTTAAAATAAACTCGATGCTATACATATTTGAAGCTCAATGTTTTTTCTTTGAGTGTTTGAAGAAAAAAGTATAGTAATATGTAGATATCCATATGGATGGATTCATTTTATTCATAACTATTGAAAATTCAAAAGGAACAGAGAAAGAAAACAGACAACGAGCAAAAGGAAAGAGGGATAAAAAAAGTAAAAAGATTGTTGAAGTTTTAAGAAGAGAAAGGATATGAAGAAAAAAAAAAAAGATTTAGGAACTGGTCTAAGACTTATATTACAGAGGAGATAAGCATTTCAGGAAATCTCCTGTAAAAACTGACATAACGACGTCGATTCTTCTTAAGCTTCCCTCCATGTTGTTATACTTAAATTATTCTCTTTTTCCATTTCATTTTTACTAATACCATATCGTATTCTATCTCAATTCTAGGAAGGAACATTAAAAATGCTTTTCTAAGAAACTTTTATCCTTCAAAGATTTTACTTGAATATGTAAAAGGCTATGGAAGGAAAACTCAACCATGATTGAGTTGAAATATTGTATAGTATTCTCAAAACATCAAAGCAAAAAAAAAAAACTGCTTAAGTTTTTAGAACTTATATTTGGTCCCAAAAAGTTTTCCGACTAAATTATTGCATTAAATAAGTTTCAATCACAACCGAGTATATTTTTCCATCGATTTTTTTTTTTAAATCCCAAATTCCAAAATTAATACTGTGAATAGATTAAAAGATATCTCCTTCTCATTTAAATGACAGTTGTTCTCTACATTAGTTTAGTTTTGAAATTTCAGGTAATTTATTGTTTCAAATATGTAGAAAATAATTATATATAAAACGACTATTTTTTTTAGATAATACATTAATTTTTTATAAAGTAATCTTGAAAGCTGTATGGTGTGGACATAAAAAAAACCCTTAGAATATCTAACATGAAAAAAAGCAATCTGAATCACCATATTACTGATTACTTCGTAATATTTAAAAATTAAATTATAAATTTAATTATTAAATAATACAATTTTTAAGCTTTTAAATCTTACTTTGAGTTACTTTTGCATAATTTAATGCGTTTATTTTTTTTAGTAATCAGTTTTAGTACATTATTATTTGAAATAAGATATTGATAACAATAATAGAGATTAATAGAGATCGCACCAATTAAATATGAATAGAAATTCTGAAAAGAAACATACGAGTAAAAAAAAATACTGAATCGAATGTTTATGTAAAAGTCAATATCAAGAAAAAAAAAATCAGTTGAGTGATTCATGAAAGAAAAACGAATTCATACTTAAGGGAGGAATATCTGTGAAACATGCTTCATTTTGCATGTTCTTCCATAGAAGAGAAAATAGAGCATAAGTTTGTTTTTGTAGGTTCAGTACAAACAAGTTCAGTAGAGCAATGTGTGAAGGAAAACCGAATTCGCATTAAAGGAAAAGATCTGTAAAACGGGTTTCACTTTACATGTTCTTCCATGGCAGAAAAACTAGCGCATATGTTTATTTGTGTAAGCCCGAATTCTTAAAAATGACCAATATATTGTTATTTTAAAACTGGCTATATGGCAACTACGCCACCAAAACAATCGAATCAACTAAATGAAATTTATTAAAAATATTTAAAAATTATATATATTTAAAGTTATCCAAGAAAGTTAAATGCAAACAATAATACTAAAATTCAATCCTAACCGAGAAAGAGAGTTATAAAAAAAGGATGGCATAAATACGCTACTCATTAAATGTTTCTGTTAACTGTTGTGTATAGGTTAAGGTTAAAAGACTCTTATATTATCTTATAAAACTAATTGCTTTGCAATGTCAATCGCTCATTATTAAAAACATGTCAATAAAAAAAATCTTATGGCTCTTTCATCGCGTGAGTAATACAACTGATTAAATTTAATATATTTTGATATAAATATATATATGAATAAAAACAAGAGTATAAAGATGATTTTTTTAAAATGTTAACCATTTTAATATTTAGTAGGCCTGTGAATCTTATATACTAATAATTGTGATCCAAAACGTATTTTTTGTTCCAATATTTGATAGTTCTATGTTGTTCGTAATAACTAAGAAATTATAAAATGTAGTTACATTTGTAATATGAATATTCTCTTAACTGTAGAGATTTTTTTTTACTTACGAGCAGTTTATTGATTAAAGAAACAGTTCTTAAAAAATAAACTTTTCTATTCTAGGAATTATCATATGCTTAGAGTATCTTCACAAACGTGCAGTATAAATCTTCCTAATAAAATTATAATTTTTTTATTTATTTTTAAGATAATAAATGAAGATGATCTTTAATGCTTGATTTTCCTTCAATTTATATGATAGATATATTTTCGCTCTTAGTCTTTCTTGACAAATCTAATATAAAATGCAAATACAAATGCAATTCTATACAATACCTACTGCAGATGAAATATATTTATGTTTCGTATTTTTACCACTTCAAAAGATTTATTCTTCAATCTAAAGCATTAATTTCCATTGTAGCCTCTAAAATTTCCAGAAGTTGACCACTGAATAATTTATGTGGCATTAAAAGAGATATATAGCATCGAATTCCGGAACAAATATTTCAATTCTCACGATAAAAGGAAGGAAATGTTGTAGTTCATGCTTATTTTTAAATTCATTGCTATAGAACTCTACAAGAATTCGAGATTTTTGCCCTTTACAAAACTATCGATACATCCTTCTTTCACTCTTTCATTTCGACTCAAAACAAGTGTATCTGGTGTTTCTATGGAAACATGGTCTTCTAGATGAATATATACAGTGACAGTGTTTTTATGAAACCGGTGTTTTTATAGGCTAGGTGAGACGATATATTTTCCAATTTGAACTCTGACTCAGGGAATTGCATTTTTTACATGTTTCAAGACACCCGCTTTCCTTGAGAAAAATGTAAATTTCTTGTTTTTATTTGTGTTAACTGTACTCTGCAAAACTTGTATGTCGACCAAATTATGCAGATTGAAAACCGGATCTATTCTTCTCCAGATCGTAAGCCAAACACGAGATCTCGATGTTTGAATAGAAGCAAATTCACAAATATATTCAACTGAAACGAAGAAGGAGAAAGTTGAATACTGTTGATAAATTTTCCCGAATAGGTATATGTATTACATATAATGCGCTCTAAATGTTAATGGAGTTTTTAATCTATATTTCTTGAAGATGAGTAATAATGAATATAATTTAGTAAGGAATAACATATCGGGTGTAAAATTGTCTGTTTTACGATTCTTAAGGAGTTATCAAAACCTTGCTTGAAGTCTTACATTCTATATCAGGGATGGCGAACCAGTGGCAGGCATGCCATCAATGGCACGCGACACAACATTTTGGGCATGCCAGAGATAAAAAATAATTTGCATTTTATTTCAAAATAGCAAAATTCACTATGAAATATTACGAACAAAATCGAGTGATCAGTCGCGGTGTGGCGGGGAGCACACTCGTTTGTAGTTGTCTCTTAGTCAGTTGCTTTAGTTACGTCTTGGATTACAGTTGCTTATGATGCAAAATTTGTCGACGAATAGCATAGTCAATTTCGTCGACACAACTGTATTTTAAAATTTATGTGTGTTATATTTACGATTTTTAACTGTTATTTAACGTGGCTAGTTTGGCAAAAGAACAACAAGTGCAAGATAGCAAACGATGGATCTAGAAATATGGCATGATTAGTAAAGGCAACAAAGTGATATGTGTTTTATGTTCTGGAACAGTGGTATGCAGAACATCGTCTGTAAAACGGCATTTTGAGACAAATCGCAAATTCTCCTATCAAAAAAGTGAACCACAGTAAAAATAATTAATTATTTAGAAACTATTTGGCAGATGACTCCAATTCAGCATGCATTCTACTAAAAGTACCTTCTTAAAATCCTAATATAAGTTATTTGCCGTCCAATCTGCAACAACAGAAGTCATACTAATGTTACTTTAATTTGAATTACATGTATAACTAAAATATTTACAACTATATAGTACAAAAAGTAATATTTTGTAGTAAATAAAGAGTTTTGAGTTGTTAGTATTTAGTTTCATTATTTTTCCAATAATCACAAGTCAAAATTATTTGATGGCACGTCTGTACCTCTTTAACATTTCTTTAGAAAAAATGGCACCTTGATCCATAAAGGTTCACCACCCCTGTATTATATGTTACTAAAAAATAAAACATGTATTTCTTACTATTATAATTTAAACTTACTATTTTTTTTGTTACTTTTGTATAAAATGGGTATTTTTTTTTAGTTCTCACAAGTTGAGAGATTTTTTGCGGGTGGGGGGAAGGTGTAAAATGATTTATTTAATTCTTACTTTTTTTACTGTTTATTTTCCGTTACTCAAAAATTAAAGTAGTAAGTATTACATACTTCGTACTCTTGTAAAATATGCTCTATAAGTGATTATGCTTAACACTTTCATCACGGCAATGGCGTGCCTTTGTCTCACTCTTTGCACCAAGAGTCTGCTTCCTTCTCAGCAGCACTAAAATTAAAACAAAACACTAATTCCTTCAAAACGTGTTTATTTTACTTTGAAAAATAATAATAAATTGCAATTATTAACAATTCTAACTATAATGATTTAGTTATGGATCCTGGAAGACGAGTTATCTCGACCCCTCGATGAAAGAGTTAAGGTATGCTTTTGAGAAGGGAAGATGACTCAGGTGTCAACCTCGTCACTTGACCATGACTCAAAATTACGAAGTCCTTCACTAATAGCCTTCGCGTTGCTTTATAGTACGATATTCACTTACTCAATGTATTTGGGACTCGAATAGTCAGTTAAACACTCTGTCATGTATTTATTTACTTCTTAATATCTTGTCAGATTCATCAATACAAACATAATTAACTCTGGATTAATACATTTCTTGATTAAATATACCGTTCTTGATTAACATAAGCTCTATGGATTAAACACAATCAGATACAAATTAATTCAGACACAGTCCCAAGAGACTATCTCTTATACTTTCTGTTTCCCAGACCACACCCCTGTGGCCGCTCTCACACCAACGGACTTTCCCTTTCTGTCCAAAAACAAATCCACGCTCTTCTGCGCTTTCCCAAACAAGGGACTGTTTCTTCCCCATGACCGCCTAGCTTGCGATCCAACCACGTTCTCTCCTGGGTTAAGAACCCTCTTACAATATACAGTAACCCTATCAAATCGCGCCAACATCCCATACTCTCTCTCGCCAACAACAGTTTGAGATACTACATACTCATGGCATAAAAAAAATTGAATGCTTTTTACTTACGAAAACTATTTTGTTAACTCTTAGCTAGAAGAAGTGTAATGTCATTAAGCTTCGACAAGAGAAAACAATAAGCATTTAAACAATAGTGATTAATAAAGGCAATCTGTGAAAAGTAAGTCTCGAATGAACGTCTAAACCTAAATCCAGACCCGACGTATTCCAGATTGAAACTGCATTAGCTACTATAAGAGAAAATACAGCTGTGTCGCATATTAATAGCATAAAATCAAATTATATATTTTTTTATAGCTGTTTCTTTTGAACATTATTAACGAAAAGTGTTATATATAGAATTAGAAGATACGGGTTACTTATCTTCAAGTTCTATATATATATAAGCCAAAGTATATATATATATATATATATATACGCCACTTTGTGAAGTAAACAAGGGGTTCGATGGAAGTAGAGTTGACACAAAGTAGTAAAATCATACAAAATACAGCAATTTAAACTAAACTTAATTTTTTTTCTGACTATCGTAAACATTTTAATGACTATTTGATGCTTCTCTTGTAGCTTTTATGTGTTCATATGCAACGTTTTAAATAATACACAGATCAACTACTTGAGGCAAAAAAAAAACGTGCCTTTTCATGTTATTTAAAATGGAGATCTACATTAAATTACAGGAAATAAATGTAAGTACTGAATCCTAAAACGATAAATTCCTAAAATAAATTTAAATAAATGTTTCGCTATACGCTTCAGATAAACTATCTTACATGTTATAAAAATGGAATTGTTTGAATGTTTGATATATTTTCTAATTTGAGGAAACGTTTCTTTTCAAACATTCTGGACATTTATCTTCGAATTTTTAATCATTTTTTTTTAAATAAATGGTTTCAGAAAATACGCATTGACCGACATAGTGGAAATATTTCTAACATCCTTACTTTCATACGCAGGGATTCTAATTACATTTATTCCAGTGCTGAAGATCGATGAAATCTTTTAAGACCACGAATAAGTTATAACTCTCAATTTATTTTATCGAAATTTCAATCTCGGTTCTGCGGAATTTCTTGTGACGCTTTGTTTTGTTAAAGATATTCTTCGTAATCTTTTAGAATATAAAAGGAGGGTAAATGCCATGCATTTCTGATGGTTGTGCTCGAAAAATAGCTATTTATCACCTATGGTACGAAATGAGGTATATTTTCTCATTTATTTAAGTTATTAGATAAGAAGCATTTTCGAATCGGTAAACAAAACAACGATGCAAGTAATCGCCGCTTTGCCATCATACATGTAAAGGTACTATGAAAAATAGATTCGACTTTGGGTCATTTCACCACGTAGTTTAATCAGTTTGGGATTTTGCTTCCTGTAACAACATAAATGTATACATCTAAGACTTTTATTTAAGAACTTTAGCTTTCTTTTACATCTTTTAACACTAAATACATCTTAAAAATTCGATTTGAAACTGTAATACTCTTTTTTTGTGTGTGTATAACTCATTTAAGTTTGGAGCAGTCACGTGGGGCACAGAGTCACCCCAGGCTCACGAAATTTTCAATTGTGGGAAAACTGTTTATTTGTTATCAAATATCTTCTCAGAGTATTCTCCTATAAGACAGTCTTCACGAGAACTAAAATGTATTTATCACATGTATACCTCTTTTTTTGGTAGTGACCAAGTTCTTACAATCCTAAGATACTTGGGGGTGACTGAGTTCCCCCGCGACCACTTTTTTTCGAAAATATTTTCTGTGTACAGACTACATTTCCCCCGCTATGAAAAACTAAGTGGTTTTGATTGTTGTGTTGTACGACTCATTATGGTTTATAAGTGTAAATAAACAGAATAAAAAAAGAAATGGGCATCTGCGATTTCTATTGGAAGAAGTTGAAATTGATCAAGCAAGGGAAGAACCTGATGAAATAATGGATAATAACCATAATAGCAAGAGTAAATTTGAGAAAAGTGATGGAACATGAAACTTTTGAGTTTAAAGGAAAGTGTTCAAATGCTGCCTAAATCGAGAATGATACAACGAGAATGATGAATGATCGCACTGCACCCTGTAAAAAAGACGCAAGCAAGAAAAGTTGAAAATGTTATTTGTTGATAACCACAAATAACAAAAAAACTACAATAACTTGAACAAAATATGACAGTTTTGCCTGCAAATATCATTCATGTAATGTTAGCGAAAAGTGCATGTGATTTGTGTACTTAATTAAAGTCACGCACACGTTTGAAACTCTTTCGTTGAGTTTGATTGGACTTTTATTCAAATTATACTATTTTAAAGCAGGTAAGTATACATCTTCTTAAATAAATTATGTCACTAGAATTACGATTTTTATCGTGCGCAATAAAAATAGTTATAAAAAAAGGATTGGGGTGACTCGGTCACCCTGCTTGACTACTAACGCTTAAATCGAGTACGTGCCTATTCCCGGTTCAATAAATTTTTGAATGTGGGTAAGGGAGAGGCATTTGTGTCACCATTAACGTATACATTTCTCAATATAATGTACTTAATTTTCAAAAATAAAATATATTAAAAGTAGAAAATATCTTTTATGACTTTATAAATATATATATATATATATATATATATATATATATATATATATATATTATACATTGATGTGTACATTGCACATTAGTTTATAGAAGTGCGCCATGAGTTCAAGTAATTACTGAAAATAAGATCCATCTTTCAAAGATTTTCAAAAAAAGGTGAAGTCACACTATTTTTGTATCGGTACCTATCATATTATTTCTTTTTAGTTCGATAGTCGTATTGTCCCTTTTTAAGTCATTTTTTTTATATTGCAAAGATCATTATTGTTTATTGTATTTCTTCTACTTTTTTAATTATTCATCATATAGCCCATGCAAAATCTCTCTCTTTGCTTTACATTGAAAAAATCTGAGGATATTCTCTTAACACTTATAAACTTACGGGATTTATTTTTTTAATCATAACACAAAGTTTTACCAAAATCATATACAACTTCTACTTAACATCAGCTATTTCTGCCAATACTAAATAAAATAAATACAAAAACAGATAAAAAATTATCTTAAATTTTATGGAATGCTTATTTTTTTGTGTAAATATTTAAAATAAATAACATCACTAACAGAGTAACTAGTTACTTTTGTATTTGTTAAAAACGTAATGTTATCTAAAAGACAAATACGTAAATCTGCTATATATATACAGTAATAAAATGAAGCCTAAAAAGTACTTATTGTTTTCAAATTGTACAAGGAATATTAGTTGAAAACATAATAGAAAATAATGGATATGCTGAGTTTTTATCTAGCGAAGATCTCCTAAGTCTAATACCTTTAATTAACTACCTTTATGACTATGTTGAGTTTTTATTTTGATGCATACTATGTCCCGGTTTTCAATAACTTGAAGCTTATGCTCGCAATTTTACATAAGTTCAAAGTTCATTTCACTTGGTTTAAATTAGTCACAGATGCCATATTTAATACCGAATTGAAGACAGCGAATACTCTTAACTGATATTTTATTAAAAAATATTTTTGGTTTTGTTCAATCATATTTAAGTAAAAATGTATTGTTCTTAAGCTTTATAATAAGATTACAAACTACTTGTTCATGCAATTCAATCATTTAAAAAATTAGAATTTTAGGATATTTATGGATTAATTTTTAAAATATTTCTTTTATATTTAATAGCTGCCAAAAAGTATTACAAATTTATGCATTTTCTGAAAGTTAAACATCTAAAGATTTAAAAAAAAAACAGATGTAAAGTTCTTTCGTGGTATAGTGTAGATGTTTAAAATGTATAGTATGATCGATTTCTAGTGTGTATCGAATAAGTTCAGAAGACAAACTCTTTTTAATAAACAGAAATATGCATTTAATGAATCGATAGCTAAGCATTCTTAAATAAGTCAATAAGCAAATCGGAACATTTAAAGAAAGAGTAATTTCACATAATACTTCTTATAGTTTAAACTGAACTAAAATTGACAGAATATACAGTAGCTCTGAATGGTGTTTTTTACATCTTAGGTATGAATAATTCGTATTCCTAATAATTAAGGCTTTTGAATATAATGCACGCAATTTTTCATGCATATAACTGTTTTATAAGGATTTGATACCTTTTGGTATAATTGATGAACTAATTACTGAATAGAGCTTAATAAAGTATTAACGAGGACTAGAATTAGAATATTTAATCACTGCGTGTTGATGAGACTCACATTTCAGTTGTGTTACTTCCCTATAAACTTTTCCACCTTCAACAGCACTCCATGTGAGGTTTCATATGTATATTCTAATTAAATATGCTTCAGTTTTTATTATACCACGTTAAAGATTTTTAGTGGATGCAGGACTTGAGCTAAAAGCACATGGGTGCACGAAGCTCGTAATTATCCCCACACTAGGGATAATTCTGACAGTCATTTGAAAGAAAACTATGAATGCTAAACATCTGAATGCATAATATTCTTAGCCTTAAGCCATAAAAACGTATTTTATTAGATATTTATTTTGTCTATATTTTAAATTTTGGGAGAATTTTTTTGTATCTTCAAAGGAGATTTCTTTAAGATTATTGTTGCAAGTTGTAAGGCTGTTAATTTATCTTTATTCTTTAGAATTTGAAACATCTGTAAGTTATCAAACAAAAATCATTAGTTTTTTTTTTACTTGAAAATTTAAAAGAGGAAAAGGTATGATCGTTTTGCATAGCTAAACTAAATTTCAACTCTTAGAATATTAACCCTTTAAGAGGACTCACCCATGTGATGGGTTAAAAAAAATCAAATTTTTTTTCTTCATAAATTGCTTTCTTAACATGTCTAGAATAAGGTCGTAAAGGAATTTTTTTTAAAAAATTTGAAGTCGTTATAAAGAAGCAGGTGTCATAACAGCAGCTGTTCGTAGCGCTAAGTTAAGATTTTCATTGTTTTAATCGGACTTGAAACTTTAAACGCGTTTTTCTCTAAACTGTGTTTTCAAACTTTCTTTCATCATATCTCAAGAACGGTTTGACCAAATGACTTCAAAATTATAGGGTAAACTCGGAAAAAATATACAAACCAAATGAACTATGATCATTCTACAATTCAAAATATTTTTATTATTTATAACCAAAACATAAAAAAAAAAACCATGACATTCGAAACTCTCTCTCTCTTTCTTCAGAGGTCTACCAAAAATCCAATTTTTAATATTTTCAATTGAGTATAGTTCATTCGGTGCATCTAAGCTTATAGATTAAAAACATCGTAATTTTTTGTCGCCAAAAATAATTTCCTAAAAATGCTTAAAAAACAGGCCATCACATGGGTGAACCCCCTTAAGTAACACCGGTGTATATATCCATCATGCTCAACCGGTGCGTTGAGTGTCCCGGGCGTATATATCCATCCTTTCAAAATACGATTCTTTTCTTTGTATTGCTATCAGTTAAAATATTCCAAAAGCTTGGCAATGCAATACAAAATGACTTCGATAGTGTTTGTGAAAAATTTACTCATTTCGGAAAAAAGTTTGCTTCTTCGTGACTACCCTTTTCTCTCCAGTACACTGCATACGCGCGCCTGTATGAAGAACGGTAGCAATGATGAGCGAATCGTGTTACTTTTGATAAAGGGCTAAACTAATTGGTGATTATTTTCATCATATTTTTGAAAGGCAACATACATTATATAACAATATATCACCACACATTTTAGAGAGAATTCATAGGCGTGGAACTTATAAATTTTAACTATGATCAAAGGAGGGAGTTGACGCTCGAGCTGGTATCTGGATTTCCTTACTCTTCTAGGTCACACCAACTCTTTCTTTAAAAGTGTTTCCCAAAGTGATTACGTGCAAACCCAATCATTTGCCCCTCAATTCCAGTTAAAAACAGGAAACATTTAGAACCATTCTAAATGGTAAAAATTTTAGTCATATATTTTAGGATAAATAAAAGGAAATTGATAGAATTTTTTATAGTACAAGAGAAAAAAAAAATGAAACTGGTTAAGATATCATCGTGAGAAGAAAAATCAGTAATTTTAAGGAAGTGAATAAAAGAAAATAAAAAAAAAAGAAGAAAAGAATTAGAATCATTTTTGCATTCTTTTACACATATCACATTCTCATTACCAATATTTTATCTTTTTTTCCTGTTATTGCAATATTCTTTGATTTCTTACAAAATTATAGCAACTAACTGAACAATAACCTTTAAAGTATCAGCAAAGTGCCTTAAATCAGCGGTCACCAAACTTTTTGACCTCACGGACCAGTAAATTCATAATTTAAAACCCACGGACCACTAAACGGATTTTTTAAGAGTTAAATATTTTCATAAAAAAAAAAAAATTGTGATGAGAACACATAAAATTTACCTAGTTAATAAAATGAAACAATAAACTATAACCAAGTTATTAAGGTATCCGAATACGTTCGGAACCATTATTTTAAAAAAGTGCATACATGGATAATTTTCATGATATTTAGTGTCACTTAGATTAGAATACATGCAAAAAATTGTTTTAAGGACATTTTGACAAAAAAATTTATTTAAATATAATATTTCAGCAAAAAATTAACTTAGAATAACCTTTTTTCCAAATGTTCTCCTTTTGTGAAAAATGCTTCTCTTATAATACTGTTTTGCCTGTATATAGCTCAGACCTTTCTACAGAGGCTCAACTAGAATTTTTGAAATATATAACTTACAAGTGGGTTTATTCATATTTTACGACAACAGAGCAGAGCAATTTTAAGAAAAAAACGCCAATAATTATTTAAATTGGTGGTAACTGAAAATAATGTGAATTTTTCAAAAATTCTAGTTGAGCCTCTGTAGAGAGGTCTGAGCTATATACAGGAAAAATATTATTATAATAAAAGCATTTTTTACAAAAGGAGAACATTTAGAAAAAAAAATTATTCTAAGTTAATTTTTTGCCAAAATATGGCATTTAAATAAAAAATTTTTTGTTAAAATGTCCTTAAAATAATTTTATACATGTATTCTAATCTAAGTGACACTAAATATCATGACAATTATCGATTTATACGCTTTTTTAAAATCACTGTTCCGAACGTAGTCGGATACCTTAAAGCTTTATTAATAAACCATAATATAAAATAAACAAAAGCTCTGTAAGAGCAAAACAATTAAAAAATGGTTTAATTGTAACAAACTTTTAGCATTATACCATCCTAATGTGATGGATGTTCTTGCTAACTTGAAATAGATTAAGTATATTTGGATCCAATGTTGTTACTGCAAGACGGAGAACTGCATTTATTTCAAGCTGATATCGGTACCCTGTTTTGATGGCTATGGCAGATGAAAAGGCCTTTTCATATAATTAAGTTGGGGAGAATTGAATCAGAATTTCCATTGCCTGTTCACTAAGAAAAGGGTATTTACTTTTTATAGAAAGCCAAAACTGTGATCTTGATAAGGATGAATGCTATTTAAATTTGTTTCGTTGGACGATAGGTTGATGAGGCTTTCTTTTAGATGCATGCTTCAATTGTCATCCTGAATTATCGCTGCACACGGGCCTATTCACCACATATAACAATGCATAACAATGCAGCTACATCAGTACGACTTATTTACTGTAATGTTATTCTATGAAGTAACGTTTTTAACTTTCACGTATTGTTATGAATTGAATTATGTTTCAATGTGTGTGTGTGTGTGTGTGTGAATCTTAAAACATAACTTAAGGTGATGAGTAAGTATATTCCACACATTTTTCTGGGGACCAGCGAAATTTTCTCACGGACCACCACTTTGGTGACCTCTGCCTTAAATCACACATGGAGATTAATTACTATAAATGTACTAATTCCCAAAATTTAAATTCTAATTTAATAGTTAGCAATTTAGTGAAATAATACAAAAAAAGAATAAAAATGACTAAAGTCACCAAAGATTCTAAATGTATTTTAAAAATTGTTTTAGATATGTGTTAACATTATTTTCAGAATAATAATGTAAGCTATTCTGAATATATTTGATATCATTTTGAATAATGAGCCCCAATCAAAATGTAAGAACTTAAAAATTATAAAAAATATTTTTCCAATTTCAAAATAGTAATAATTTTCTTAATATCTTTGAAATAATAACAAGGCGGTGTTTCGTCAGTTTTAATTAAAATGCATGATTCTAATGATATTTTATTTCAAAACTTTGTATTTTAAATATTTAGAAGAGAGAGGAAAAAAAAGTCTAAAAACAGACAAGAAAATCAGTGTACTTTTCTATATTAAAATAGTACAATAATGAATCCCCTTTTCAACTAGAAAAAGGAGATACGAAAAATAAAAAAATTGAAAAGGGTATGTAAAAAATATGTACTTATAATAAGTATAGTTTAAAATAATGAATAATATGCAAGGAAAAAACTAAACAGCTTTAACAAAAGATGAAAGAAGGAAATTATAAAAGGATTAAGAAAGATAAGTGAAAGAGGTTCAATAACAAGCAGAAAAATTTAAAATATAAAAATGATATATTAGTACATTAAACATATAATGTTCTTAAATAAATAAAATTGAGACATGAATGAATCTTTAAATAGTTTCTCAATTTTTTTTATAACAAAATCTAAAATTTGTTTTCTTATCCATAGATATTTTAATTTTCGGTACATTATAGCAGATTATTTAATGGGTTCACAAAAGCTTATTTAAAAAAACACACATTTTATTATTTTTTTAAAGAAAACTTTAATTTCTGATTACTTAATTTGTTTTTAATGATGAAAGGTATAATGATCTACGGAAAAAAAATTGACCAGTAAACATTTGTAAAGAATAAAAAGGACATGGACCACTAAATACAGATATACTTCTTTATACATAAAAATAGTTTACTTAGACTTTAGCATCTGCTGAAAAAAGGAATATAACTTTGTAAATTCATTTATGATTTGGATTCTTTATTTACAGCATTTTATCATGTCATTTGAAATCTCAGTGGTACAGGATTCTTAGAGAACTCTATAATCGAGTGCTTGTGTGTGTGTGTGTGGAATCCAATCTCAGAATATATATTATACTTTTTTTTTTATGTTGAAAGAATGAAGTTCACTAAAGGCTTTGATTGCATATCAGTTTTGAAGTCCATCCATAAGCCTCGATTTCTTTGTGTTATTTAGTACGGTTTCCGTTGAGCAAAAATTTGAAAATCTGACAGATTAACTTTTAACCTAGTAATAACTGTTTTTTTTTTTTTTTTCATTTTACTCTACTAGAATAAAGATTATTAATAGAGAGGTCTACCGTTTCTTACAAATATCTTTCATTGTTGCCTCACTGAAATATCTACAGCTTTGAAGTGAATACTTGATAAACTGGGCCGCATGAGATTTATTCGTATTCACCTTTGTTAAAAATTGCCCACACTCCTGCAAGTTTCTCAAAGGTCTTTTACTTAAAATGAGATTTAAGGAATTGTGAAAACATTTCATAAACTTATGTGAATAATATTCATTATGATGCCCTAGATACAAATCCATCACACGTGCTGTGAGTGAAAGTTTTTACGTAAACTAATTTTAAAGCCTATACATTATCATTAAAAAATCGTAGTTAGTATTTTCTAATTTTTTTAGTTATGTTCGTGCTTCAATAACATAAAACCTGAATATTACAAATTGAGTTAGAGAAAAATATAAGTCAAAATTTCATCAGGGTACATATTGGCTTTCTTTGGCTAAGCGAAACTCTTTTTTTTTCTTTTTCTGCAAGTACTTTCTTTGCTATGAAATTTTGTTCTAACGGCTTAACTATATCATTGTATTAAATATCACTATTATGCTTTTTACATTATTTTTCTATATTGTTGATCATTGTGCGTCCTTAAAACAATTTTTACGTTTCACGCATCTAGAGCGTTTTGGTCATGATGACCTCCATTCAGTTTACTGCTTATTGGAAAGAACAAAATACTTCTACAAAAACACTGCAGTGAAAGAGAAATCTGATAAATTTAAATATCTTCCAGTGGATAAATTCAGAAATAATTCTACAGAATCCTTCCTTACCAATATCTATCATTATTCACTCCGTATATTATTAATAGTTCCTAAAATGCCACTATCTCTTTCCTAACATTCACTCTTAGCTGATGGACATCATTCATATCTTCACTTCTATTCACTATACTTCTGTTTCTCTAACAGTGCTTACTTGCATCTATCATGGTTTCTTCACAAAGAGAGAATTTCAGATGAAACAACGCCATAAAGTATTTCAAGAAGTTACTTAAGGGAAATGATCTTCCACAGCCCAAGGTCAAGGCCAACTCAGCCTTTCATCCCTTCAGTGGGTCGATAAATGAGTACCAAGCTTGCTTGTGGGCTGAACACTGGTGGTTTCGAGACAGACTGGCCACCTGAACAGAACATCTGATCATGTACCTCAGTAACTCAAGGTCATGAAAACTGAAATGGGTACAATAGGCCTTGGCCCTCATGGGCTGTTGCGCCACTGAGTTCAGTTTAGTTAAGGGAAATGTGGGGAGGAATCCGTTATAGCAATGTGTGAAAGCCCTTTACGTCTCAAGGACTACAAGTAAAAATCTTTTAAGCAAACATACAGATATAACAGTTTTACCATTTTGCTTTCATCCTCAAATTATAAGACAATATACAAATACTTAGTATTAAAAATTATTATTCATTAAACACATTAAATTAAAAGAAAAAGAACCATATTTGAAGCTAAAATTATTTATTAAACGTAGGGTAGTATATTAATAGATATTAGATAAGAATAGAATGAAAGCCGAACTTTCTGATACATCAAGCTTTATCAGAATTGTATCATAGTACTAATATATATATACATATATATACAGCCATCTTTAAAATATACTTTATATAATTTTCCGACATCTCAAAATCCGTTGAGATATGAATCAAAATTTCATTTGTAACAAAATTCCATAATAAGTAACCAAAGTTTATATTATATTAAAGAAAATATTTAATAATGTTACCCGCTGATAATTATTCAAATTTAATGCGAGCTGCATAAATTAATTTGGGTAATTCAAGCTTAAGTTTCAAAGTAAAAATCATATGATTGATGCTAATGTCTTTACCTAATCATACCATTATGGATCATATTAAATAGATTACAGCTGAATCTATTTATTAGAACATGTTATAAACATTACATTTGCTCTGTAATAAATATTAACCCCTTCATTTTTCGACATACCTTCCTTTTAAAAAGTGGAAGAGCAAATGTTATAGTTAAAACGATTTTACCACATGAAGACAGGGATCACAGCATAAGATGATTTGCACATAGTCTTCATTTAGAATCAAAATCATATTAAAAAATAATCAGTTTTCTAATCCCTTTGAAATACTAAACGTATTTGTTATACTCAAGATTGCATTTCAGACAGTATCCCAATATTCAGAAAAATGAATACGATACTTTCATCTCAAAACTAGTAGTTCTGAATAATTCTGTAGCACACTCAGTATTAGTTTACATTAGCATAATACTGTGTGGTTCAAAGCAAGACGAACTTGAACTGCATTCTAGATATTTTCAGTCCGAAAGACGCACTGTACAATTTGCATATCGATCATGTTTTTCATCACATTCTGTTGAAAGATTCTTAGAGTTAGAAGAATTGGCAAATCTTCCCTCTGATTCATTAGACTTGAAGAAGAAAGTATTTTTGAAGTGTGTAATGATAATTCCTGGCTGATATTTCAAAGTAATAATACATGACGCAAGTTACTCAGTTCGATACATAGAAATACATAAAATAACATTTTATATAGTACATATTTGTGAGTGCATTTTAAACAAAATGTTTTTTTCTTAAGAAGACAACTTTTAAAGTAAGTTCTCCTTTTTCATGAATTGAAGAAATAAAAAAATAGCTGAAACTTTTTTATTTGATATAAAAATTACCTTTGAACATTTGTGTGTGTGTTAACTTAAAGTGACATAATTTTATCTGGAAATGTCTGCAATATATCGAATATTTAATCTTGAAAGTTACCGGATTTGAAATTAACGTATTATGTATGAGTGTGAATGTATATATTTATGTGTGTGTATATGTATATATATGAAAAAAGTGATAAGCGTATCTGTGTGAAATAATGTAATTTTTTTATTAGTAGGAGGTTGACTCCTCTGACGTGGGATTAACGAATGGAGGTCGTACAAAAATTCATGGGACTTTGCATCATATTTCTGGTAAGGCAATCTGCGTGAAAGAGGAAATCGCTTATTAAATTTCTCTAAAAAACAACAACGGATGGAAGATAGTGAGATCAGAGTGTAACGTCCCAGAGGAAAGTTGGTGTTTGGGTATCGAGCAAAGGTCAGCCATAATACTTTAAACACAATTTTATTATTACCTGCACTTAATCACACTACACAATTAAAGTGAGAGAATGCACTAAACATTAAATCTGAGAGAGTGTGAAACCGCCCCCCTAAGGTAATCGTTTCTTTGACTATCCGAGTGAGCTAGAGGTGTAGGATTTATAAAAGGAATAGACATTTTTAAATTCTTAATATGACTTTATTAAGAATGTAACTTAAGCGTATAACAATTTAGATGATTATAGTTAAGAGAGAATCTACGACGAACAAACACACAATAATAGTTATACCGAATCGCGTAACTTGGACCACTATTAATACCTAATCCTCCTAATCTCACTTCTAATAATATTACAAGTCCTAATATCAAATAGTCAATCCTACCTTAATCCAATCTTAGCTTCAATCTTATGAAGAGGCGTATGGGCGCACGTGAAATGGTATGCACCTTGACCTAATGGCTTAATCTTCAAGGTTACTTCAACTGGCTGTCAATTCACGCTTGTATCACTCTCGCAAATAACATTCCCCAAATTGCCATCCGACTTATTGAAACTTCTTTTACTTAAAAGCTATCTTATTTGCATTTCATCTTCACGTTTCGCTTCTTGGGTTTTGGTTGGAAAAGAATTACCATTAAACTTGGCCCCCAAAGAACCCAGCGATCATGTTAAAGAAAAGACGCGTGAGTCCGTCTCAAGAGTAATCATTTAGGATTTATTTAACTATCAAATAAATAAACGCACTTATCATACAAACTGGAGTGCTCTTGACTACTTGTATTTTCAGTAGATAATTTGCTTAGCTATACAACCTACGCTCTTCATGTAATAAATAAATAAATAAAAGGTATTTATTTCTAATATTGTTTGAATAGTCATCAAAAAGTATTCAAATGTATAAATGCCTATACATAAAATTTTCTGAAAATGCTAATATATAAAATATTAAGATATATTCTACAAAAAGGGATATATGTACTGTAACATATAAATTTGTACAATAGTTACATCAGAAAAGAATGCGTGCAATTTACATTTAATAAAGGATTTGTAAAATTATAAGCCCTTTTTTATCCTTAAAATTATAAGCATGGATTTATATTTACATTTTCTGATACAGACTTATTACCAGACTCTAAAAGTTTCATATTTATTCACGAAAAATATTGTAATTACAATAGATTATAATGTTAAAAAGTTATTTTACATTTATTTATATTATATAGCATATTTAAATCAAAATATATAAGTTAAAGTAATTCCCCTACCAGACTATATAAACATACATTTTTTTTTTTTAAATCTCTCTAATCTCCATAAGAGATTATAATGAGAAATGTGAGAGGTAATTATATTAGTTTAAAGAAAGCATCCACATTTTTTTAAACGAAGTATATTACGAGGAATATAATGCTTCTTTTTTCATTCTTTTAATAACATTTTTTTAGAACTAAGGAAAATATGCGAAAGCCGAAAATAACTTTTAAAACCATTAACGCCAAATAAAATTGGATTTGATAAATGAAGGGAAGATTCACTAATGAAGCAAATACCTAACACTGTTTTTTCTCATATTTCCATTATACAGCAGTTCAACAGTTTCATCCAAGAAGATGATATGAAAAAATAATTATTATTCTTTAGGTAATTACCAAGTATAAATAAATAAGAAAATAAAGAGAAATTATACACAAGGGAAACAACTATTTTTATGAATTTTTGGCTCTTCACATTTCGTGCAGGTATTCTGTAAAGGTAAATCATTCCATAAATATTGAAAAATCTGTAAAAATTGTTAAAATAATTACATTCGTTTAATTACAAAACTTTTATTTTTTATATGAAAGTAATTTAATTTACGAACTTTGATACATATCATCCTATGTATTAAAATTTTAAATTAATTCCTCCTTAATGTTTCATTTTTACTACAGCCAACGAGAAACAAATCGAAAACTTATTAAGACTATCTCGCAACATTTTTCTCTAACAAAATTTTATATAATACTATAGTGTGTGGGTGTATTTTGTTTTTGTAGCTTCTTCTATCTCTGTTATTAATAATTAAAACCACATATATATAAAACAAATCTAGAAAAACAATGTATATACTTAAAAATATGAAAAGTTTTATAACTTGTTCTCTCTTCTCTCTCTAATGAAAATATTTTTTTTTTATTAAAATTAATTATTTTTTTTTATAAATTTAGGCATTAATGAGGAAAAAATTCAGACAATTTCTAACAAATTAGAATGTTTACTGGACTTATATATTCATTAATACTAAGCCTTGACAATTGATAAAGTAAACAAATAACCTTTAAGAAGACAAAATATATATAAAGATTCACACAAATAACACTATGGAATTTTTTTTACCTACTTTATAAAATATAAGCATAAATGTATCATTCTTAAGCTATTTATCTTTAGATGATGCTTGCGTTATGCTATAATAAATTATACACTCTCTGAATTAATATAATTCTATCAAGAAGCTTTTGAATATTTATTGTTGAATTCTTTCACCTAACGGATTACAATTGATTTTTTTCTTTTTCGAACAAAAAGAATAGGTTTCATTATTGATTAAGAATAATCTTCCTAATTTTTAAAGCATAATTCTCGCCTCAAACATTAAAATTTTTTATTTTTAATTATAATCATAGAAAATTGCATGGTTTCAAATGTAAATATGAGTAGTCTATTACAATTATTGCTCATTGCTGTGTTACATGCTCTATAACTACATTTAAGACTATAGCTTATAATAATGAAAAAGTAATGTCAATGTACAATGAGTATAATGTGCATTTCAATCAACAGTATATTTCTTTTTTGGAAAAACATATTTCACTTACTCAAAAGTTGAGATTTTTTAAATGTGAAAATATGTCTTATCTGTTTTTATTAACAAATAAGAATACCTCAGGTATTAGATACTTTTTTAATATCTACTTTACATTTGTGGAGTTTTGTATTCGCAAGCGAGATCTTTTCTTTGTAAGTTACATAAATGATTGTTCCTCATGCTTTAATTATCATAAAGTAATTCCTTTTTAATTATTTATGTGAGAAACGAATTGAGAATATAAATAAGATTGGAAGGATAACCAAAAGGTTTGAAAATTAGTGACAAACAGTTCTATCAAAAACAGTGTCCCAAATTTTTATAAAATACTTAATCTAATTTGTGTTGCTTATTTTCAAAAAAAAAAAAAAAAAACTGTCAAAAGAATAAAAAAATATATAAATAGCTTTCAAATATAAATGATGCGTAAAAGATATAAGCTTCTGACTTGTTATTTTGTCAAATTATGTTATAAATTGAAAATTACAAATTACGGATTCTATTATCTTACGATTGTCAAAATTAAGATTTAAGCAGAATTCAGTAAATACGTATTTGATAATTGCTTCTGAATATATCCAGACCATGCAAAGAAGCTTTAATAATGCCGAAGATGTATAAATTGATCATAAATCTGTAACATTTTTTTTTTTTTTTTTTTTTTTACAATTTGGGTTAATCTAGAGCAGAGATTTTCAAACTTTCAGTATTTGCAACCCAATTTTCAGTCCTAACTTTCAATACTCCCCTTCGTACAATACAATGTATTGAATGAAATAATAGTGGAGTTAGACGCAAAAGCTTCGGTATGATCTTGATTACAGATTGTGCGAATTATCAAGATAAGTATTGTTACCTGTAAGAATAAAAGATATTTTAAGTAATATGATGAGTAGAGCAAAGTTTGTAAGAGAAAGGTTTAATACAGAAATCGATACTCTAAGCTCTTTGCATACTTATACTTTATCTAATCCTAATTTTTAAATTGGAACGAATAAAGTATAAATATAAAAGAAAGAAACTAAATTGTCAATTTCTAATATTAAACCTTCCTTTTAAAAACTTTGCTCTGCAAGAGAAAAGCATGGGAGTAATTATTAAACTTGATCTTAATTTGGTATTATTAAACTAACCATCGTAATTAATACAAATACATTATCACAAGTCCTGATAAATTTATTTATTTATTATATTAGTGTAAATGCGTATTTTATTTTTACGGTATCAAAATGTATTTTTTGCTTCGTTGCCTTTTAAAACAATCTGTTTTAAATATATTTAAAATATTCGAATTTTCGAATTTTTGATATGCTCGCCTCCCCATAGGAGGGCGTGTCCCACAGTTTGAGAATCGCTAATTTAGGTTGTTCATATAATTATTCTAATTGCTCCCTAACATTGCGATTATTTTTAAATTAGTCCATATCAGTAATATTTACAATTGTACAAAATATGTGAATCTTGAAAATGGTCCAAAGTTATGATGTTTGGAACTTTTACTGATCAGACAACTCTTCAAATCAAATTTTCTTAAAAACAAACTTAGTTTATTTAAAAATAAAGTATTTTCAGAGTGTGAGTAAGTAAAAAAGTTATCTCTCTATTTATATAAATTTATGGAGCTTAGAAAAATGGGACTTTTAATTACCTAATTGTTCTTATATTACTACAATTTTTTTTAAATCTTATAATGTAATGGAAGTAGAAGGTTTCTCAAGAATTATTGTGTTTTAAGTCAGAGCAAAATTGAATTGTAAAGAGTCAAAATTATTAAAAACATGCAGCTAAATACAATGTGAAAATAAAAAAAAGGTTTCTTTTGTTTATTCCAGGATGTGTTTGACGTTTTTAGGTGGTCTCTAGAGATAATATTATTGAAAAAACATGTAATAAGATCTATCCAAAATTCAACTATGAACGGTGAAAGCAATTTTATACCATTGCCAACAAACTCTTAGATGTCTTATTTGACGATTTGATGTCAGAAATCCGCTTCAGAATTCTGAAAACTTAAACAGGTTGACGTGACAAGTTATTTTCAAAATAGAATGGTCGCTGTCGGATTTTTCTCACTATGAATGAAAATTCTATTTCTTTGTCAGTATTCTATAACATTGTCAAAATAGAATTATTCATTCGATATCATTGCAATTTTAATTATTTTTTTAAGCATATATTTGGGTAAAGTTACAATCTTTTTAGGATAAGTTATCTTTATGGAATTGAAATTTTAGATGGCGAAAATAAAAGTATTGTTTTAATTTTATTATTTTCTAAATTATTAAAAACTTTTAAAAATAAATAATAATTCAATTGATACCGGGCCATATATATATTTCAATGAGCAACAAAATACCAGTTGATAAGTTCATTTAAAATAACTCATTCGATCTTACACCGTTGAGTTTGTGCCATTTGGATCTTCTTCCAGCGTCGGTGTTTTTTTTTTTTTTTATTTCTTTCGCTTCCTCTAAAGCGCACTTTTTTTTAAGTATTAGAGAAAGCGTTTTCTTTTTTTACGGAAATGTGAGTTTAATATAGTTGTTGTTATTTAACCCTAATCAAATAATAAAAATAATAAATCATAAATAATAATATATAATTAAAAGTTAGTTAATCGAAATAATAAATAATAAATAACAATATAAAATTAAAAGTTAGTCAATCAAAATAAAATAAATCATAAATAATAATATAAAATTAAAAGTTAGTTGATTAAAATAATAAACTATAAATAATAATATAAAATTAAAAGTTAGTTAATCAAAATAATTAGCTCTAAGGAAATAATTTTTTTTTCAGAATGCATCCTTTTTATATATAATTACGTAATATACAGATTATTGTTATCATTTGCCATCTCTAGAGCATTTAGCTTTTTAAAAATTGAAACTGATGCTATTTTACAACTAAAAATGAAGTACTAATTCTCGTGAATTAGTATATTCTAATACGTATCATTCAGTTTAGAACTGTCATTTATTAGTAAAGAAACAATTCAAGTGAAACTCCTTTAACACTAAACAAAAAGGACTGACGTATCTTTTCGTGTTAAAGGAAATTGCAAATAAAAGGATAAAAACAATATATATTCAACAAAAATAAATTTATTAGAGAACATTTTATTTATCTAAGAGGATCTTATAAATTGATCGAGAAATCTTCATTTGTTTCGCGATTGCGAATAAATATCCACAAAAAAATTACTCTTTCGGTATAAAATGTCGTGTTTTGTATAACCTCTTGATTACAAGGCTGCAAGATACTTATTGTATTCGGAGGCAAATAAAAAAAAAAGGCTTTATAACTTTACAACACTAGATTGGGGGGAAGCCGGACAATTATCAATTATCATTACAACGTTGCTCTTTTCTCGTAAAAAGCACTGATCTTACTTCGAGACACGAATTTCAAAGCCTACTGAAGAGAGATTAAAAGTTTTTTGTGTTGCGTTTGAGGGGTGGAGGATGAAAGTAGCAAAGATAGACAAAATCGGATGTCAGGGTATTTCAAAGCCAAGTTAAGCTCCTTTCTATGAAACACGTGGTACCACCTCTCTTTCATTTCACACCCTTATTAAATCCCACTTACTTGTCTGGTGTTTTTCGCATTTTGTTCATTCTCAGAAAGAAAATATTTTCGTATTAAGTGGTTTTGGTTTCGTTTTAAGAGAAAAAATGTATTAAAATATATAGAAGTTTCTCGGGACCGTTCTATTATTTCATGTTAACCGATGTTTCGCCTTAAGCGTTTTCGCGTTAAACGTATCTCACTGTAGTTTAGAACGAGATGCAAGTATTTGTAAAGCTTGAAAAAGTGTAAAATCCAGATGGACGCTTGCAGCGCATCCGTAACTTTGAGGGTTAGATAGAGGTAAGCGCGCTCAGCTTGTACATAACGACCAAAGGACGCTGTCCGATTGAATTGACAAAAATAAGTCAAAATATCAAATCAAATTTTTAGTCTAAATTAGTCTTTGAATATTTTGCCATAAACTCACAAAGTTAGGAGGGATTAAAAGTTAGAAAAAACTCTTAGAATTATGATAATATTTATGTTCGTTTTAATTTATATACCATACCAAGCGAAAACATTACACTGATTGAGCTCAGAAAAAAATCACTATTTTTTCTTCATTTCAAATGCTAAGGTTTTTTTTTTTTACTGTGACAAATACTTTGATAATTTTCGAATTATATCTATCAATACATGTGAAAAAAATAGGTATGCATTTTTTGAATCAATTCAACATTCATTTAAAAAAAAAGTAGATGAATATCAGATTTCACGTATTTTTCAAGTAATTTTCAATAAGCACTCGTAAAAAAAATTTATAATTTCGGTAATCACGTTATCCCCCCCAAACCCATACTGCCTTTTAACAGATATAGTTTGACTTACTTGTAAATCAGTTTTCATGTATGTATGACAATAATTGTAAAAATAGTATTTTTAAAAAACTTAAGCTTTCTGCAGTATTTTGAGCACAGACACTGTTTTACATAACACATGCGCATAGTCGGCAAGCAAAATATTTATTAAAACTATTAAATCAAAAATTAATTTATAAACCATACAATACCCACTAAATCCAGTTATTTTTTTAGTATTTTGCTGATGCACAGCAAAAAAAAAAAAACATTCTGTGCATCTATCTACTTATCTACCGAATCTATCTATCTCAAAAAGCATTTATAAAATGTAGCAACAATAATTGAGATGATGTTTTGTATGTATAAATTTTCTTAACAGTACAATATTTCTAGTTGTAGTTTACCCATCAGAGAGAAACAAAGAAAGATAAATACTAAAATAATTATTTAAAACTTCTTTTTATACATATCCCACCTTCATTTCGATAGATAACATTAGCAATTTAAAATTTTGAGGAATGTATAAACAAAAAAAGGAGAAATTATACTAAGTCTTAGAGAAAAAAAACTAATTTTCTTTCAATTTTTTTCAGCCTCAGCCAGCGAAAATCTCAATACTCGAGCAGTTTTTTCCAACAATGTTTCATTAGTATTTTAAATCGAAACGACAGATGAGGCACAAAAAAATGCACTGACTGAAGAAAAGCGTTAAAAAATGCATTGCAATCTTAATCCAGTGTATTTAGAGCTGACAATTTACTTCCTAGATAATTTGCGACGTTACCAGAAAATCCACTCGCAAGAAAAACATATATGTAGAAAAAATGGTGTAAAAAGTCTGGGACTTAAAACGGATTAATTGAGATCTGCTTGCATGTTCGGAATTGCCCGATAATCGCTGCTCATCCCACCACCGATTAGCATTTTTTCTTCCCTTCATGTTCATGTCCCATTAAGTGGACAAGATCAAGTTTTTCTATTCAGTATAATGAGTATCTGTGTTACCGAAAATTAGCTTTTCTAGCAGTAAATTGATATCTTCATTCCTGTTTTATCTTTCAAAGTTGCTATTGCTGTCAGCGATTGTATCAGATTTTGTCACAGATGTGAAATGTGATTTTTTATGCTGAACTTATTTAAGAAAAAAAAATACTGATGAGGTAGAATACTAGGAAGGCCCTTCATATGATTGCTGTCTTTGTTTTTAAATGCCCGGGATCTTAATGTATTTGATTAGATTCGTTGAATAAAATATTTATATAAGGGTTTCTTTTTCTGTTGCAATAATTTTATATAATATTGCAATATGCTATAATGTAATGTAATAAAAATAATGTTGTCATGTAATGTAATAAGAATAATGTATTGCAATGTAATAAAAATGTTGTATTGTAATGCAATAAAAATAATGCTTTTTTATGCAATGTAATAAAAATAATTTTGTAATGTAATGTAGTAAAAATAATGTTGTACTGTAATATAATAAAGATAATGTAATATAATTTAATAAAAATGATGTAGCAAAATAATATAACAAAATAATGTTATTACTAGTATATTAACTGATTTCAGTTTACATTCAAACTTTAAATGATTATGAAGATAATAATTTTTCTTTTAATGAATAATTAGCAGCAAATTAACTTTTTCAGAATGTTCCTGCTCAAAATTATGAAAATTGGAATAATTAATTATAGTATACTCCGGCGTATAACGCGTATCTATATTTCCAAAAACAGTATTTTTTTAGATATGTTCAACATATACCCCACATCTTTTTTTTTGAAGAATCCTGAATGTATTTGTGCAATCCTCTTATCTTTTGAAGTCATTTATTTGAAGTACTATCCCAGGCTTTTCAACAAAGGTATACTTCTAAGGTCACAACCTTTAAGCGAATGAAAAATGGGAAGAGGGAATATTCATTGTTGAAAGTGTATAAGGTATATCACACATTTCTTTTAAATGACCAGTATTTAAATAGATATGCGAAGAAATCTAATTTTTTATGTTCATCCTTTCTTTATTTAAATGTTATCACTTTTGTATTTGGCATATAATGCGCACCCATAAATTTCGATCTTATTTTTTTCTGTTAAAAGGGCAAATTATGCTCCGGAATATACAGTAATATTTATTTTCGTACTAAACTTTTTCTTCTACTAGTTAACTTAGTGAAAGTCAAAATATTATCCAGACCATATTATTAATAATAGGATAAGCTTCAATTTAAGATCAAATAAATAAATGCATTGTGTATATTTTGATAATTAGTTTTGAGTAAAAAAAAGTGAATTACGAGTGATTCGACAAATATCCGTAAATATATCAAAATACTTTAAGTATCACTCACTTTATTGAACCTAAAATAAACAATAATCATCTTAAATGAGAAATAATAGCTTGTGTCCCAATTAAATATTCAAATGAAAACATAATGAGAGCTAAGCTAATTTGTGTTTTCTCATTTGAAATCGAATGAATGTCTTTAAAATGCAAAATATTTATTTTAGTAAGTGTATTTTACGAAATTGAGGAGAATGATTAATTTAATTACCTATCTTACGTACAATGTTCGGACTTTTATTTGTATTGGATAATGGAAATGATAAATATTTAAATGGCTTAGGTAAGAGCTTTGAACGAAAGTTCTACATCTCACTGGTATTTATCACAGTTTAATATTCCATAAGACCATTGTGTAAAGATAATTGTATTAAATAATGGACGAGATTATTTAAATAAACACATTTAAAATACTATATTAAAGATAATTTTCTTATACAAATCTGCACTATTCTTATTTTTCTTTCTAAAAATTATTATTTGATTTTAAATTTAAGAAGAAAAAAAACTACTTACAAATTCAAACTTGTGCATTATTGGATTTTTTACTATAATCATCAACTTAACTATGGGCATCAATGCAACATATTATCTCGCTATGTATGAATAAAAGGATATTAATGAAAGATATATGCCATAAAAATCGAAATAAGCAATAATATTATGCATAACATTCGTTTGATTGCGTTTAACTTTGAAAGAACTAAATATGCTTTAAAGAGTAATTTTCACTTAGAAAGAATACACTTTTAATAAATATAAGATCACTTTTGTATTTACTCTCACATTTTTTTTATTACAGAAAAAAAAATGTTTCCAGAAAACATAGTCTCCGTAATGAGTTTCTATTCATAATAGCTCGAAAGTTCTTGCCCTTATAAATAAGAATGCTATTTTAACAGGAAAGTAGGATAATTTCTTTGCACGTTCCGAAATTTACAAAGGTTCTGGCATCATGGAAATATAACAAACTCCTTATAGCCAGATGACCTCTTTTCGTACCTCATCTTTAACGAGAACGTGACCACGATGTGCTGTGCTTGATGAATATCTCATCACGAAGCTACTGTGTTGATTTGATGTGTTTGTTTGTTTCGTCCTCATCATTCTAAATGTGTTTATTCTGTGGATGTAGTCCTTTGAAATATGTGGGATATAAAGTGAGAATGGATACGGAGGAGACTTCATTCTGA
>BMAV01009767.1:130057-141821 GCA_019973955.1 Trichonephila inaurata madagascariensis
ATTATTTGTTAGAGGTGTGGTCTGCTAGACGAAAGAGTAGCATTCTAGGATTAAAGCGATTTTATAAATAGTGTTCACGTCATTCAATTTGCAGATAAAAAAAGCAAGATTAGGTGCAATGAACATTATTATTTATTAAGTTTCCATAAGTTTACGTACAAAGTAATTTATTCTTGAGGAAAAATGTGAGGTATAATTATTTTCTTAAATGTATCGAAAGTGAGTAGAATTTTCTTTCTCCCGACAGCTCTTGAGACATTAGAGGAGAGTACAGGAGAGTAGGGCGACAGAGTAGGATTACAATAAAAATGGAATCATTTGGGCAACATTTCACATTTTTAGTTTTTGAGGAATTCAACATAGTCCATTGAAATTATTTAACAAAAAAAATTGGGTTACATGGTTATTAGCATGTCCATATTTCGCCAAGCTGCACCAAAATGATCTATAATTTACAACTAACCAAGCATATGATATAAATAATTGTTACAAATATATATAGGATTGTGTGATGCAATTTTTATCTATATGTAAAGGGGAAAAAAAGAAAGTGGAGTCAGTATTTGTTGAAAAGCAGCACTCGTGTCTAAAAGAGATTAATTTCCATACTAACAAGTTAATAAAAAAAATGCAATTTTTTGAGGTAACTTTTATAGCCATTAACATATACCGAGTACTCTCATATTTGTTCTTTAATTGTTGTTTGGCATTTTAATACACTTATGAATTAAACAAACTTTTGATACTTGATTTTATATAAAAGTATAGAAAACAAGAATACCATTTCCAGCTATTAAACTAATATAATAGAACTGTTTAAATGAAACAAATAAATAAATCCCACATTAATTTATTTACATTGAATGCTGAATAGCAGATTGTTCACGTGTATGTTTGAATGCTGCAGTTTAATTAAAATATAGATCGTGAAAAACATTTCAAACATACGATTTTTTCTTACAAATTTAAATATATATTTATCTATTATTTACTGTTATTTTTATCAAAATTATTTTAATTGTGTATATATTGTTCCTACTTAGTTATTGAACTATATTTATGCTTAAAGGAACTACTCTCAAGAGATTGATCCAAAATTATATTTACTTTTGTTATTACTGAAAGTAATGGATAATATAAACACACCCACAAAAAAAAAAGATTACCCAGAATAGATAGACTGAAGCTTTATATTGTGTGTGTGTGTTTATAAGAAGCTTAAAAAAACATTTGTTTTTGATTTGAGTCTATTTATGAAATATTTCGAGGAATTAAGTTTCACCAAAAGTTATATATCAAAAACCTTTTAAATTATAAACGTCTTAAAATATATAAAATTTAACTCAAGAAAATAATTTACAGGAATAAAGCATTTTCTAGCAAATAAAGTGATAAATGTCTCTCTTTTCTGCAGACTTAGAAGTGTAAATAACTAATGGAACACGCAAAGAAAATTATTAAGTGAACATGAAAACCATTTCGTAACGTCACAAAAAAAACCCAACTAACCTAGAGTTATTTTTTAAACTTAATTTTTCTTATTTGATGATGAGAACCAGCACGCACATCTGTCTGAATCTCATTGCATAGTAATTTACTACGATTTAATTTAATTAGAGGCAGCAGATAAATTAGTCATTTAACAATCACTCAAATATTGAAAAATCGTGTCATACCTGAAGGGCTAAATGTTGAATTTTCAATTAGCTCGTCACACAAGTACTACACCGAAGGAAAAAAAAGAATGAAAATAGTCCTCATCTAAACTTATTAAAATTCGCAAGTGGCCTGTCCGCATTGACAACCGTTCTCATTATTCTTAGTTAATGGAAGTGAAAAAATAGCTCTGCGGAAATTCAAATTCTTCTCTTTCCTCATCATCGTCCAAGATGAGACGGCAAGTGGGAAGCAAAAAAGAAGAAAAAAAAATCACCCTTTCTCATTTTATTTTTGAGCTATCTTTTCCAGAAATGTTTTGGGTAATAAGGCTAGGACATCAGCTCCATCTGAGCAATGCGTTCTCGGACGGTGTTTTTTCTACTTAAGCGGAATTCCTTAAAGAGCCGCGGAGCTAGAGCTTTAACTTGAGAAACCAGAGAGAGATAATCGCAGGTTGGTAGCCATCATTAATTCTCTGTCACTGTGAAACGTATAGCAGGCTAGAGCATCCCTTCCAAAGACAGGAATTTATCACTCATGTCAATGTCTATATTCATTAGACCTTGTATTGATCGCGACCCACCTCTGGCTCGGAGGTATTTTCTCTTCTAGGACCATAACCACCATCTGATACGATTAATAAAGTTGCTTCATTCCTTTACGTCCCATCGAATACGCCCTTAAAGTATTTGCGTAATAAGTGCTTAATTGATCTCGAAGGCATCTGTATTGACGTAATGTTAGATGAACTACAATGTTCACCGAATTAATGTTATATGCCAGTAAATTCGATACCAGAATGTATGTTCAAGTAACTGGCTTTAGACAGAATAATTTGTTTTAGTTTGACTGAAGTCTTTACCCTGAAGAGATTATTTAGACGCAGGGTTGGTCATGATGTAGTCAAATAGAAACAAAACGTAGTTACCATCCCTCTTTCCAGATAATTTGATCAGTATACGATAATCATTCTTGTGCTTTGAGAAATCTCTGGGTAAATTATATCTAATGGAATTACGTCTTAATTCGGTTTTACTGAGTAAAATATAACTAGTAAGTCACCAAAAAGTTGAATGGATTACTGAAAAGGGAGATAAATTATTTTTGTTAAGCTGATGGCTTGATATAGGTCGTTATAGACTTTGTTGGAACACCATGTGTTTTAAAGCTGCAATAGTAAAGTTTAAAACTGTCTGTAGACAAATAAATATTTAAAAATAGTAGTATACTTATGTCTCTTATGTATAGAGATATATAAATTGATAACTGATTTAATGATCTTGCAAATATTGAGGCATTGTTTTTGGTGATATGTTGTGGAATTGTAAATTTTGTTGATTTTGCCCATCTTTTAAAAACACTTCACTGAATAATTTATTATTGTAATGAAAAGGTCATTGATTAACAAAATGTACGTATAAATATTTGTTATAATATTTGCCGATAAACTAAGTGTTCTAAAAAGTTTTAATAATTTGTAGAATAAGTATTATTTATGGTGCACTTAATCGTTCTAATTTCATATTTAAAGAAAAGTTCACGACAAGAAAATTTATTTTTAAGATTTTTCCACCAAGTGGTTTACTTTAAAATAATACACATTACTCTATATTCATAGACATATTTATATATCTTCATTAAAAGCGTTGAAAAATACAAAAATGTGTAAAATGTATTGATTTGCTCGAATCTTTAAGGCCTACGTACGGATACAAATTTTCTAAAACAATTAGGAATTAGTAAATTTATGTTATTTTGCTAGGTCTTATGACTTAAATTAATGTAAAAAACCAATCAGGAAACTATATGAGAATTTAAATTCATTGAAATGAGGTATTTTAGGTAAAATGTGATGAAAATTACACCAAAATTCAGAACACATGGAGTTCAAAGCCATATATTTAAATTATTTTTGCACAACTTATTTAAAAAAGTTATAAAGTCAATGAAAAATAATCTAAATTATATTTGCATCTACCAAAAGTTATGTCTTTCTGTATATATTCTCTTATAAAATCTTTATAAAATGCATGGTATTAGTAACAACAAACTGTTGAAAAAATTATTGATGTTTGATTTAAATCCTTAGTACATCACCTTTATCGTCTTTTAAAAGCCTTTACCTTATATTATATATAAATGCCTTTACTTTACTTTCATAAATTTTTGAGATCTCAGGTTTTAAGAAATATAAATTTCACAAAAGAATACAATCTTCTTAAAAAGCATTTAAGGTATCCGACTACCTTCGGAACCGTGATTTTAAACAAGCGTATAAATGGATAATTGTCATGATGTTTAGTGTCACTTAAATTAGAATACATGTATAAAATTGTTTTACGGACATTTTGACAAAAAATATTATTTAAATACAATATTTAGGCAAAAAATTAACTTAGAATAATCTTTTTTCCAAATGTTCTCCCTTTGTTAAAAATGTTTCTATTATAATAATATTTTGCCTGTTTATAGCTACGACCTCTCTACAGAGACTCAACTAGAATTTTTGAAAAATTCACATTATTTTCAGAGTTACCACTAATTTAAATAATTAGTGGCGCTTTTTTCTTAAAATTGCTCCCCTCTGTTGTCGTAAAATATGTATAAACCCACTTCTAAGTTATATATTTCAAAAATTCTAGTTGAGCCTCTTTATAGAGGTCTGAGCTATATACAGGCAAAATATTATTATAATAGAATCATTTTTCACTAAAGGAGAACATTTCGAAAAAAAGATTATTCCAAGTTAATTTTTTGCCGAAATATTGTATTTAAATAATTTTTTTTGTCAAAATGTCCTTAAAACAGTTTTATACTTGTATTCTAATCTAAGTGACACTAAACATCATGAAAATTATCCATTTATGCGCTTTTTTAAAATCATGGTTCCGAACGTAGTCGGATACCTTAAAGTTTTGATTCTTATTTTACTAAAATAATGCTTAATATCAATATTTAAATTTTACAGCTTTTATCGCATGCACCTTCTTGTTCTCTGTCTTTCTTCTGGCAGTTCAATTTTTTTTCCTGCACAAAATGGCATATACACTTTTTAATTTCAGTCATACTTAGATTCAGAAACATAGCAGATTTAATAAAAATTGATGTTTTTTAAAGAAACTTTAGTAAAAAGTATGTTACCTAACGTATAACTAACATTTGTGACACCAACTAGAATCCAAAAGAATTTATCCACAATTATTTTTTTATACTAACATTAGTCAAACTTTATATGAATAATATTTTATGAAAATTAATGACATATTTAAGGAAGTAAATAATTATGAAACATTAAAACATACATGAATTTATTTTAAATAAAATAATAAATTAAAAAGCAAGTTTTAGAAATTTACTCAAAGCACACGCAACACATTTGTAAAATTTATAACGAAGAAAATTTTTCAAGATATGAGAAGAAATAAAACCTAAATGATAGTTTTCAAGTATTATAATCTTTTTTACATCTAAAAAAGAAAGAAAATGCATATTCACTAAATATTTCGTGTAATACTTTTTAAATTCCATCTAAGTATTAGCTAAGTAGTTCAAGCATAAAAGCCGAGGTAACGAACAACACAGGATGTTAATTCTTTAGAAGTCCTGTGGTTTTCTGAGCATTTACGGATTCAATAGGATAGCACATTTAAATTTTCTAGCATTAAAAGACAAGTACGTTGCATAAATTGTTAATTTACGGATTTTATATTTTAGTAATTTTTAAAGGGCAATTCTCCTTCATTTGTAAAACAAGAAACGAGTTCAGAACTGACGAACTTTTTTAAAATGAGAACCAAATTATGTAGTACATTATGAGAGTAAGGAATAAGAGAAGATACTTCAGAATTGAGAGAGAGTCCATAAAGTAAAAACATTGTGTAAGCCCTTGCTTTCAGATAATACCATTCCCACGAAAAAGTAAAAGTTGGGCGTTACTTCGAGTATATTTCGATCGTAATCTTATTTTTACTCTACACTCTTGAAAAAATGAGATTATGACCAAAAGCTCTTTCTGAGAAAGAAAATTGTAGGAAGTGTGCGTTTAACCTAAGAAAGGCTTAGCTTGAATCATTGCATTTTCTCTAAATTAAAGAAAACTGTATATATATATATATACTACCTGAGTTTATTTTATTCTTCGCTTTTCATGGTGTTCGTATGAAAAAAAATTGATTCAAATAAAATTATAACATAAAACTTTGAAAGTGTGTTATCAGAACATCAGAAACGTATTAAACATATTTTTATAAGTTTTTGAGAATTCTTAAGGTATTATGTTTTCCGCTAGACGGATTTTATTAAAGTTTAAAAAGATAAAATTGTGTATTGCATAATGTAGTGTTAAAATGGATATTTTTAAAGAATGATTATTGTTAAGATATCGATAACATTTCTATGTTTGGAACCTTTTTTCGAATAGTTATAAGGGATTTCTTTTTGATTTTTCATTGCAATAATGTGGATTATTGTGACATATAATGGGCTGTTACTTTAAAATACATTCGTAAGACATTCTATTTCTTGTAAGTTTCACTTAAGTATATTTCTGGGCATAAAAATACATGTTCTTGTTTTGAACTCAATTTTGATTTTGAACTATTTTTATGCAAAATCCAATTTTGAAAGAAATTCCTACAGTTTTGTTTCAAGTATCAAAAATTGTATTTAATTTATTTCAATATTATGTTGCTTATTAATAATATTGCAATTGAATGGCTCATTGACAATTAAATGCAAATTATTTATTTGATAATTATGAAAACCGAAGAATAAGAAAACAGAGATAAAATTTATAGGCAAGTATAATAATATGTTTTCTCTTCAAAAACGCGTAAGCGCCATGTACATGAGTGGATGCTTGTTAAATATGTCAAAGCTGAACGTCATCAGTTTGGATAGATATAAAAGCTTGGAGAGGGAAGTGCTAGCTAAGGTATAGTATTATCAATAGCACTCTACTGTTGTTTCGAAGTACAACGTTAAATATAAGTCAACGATGTAAGATAAAGTGAATTTTTGGTCACAAAGGTTTGGTGGTTTATTTAGCAGAACATTTATATAGATATTCACTTGAGTTTAGTTTGAGTGAGAATATGATACATAAACCAATTTTTAAGTGTATAAGCATGCATCATTGTTCATCAAAATATTCTGGAATGAAACTTCTTATTGACGATTACATTTATAAAGTACCTGAAATAATGTCAAATTCAGTAGAAATGTGCATAGTCTCCTAAAATTTCCTTAACATGCTGTTAAACTGATTTCAAAATATAAGACACCCCCCACAAAAGGCTAATGCAAAAACATGTATCTGGAACTATCAATTATTTGCTTCTAATTGCGTACGGGAGCCAATGGAATGTTATATAAATGAAAGGGCATTGTTAGCAGGAGGAACAAGTTTATATGTTTAGGATGTAATGGGTACGTTAATTGCTAGCTATCAATCTCCTCTATAAATTCCAACGAAATTAGAATGTGCCACAGCATTGGGTAAGAAAACCGAAAAAGTATAATATTCCCTAATCTTAAAGTGAAAGGGGGTGATGACACAGCTACATCTTTTATGACTGTTGCACATATTAATAAAAATGATCATATTATATTTTAAGTATAATTTAGGAACTTTGGATAAATACCTCAAACAATTTGATAAAAAAAATAAGAAATACATTTAAAAGTTGTATTATTATAGAGAAATAAATTATATCTATGAGTACATATGTTATAGAATTTATCCATTTAGTCATTTATTTGAAACAAAATATCAGTCATGAGATCATTTATGAAATATACAGGAAGATTTCTTTTGTTGGTTTTGGACTACTCTATATAAGCCTCTCTCTCTATCTCACTATCTACGTCACCACTTTTAATTAAATTTTACTTTCAATTAGTTAGCCAATAAACAAAAATAATTTTTGACTTTATGGTAGCGCAATGTTATTTAATTACCAACTATGGGGTTCATATTTATCAGAAAGTGAAAAATGTTTATTTGAATTTTAGACAGTGGAAACGGGGTCAAAGAAATCTCATATCATAACTGAACATTTTATTCCGAATGTGACATCATGTGGAATAATTAAACGTCAGCCTCCACGTGTTTAAAAGCTGATGACTACTCATGGCGCCTAGATTGTACGCGGACACTCAAGACGAGAAATTATAATCTGCAGTTTCTTGAATTAATGTTATTTTCAGATGAAATTTATGATGTTATTCACTGATGAGGTTTATGATGTTAATCACTTGATAATGTTATTCACTGACGACTGAGAAAAATTCCCATTTAACTGTCCCGAGTAAATACCGGGAAAATTGTTCCGTTAACATGTGGCAGATATGTGTTTGTGATCAAAGGATTGGCACCTGTTGCCAAAACATTCAGCAGGTGTTCAATATAGCACCTTTACAGAAAAAAGCTTTTCTTGGTTCATTGCCATCTGCTCATCAAAGAGACAGACGTGTTGTTCGTGCAAGATGAAATTCCATCTCATTTCTCAATCGCCCATTTTCCTGCATGCCACGATAGATAGGGTAACAGAACCTGAGGCTTAGCCTTCACGAACACGAGACATCTGTTTATGGGGGCACATGCAATAACTGGGGACAGCGTGAAAGATATCTCATAGCAAGGAACTTGGTTGCAGTGGAAAGGATAAACCTGACACCGGAGTCTTGGAAAGCGTTCTCCATTCTTTCATTAGCCAATGTATTTTGTGCAATCCCACACCCAGCTGCCGGATTGAGTACCTTTTTAGAGTCCCCTGATGTTAATAAATGAACTTGTGTGTAGTTTCTGATTTCATTATGCGCCGGTCTTTGTGCTATTAACATTAAACGGCACATCTCAATTTATGCCTTTCCGCTACTAAGTGTAAAATAATATCCTAAGTTCTGCAGTAAATAAAGTTTAATTTGATAGGTACAATCATCCATCTTATTTTGTCAAATCCCTTTTTGAACAGGGTGTATATAATAAATAGTCCATACTTCAGTTTTACATTCTTATCCGAGAAAACAAGATCATACACAATCTTCAGATTTTTTTTATTATGTATTTAACATTCTTAAAATTTCCTGAATTTGATGCATGTATTTATATAACATTATACGCGTAAGATACAGTACCATATTCTTAAATATTTGGTGGCTAAGAATCATTACAAATGGTTTCTTTTCAAATTTAGTTTTATTTTTTTATCTTCTTAAAACACGTTATTACTGAGTATTTTACATATATATATATATATATATATATATATATATATATATATATATTAGTTTTTATGTCATAATAATAATATAATTCAGACTACTTAATTTTTTATAAGAATAAAACAATGTATCACTACTTACATTAAAATTAACAATATGAATGAGTGTATATTCTAATCTTCATCTACCTTAAAAACTCTGAGCTGTATATATTTATGAACAAATCAAAACAATTAATAATACTATAATTAGATATATCCTGCTATTTAAATTTGAAGGGAGGTAAACTTTTAACCTTTTCTTCCTTTCTTTTTTTTTTTAAGTAAAATTTGGTAAACGTAAATAAGCAATAAATTCTGAATAGGTTTTCCAAAATGAAACACTTTAAAATTTCAATAATTAAAAAATTCAAATATCCACTTTGACTTTTCCCCGACAAAGTCCCAAAAGAGAAATTCAACAGCTGTATATAATCCGTCTACCACACACAAAATAGCCCTCACGCATAAAAATGATTTTTTTGTGGAATAGTTCCTTCTCTGCGATATCCTTTCGAGTGGCTGCTTTTTCAATCTTTTCAAACAGTTTGCCTTTATAGACTTCTGATAACGAAGGGAGTTTCCTTTCTTGGCTCAAGCGAATTGAAAAATCCTTGTTATAGGAACTCAAATCGATTCATAGTCCCTGAACAAAGGATACGTGCAGATACAAGAACATGTAATGTAGAAATACTTCAATTTTCGTTCAGGTCCTTCTCAGTCAGAAAACGTACATTGCAGCAAAAGAGAGGAAACTAGGTACCGTTTTTATACCCGCATGTTATGATTGCATTACCTTGTGAAATGTTTGTTTTTCCAACTAAATTTCCCCAACTGTTGTCATAAGGTCTAGTTTGAGGAATGAAGTCTTTCATTTGATCGATACAGTCAGTTTCGGTGGTTTCAAAAATGTCACTTTCCCTTTCCGAATTCATTTCATTAAATCTCACTTGAGTTTCGAATGAAATGCTAGAGTAAAAAATCACAAAATTTTGATTGTAGAATCTATGAGGATTTCGAATTTTTGGAAAACGCGACGAAAAATAATAAGAGGTTAAAAATTATAAACTTTCTCAAAAGTTGCTTACCTCATGTAAAGTATTTAAAAATAATGCTTTCTTTTTAAAAAAGAATGATAAATTACATTACGAGAATCTATTTAAACAGCACTAGAATAAAAATGATGTTATATTAGATATGTTCATGTATTCTCTACCTTTATATATACATCCGTTACCAATTTTAATCCTTAAGGTATCCGATTACGTTCGGAACTGTGATTTTGCAAAAGCGTACAAAATGGATAATATTTATGATAATTAGTGTCACTTAGATTATAGAAAATGTATACAAAAATTGTTTAAAGAATAGTACAACAATAAAAAATTATTTAAGTACAATATTTTGACAAAAAATGAACATAAAATGACCCCTTTTCAAAGTATTCTCATTTTGTGAAAAAAGCTTCTATTATAATAATATTTTGCCTGTGAATAGCTCAGACCTCTGTACAGAGGCTCAACCAGAATTTTTGAAATATATAACTTAGAAGTGGGTTTATCCATGTTTTACGACAACAGAGGGGAGAAATTTTAAGAAAAAAACGCTGATAATTATTTCAATGGGTTGTAACTCTGAAAATAAAATGAATTTTAACAAAAATCATAGTTGAACTTCTGTACAGAGATCTGAGCTATATACAGGCAAAATATTATATAAATAGAAGCATTTTTCACAAAAGGAGAACATTTTGAATAAAGGTTATTCTAAGTTAATATTTTGCCGAAATATTGTATTTAAATAATTTTTTTTTAAAAATGTCCTTAAAACAGTTTTATATATGTATTCTAATCTAAGTGATACTAAATATCATGAAAATTATCCATTTATGCGCTTTTTTAAAATCACGGTTCCGAACGTAGTCGGATACCTTAATACGTGTGTTTCATGAGGGTGGGTGTAAGGGAAAGTTTTGTCGTTTTCTTTTCCAAACAAAAAAAACAAATATTTTCCCCCTTTTTATTTATTTATTTTTTTGAATATAATTTGTTTTGTTAGTTACAAGTGTCTGTCGACATTCTGGTAGCTTATATAACTACCTGGAAAAGAAGGCTTCTCTTTTGGAGACAAAGTATTCTTAGACTACCATTTGGACACCCTTAAATTCCTTTATTTTGTTCCACCCAGAAAGTTTTGTAGCGATCTGAACAAATGATAGTCAGATGGTACAATATAAGGAGTATATGCTGGCTGAGGTAAAGTTTCCCAACCCAACTATGCAATTTTTTATGCAATGTTTCTCTCCACTAGCAGTCCCTTGCTGTCGTAATGAAGAATCACACCTCGTACGCTGGCCGAAGATGGACGCTTATGTTGAATTCCTTTATTCAAAACATTAAGTTTCGAAAAGTAACTGTCTTTTCAGTTTCCTTCAGCAACTCATAGTGCACTATATTCTTGCTGTTTCACCAACAACACATTATAATCTTTTTCTAATGAACACTATTTTTAGATATGGATGGTGGTGTGTCCTCTTTGTAAACATATACTTTTTTCTTCTATCCACGTGCTGGTACACAATCCATTTTTCATCTCCAGTCACTAAGTGGTCCCCAAACCACCCCTTTTGTGACGAGCAAGATTCGAAGAAATCGTCGAAATTCTGTCCATTTTTTTTTCCAGTTTAATTCGTGTGACACCCACACAGTGTTTGAAGACGAAACCAAGCCTTTTATTGTAATCCTGTGTTTCTCAAACTGTGGGGCGCCCCCCTAGGGGGGCGGGAGCATATTGAAAAGTCGAAAACAAAAGTTCATTTAAAGAAATTATTAATTTACAGAAAG
>BMAV01009767.1:142221-172123 GCA_019973955.1 Trichonephila inaurata madagascariensis
CAAATGAGACTCACATTAATTTAAACTAAACATACAAATTTTTCGTTTTAAAACACATAATTTTATATTTTTTCATAAACCAGTAAAACGTTAATACCAGTAAAAAAAATATACTTTATAATTAATGATAAGGATAGTAGAAAGTAGAAAAATAATATTTTAATCATTTTTCAAACATTCAGAGCACACTGTATACATATGCTCAATTTCTCGTGGGAGTTTTCAGCCCCCCAGATAAAATTTTGAAGGTCATTACTTTCCAATCGTTCGAGAAAGAGGGATTGCATCAGACCTGAAGGTTCAATGACCTAAATTGTATAGCTACAGAAAAAAATCCTGATTCTGCGCTTTCTTTTTAGAATCTTGGGAGGATTTTCTTGTTGCTGGGGTGTACAAAACTCCCCGTGCGAGTGATCGCGGGTTAATAGGATAAAAAAATTTTAAATTTGATTTTTTAAAAAATGTTTTATATGCGGTTTTGGTGTGAAACCAATGAACGTTAAAGGGTTAAAATGGTTTTAGTCCGTTTCGAATTCTTACAAAGAATCAACAACGCATAAAAGTGCACGCTTTCAAAAAATGACAGAGCTTTCTCTTACACCCAGTACATTAAGAAAATGAAAAATAGAATACATAACAGCATTTATTGTATTTGTTGAGTATTATATAAAAATACTGTTAGGGATCTAGATATTTACTTTACTGCTTCGATAGCCTAGTGGTCGTGGTAACGCGAGTTCGAGTGCTACTGTCACTGAAGATCCGTCCTATAAATGGGCTGAGACACGTTAAATCTGTCGAGACTCAAAGTTTTCCCGCGACGTGGTGTGGAACCTCGGAAAAAGTGGTGCCAGCTAAGGTGCCTTCCTGATCACTTAACCATGGTTCAAAATTACAAGGTTCTTTGCTAATATTCTTCATGTTGCTTTATAGTACGACATTCATAAGCACTCACACTCGCTAGATATTTTCTTGAAATAATATATTTTACAGCACAATTTATATATATAACATATTAATTATGTTGATTACATTAACATATTAATAAAAACACATAAAAAACAAGTCAAATAATTTAAATTTAAAATTTAAAAGTTGATTCATTTTATTTTTAAAATTATATTTATAATAAAGTATGGAGTCACGCTACATACTGTAATGTTCAACAAATGCTATGTACTGTAATGTTAGACGAGAAAACAAAGAAATTTTCAAACACGAAATCTGGAGCGAAAAATACTAAGTATTTATTTTTGTTTCATTCCCAGGGGTAGTTACTTAATTAAAATTACGCAATCATCTTTATTTTTGAAAGTTAACTATGCAAACAGCTACTTTCTCTTAATTAAATATTAAATTGTTGAATTATTCACACTCTGGGAATTCGTCAGCATTAAAAAAATCTAAAAAAAAAAATTAGCATTAAGCATTATATTAGAAGCCTAAGAAAGACCAGAATTAGGCTGCTTATTATAAAAGTTTTGATATTTCGATAGTTAGATTTTTCTGAGATAATAAAAGAAATATTATGATATTGAATGTTTATTCAGTTTTGAAAAGATTGATTTAAATTTAAGTATATTAATTTAAGTAACGATAAAGACTTTTCAAAAGGAGACATTACTTATTATTTATAGAACTTTTTTGCATGTAGGAAAGTAAAATTATTTTACTAATGCTAACGAGCTGGTGAATGCCTTTAGCAAAAAATAAAGCAATATAATCAGCTTATGAATAAAATATAAAATAGTATATCATTTATTTAGTGATTCATTATTATTATTCATATTTCTATTCATTTCCGAATATCTGTTAACTTATTTTGTAATAATTTTTTTAATAAAAGCAAAATAAATTGATACATATTATGAAATATATTTTCAAATCGCTTCATTCAATTCGAAATAGAAAAGAAAAAATAATTAGTTTTCCATACAGCTAAGAATTTCATTGGGAGCTTCAGTCTTTTTTTTTCTTTTCTTCTTTTTGATGACAATGCTAAAAATGCTAAATAACTTGTTTTATATACTTAAGTTAATAATTTTTGTAAAAAAATTGCTTAACATTAATTTGGTTACGTCTTATAAGTTTAAATCCATTTTTCTAAGTTTCGCAGACGAAAAAAGAGAAGTATTAATTTTTTTACTTATATTTAAAAAACGTCTGCAATGTTTACTCCTTTTATAATATCTTATAAATTGGATATGCCTTTTTGATGTCAGTAAAAGGGGTGGGTATTAAAATGATTAATTAAAGAAATATATATATCCATTTTGATTTATCAAAATTAAGAAAAAAACGATTAAAATGTTATATGGAGTTCCAAAATTGCTGTGTTAAACACAAAACATTAAAAAGAAATAAACAAATAAAATGTAAAATAAATTAATTAGAATTTTTAGCATTTTCATTCTTTATCAAAATCCACAAAATAAAGGAGATTAAATAAATTAATGAAATATGTATATCACTGTGGTAACTAATTAACAAATTTTTAGCTCATCTATAATTTAATGGTAATTGCAAAGCATACTGAAACAAATAATTGTCCTTAGATTCTGATACAAATAATGCACAGGATGCAGATCAGAGTGTGTCTATAAAAATTTTAATGGCATAATTTTCCTTACATAACTTTTTTATTACATTTTTTTAAATATAAACCGTAATAATTTTAATAATTTTCATAAAAGGTTTTTTGCCTTAATGGTGTGCATTCTTATTAAACCAACCTATGTATTACAAAGAAGATTACGTAGCAATAATTTTCGAAAGTAGAATATTTTTTTATCTTGGTATTTTACTTGAGACATTAACAAATGTATTGAAAAAAATTAAGGCTTCATATATTTAATATTTTTAATCAGGTAATAAACTTTAATGTGTACGAATAAATTTCTCGTAATGTAAACATTTTCAAACTAGCTATTCTAACATTATAGTAGAGGTAAAACACAATACACTGCAGTAACATCGATCCTATTTTGCTTCACATTTAAAAGTAGATGGATAGGACATCATCATTTAAAAGTAGATATTATTCATACAGTCCCAAAGTTGCCTAAATGTCATTAAATAGTGCATGAATCTTTATAAAAATGTCAATATGCGTACATTATTGTTTCGGCAAAACAAAAAGTAGCGCATAAATATTATACCTGTAAGGGTAAATTATAAATAATATTTCCTTTGCTTCAGAATTCCATAGATTTCTTGGAAAAGCGAAGATTTCATATGGATACCTTTTATTATATTGCTTCTATTTTTACTCATCTCAAATTAAGTTCCGCATAATATATAATTATACAATATACTATAAAATTAATTATCCTTTGAAAGGAAACACATTTTCTAGAATTAGTAATCTTTTGAACCTTTCATCATACATGAAATAAGGCCAAAAGGTGTTTACAGAAAAAAAAAACATTGTAGAGAAGTTTTCAGTGATTTATTTTAAAAAGTTGCGTTTCAATGAATTTTGTGTAACGGTCACCAAATAAATAATGGCCTATCCAGACTATGCTTCCAGATAACGGAACACACATTCTACTCAAAGAGCGAGTCATGAATCTGTAATAGAGAAGGGAGGACAAAGAGCTATTCAAAACTGCTCTAGCGAATTACGGCTTTGCCTGAAGATTCAATCCTCTCTTGAACCTTAGGTAAATATGATTGCTAAGAGCGAATTACCGAAAGCTTCAATCGCTCTCAAGATGCTTTACGTAAAGACAGATATCCAATAACGGAGGCACGGTTGGCACTCTTCAGACAAAAGCTAAATATATTCTCAGATTTGATCGTTAATAGTGACTAAACATGATCTGAAGAACCATTTTTAAGCTGAAAGCCCACATTAAGCGTTGCTTAACTTAATTATATATTATTAAAAGAAACTTAATTACATACATTTAACAAAAGTAGGATTCGTAAAAATTAAATGTATAAATATATAGGAGAAGAACCTGAGTCACACTAAAACATTCATCACGAGATCTCTGGAAGTATTACACATGCAGAATTGAATTTTGTCAGGCATTTCTGTTTTGTTGAGTAGATATCGGTAAGAATGAGTTTCGTGAAGACACACACGACCCCAAGAGGGTATAAGGAGACTCAACTCTAAAGGGACGTTAGAGATAAACATTCCCGTATTTTTAATATTAGACCTATATACTTGAATTTGGTTGGCAGGTTCATTTCATGGCGTAGAGCTCCTCAAGGCAGGCCCGAGCCAAGGGTATAGGCCTCCAAAGTGCGAATACCTAATGTTCCCCCTTCCTCTAGGGGATTTTTCCTATTTTGACAAAAAAGTAACGTTTATGTTATAAACTTATCTACTCATCTATTTGTATAAAAGTAACAAGTAAATCATTAATAAAAATACATATAGACACAAAAATCACTTTTCTCTATTTTGTTTTTCTAAATGGTAAGGCTGATCAGTATTAAATTGAAAACTTTTACTTTCCCTAAATGCATAATTAATTTTAAACACCCTATTTTTTAGGTAATTTTAACGATATTAAATGTTTTCGAAATGCAACTTTCGTAAAAGTCATTTTTCAGACGCCTGTGTTAAGCATAGATACAGAAAGCCCTGACAGTGCCGCTGATAAGCAAGAAAACCTTTTTTTGATACCGTATTGCCGGCTCTGTTACGGTTTTTGTTACCAAATGAAGGATGCATGTAAAGAGTAGATATTAGTGGACAATGGAACAGAACACTGTGCACTAAAGTTCTGTTTCTCTTCAGCTATGCTATGCTATCGGGACTTATTTCGATTTTTCACTAATTATTTAAAATTCAGCGCGTGTTGTATTTAGTCGACTTATTTAAAGTTTTATTTTGAGAAATTCGTAAAAAATTTACTTGATTGATAGACCTGAGGCTGCCCTTTGTTTTGGCCGCTCACGTGCGGTGTACTAGCTGCGCATCTCCTAGGATCGTCCCTGCTCTAAGGACAAGTTTTGCTAATGTAAACAATCCAGGAGAAGGAAGGGGACGTCAAAATAAGAAGTTTCAACTTTTGTAAACTATAATCTTTCTCAAAATAAAACAAAAAAAAAAAAAAAAACGGCAAAACTATCATAATCAAAGAAGAAAAATTCTAGCAACCAAATTTGCATATGTACCTTGTTTATGTATATATACTATTTATAGAATCTTTCACTTCAAATAATCATCAGATGAAATAAGTTCCGTTCCATTAAGTTACGCATGGACGTTAATTAGCATTTGCATTGCAACCTGAAGTTTAGTTTGTTTACTAGTTTATCACACAGTTAACGAGCACTGAAGGTATCTTACAGATTTCAAAACTCAAGAAGAAATTAACATTAAAATACTTATATTTTAATGTCATTTTTAGCTTTAACTCATGCGTGAATAATTGTTCACGAATAAGAAAGGGATTAAAATACGATGATTTTTTAAAAGCTTTGAATTAATCCAGAAGGAAGCAAATTATTCATTACGGCATTTAAATATTCTGTTCTGTAAAATACGTGACAAGATCAATGGATGTTAGTATATAATATTGAAACTAAGTATATTAATGAACTTGTATGCTTATGGGACGAGAAATTGTAGATTCTAAAGAAATATGGTATGGAAAATTCATATTCCGGAGGAGAGTTGGTTGCGTGAAATTCTGCTGATCATAAATCTGTACAATCTGTTTTCCAGAACGTGCAAACTTCCGTGCAAGGAAATTAATGAGTATAGTTGATTACAGCACTGCGAAATTATAGTTGATAAATGCTTAGATTAAATTATGATTCCATGTGAATATGGTATCAGATAGTCACGTATGTTTGGTGGTGGCAACAGCAAATTATTACTTCATTTAAATTTCAAAAGTAACAAGAGAAGATTTTAAATATTTTAAAATCTCTACGGTTAGGTGTATGCGTGTTTTTCCCCCTTGTTTTTCATTTTATTACTCTACAGTTTCTTAAAATATATAATTTTGATTTCAAAAACCATTTTTGATGAGGCATACGTGTAAAAACTAGGTTCGATTATAATAAAAAAATCAGTAAGAAAAAGCAAGTATTCAAAAACTATATAAACACATAAATCATGAGTTTTACAAAAATAATTTTAGTTGATTGCTCTACAGTCATTTTAAAAAGGAACTTTTTCCCCAACACAGGGTATTTTCTGTTTACAATTAAAGATAATTCTTTATGAATATATACAACACGTATACAAATTCTGATACACATATGGGGATTTACAATTTTCACAAATTACTATTTTGGTACTGTAAATATTATATATTATTTCTAACTGCATTTTCTTTTCTAAATCTTGTTTTAGTACAATAATGAAGGCAAAAAATATCTTAAAATATTGTTAAGTCTTAAAATAATGGCAATAAATTTTATAATTTCCTATTGTATTACTGCATCTATATTACTTCATAGTATATAGTTTTACTCTTTTCTTGGTTAATTTTTATTTTAACCCGTTAACGCCCAAATTATTTTAAAATCGAATTTTTTGAAAAATATTTTTAAATTACATTTCATCTATCATAAATAGAGTAATTATGAAGTTGTATCCATTTTCCGTAATTAGCAGCTGAGATAATAGTTGATCTATAAATAGATCGCTGAGCGCGTATGGTAGTAAAAGACCAAGTAACTTTCCTGTGGTTTTATATTTAAGTTAGATTTATATTACTTTAGTATTATATTTAATTACATGTTTTTGCATACAAATTTACTCGAGAGATTTCGCGTATATAAGTTTAATCGGTTTTCTAATGTGGTAGTTGTTTTAAAAGGTAGATCTCACGTGAGCTCTTGCATGGTCATTTGAGAACAAACTCCTCTGCTCAAGTGTCCTAACTCGTGCATCTACTAACAGACTACATTTTACTAAGTGTGATAGTGCTGGTTTGCCTCGCTTGAATTCAAACATTTAGGCTTGTCACATACAACTATACTTCGGCACTCTGCGCATGCGTTATGCTTCTGCTTTCTTTCTACCCGTCGTTAATAAAGATTATCCTTCGATACGGCAATGCGCTTTTGTACCTTATTTTTTTTAAAATAAAACTGTGAGAAAAGAATAACGAAATCCTTTTTTTTTTCATATAGCTAAAGATCACTCACATATATAGTGTTGCGTGATAGCAAGATTAAAAAATCACGAACACTTCCATGAAAATGTGATAAATTTCAGAAAAAAGAAGGATTAAAACACAGAAAAACAAAACAGAAGGGGGAAACAACAGGTGATTAATAGATGGTAAATTTTACAACAGAGTCAATAAAAGTGTTAATTGATAAATGCTATCATTACCTCTCAAAGATTGCTGCAGTTTTCCCTTCAACACACAAAGTCGGTGAACAGATAATGCACTAAATTTTCGAAATAAGTAAAAAAGCAGATGACACAAGAAGCCAACCTATGTAGAGCTTGTTGATTGATGCTTTTTTGTGAAATCAGGTGTCATTCTACTGATAAGTGTGCATGGATTACTGTAAAGGAAATGTAGTGCTACCAGCCATAATGCGTCACCTACGTATTGTTGGTCAATCATATTGTCCACAATAAGGACCAAAAGTGATATGATATTGTAGGCAAAGTCGTACCCAAACATAATGCTATGGTGACGTGCAGTATGATGTTTCCCAATTTTGGTTGTGATGAGCCTGTTACTAAGTCGACAACAAATTCGTAAATTATTGCCTAAACTTTATAATGGCTCATCGAAAAATACGATTTAGTGCCACTCAGTCGTACATGTTTGTCTAGCTCAATATTATTAATAACTGAAGAAAAGGTTCTTCTGGGTTAATGAAATTGGGCAATAACCCATTGAAAGTGGAAAGAGGGGTCATCAACGCTTGTCACGGAATACGTCAGTACATGTGTGCTGACACACACACACACACGTCCTTTTGACCACACTGGTTCTCCTCGAACGTATCGTATTCTCTCGTTTTAACGATATTCGTCAGAACCGGTGTACTGTGAACGGGTGTAGTTGGTTGTTCACTGGGATATCTTCAAAATCTGGGCAACTTGCTTGCTGAATACGACTACGTAACCCTTCATGGTTTTGTCTGTATGGTTGAACTGCTTCTTCTGATAGTGTGTCCTGACATTTTTGTTACAGTACTTTTTTCTGAGACAGTAAACGATTTCACTAACTAGTTTCTTTCGGCAACATAGTGACATGACTAATGCGAACTCTGCAAATGTCTTTCCTAATAGCATACATGTCGAGTACGAGTCAGTTGTACACTCTGGATTATTTACATAACTCCCGGTTAACTGAGTTTACTTATGATTCACATATTTTTCAGACCAATTGCTCTGGTATTTCATGTAGATATGTCCATTTTTTCCTCTTCATACAATTTAAACAGTGTTTCAAAAAATTATTCGTACAAATTAAAAAGTTTTGAGTAAAAATATTTAATTTCTTCATTCTAATTGATGTTTACATTTCATATTTTACAAAGATTTTTCCTTAGTCTTCATGTAATACATGCTTAAAAATATACCACGGCATTCTCTAATTCTTAAAAACACAATTTTTAAATTTGAAGTTGAAATCAAGAGATAAAAATTCGACGGAATTCAACATACAATATTTACGTTAATAGAGATTTTCGTTTAAATGGCACGATCCTCAAGGTATATACGTTTCAAAGTGCTCTTGCTTATATCAAAAGTACCTTTAAAAAGGCAACCTCTCTTAAATGAAGCCTTTTTCTTACTTCTATTTTAATATTATACCGTTTTCATCTCCTATAGTTGGTGTGTATCACACAAAGGTAGGCCACATAATATGCGAAATATATTCATTAGCAGTTTTTCCTCATGATTAATAGCTTGGAGAGACAAATCGCTTGTAATTTCAAGCTGCTCGCAATAGAAACACGTTTTAATTGCATAAATAATACGTTTCACTAGATAAACTCCCTAGCTTCAGCGGGAAAAAAATAGGTGATAAATGGTTGAGGCCGAGCATTTAAGCGCTCTCAAAGAGCGCTTGATTGATTGTGCTTTTCTATGCTCGCTAGGCGCGACACGTTCCCTTTTTTGTATCTTAGAAGAGGAGCAGTAAAAGCGCTCTTCTAAAGTGTTTAGAGTGTCTCATCAAGCAAACTGCAGAGCTTTGGATAAATTTACTTTTCTCTTCCGAACTGTTTCCGTAAATTCTAAACAAAAAAACATGGAAAGAAAAGGAAACAAAGTACATCACGGAATTTTGTTGCATCTCCGATGGATTTTGAAAAATGTAAACTACAAGCAAACGCCTATGCACGCAAAGCACTCATTTGATATTGTACTGCCATGGAAAGAAATCAGACCATGAGGTCTAAAAACTGCTTCAAATGGTTTATCTTTTCTCTTTCCATGTTTCGGATATTTAAGCTCACTTTTTTTTTCTTCCTTTGGTATCGCTTTGAGAATTCGGCGAATGTTTTTACTTTTGCATCTGATTAAAATTCAAATGTTTTAAGATGGGAAAAAATGACGGCAATGAAAGAAAAAAAAGTTTTGTAGCTTTTTTTTTTTCATTTGCACTTGAGATTTTTTTAATATAAATATTTTTTCTCCGTGTAATTTATTTGTTGTAAATTATTCCCAGATAAATAACAATACTTATGATTTGTTTCTGGAAGTTGAAAATTGTAATTAATTCAAACTTGAACAGTAACAGAAGAAAAAAAAAAGGATTTTGAGTTATTTTACTGAAATGGCTTCGATGCTATAAATTCAACGCGTATACCTTATTGAGTATAGCAGTACGAAGATGATGAAATAAATTATGCTTGTACTTTAAATTTAAATTCGAGTTTATTAATATAGTATTTTAATAATAAGGCAACTATTTTTTAATATGAAATTTATCAAGATTAAATTTAGAATTCACTTATAAGTTCCAGAGAAACTAAAATATAATTATAATGTATTTTTTTTTAAGTTCAATTATATATTGTGAACTTTATATTAATTCAATTATATTTTAAAATGTTTTTTATGGTTTTTAAAACTATTTTTAGAGAACTACAAGTATTATATAGTAAATAATAAGAAAGTTGATATTATTCATAAAAAAAAAATTACATTGAAATACAAGTTTTATGTGTCATGACATCGAGTTTTAATGCCACTAAAGACCTGTGTGTTGAGAGTGGATGATGTACGGTAATTTTGTCGTGTCTCAGTCTTCTTGTCCGTATGGTGTGGTAGTTTTGAGAGGCTGATGACAGCTCTGGTATCCTCCTCTTCACTTGACCATTGTCCAAAATTATGAGGTTGGTTGCCAATAGCCCTCGTATGGTTTTAACTTATTATACAAATTTTAGTGGCAGTTCTTTAGCTATTAAATATATCGTATAAAATATTTAAAGAAGCAAATAAATTAACATGGATGAAGAAAGCAAAAAGAGGAAGGCAGATACTATTTGGATAAGGCAATATATTTCAAATCTGGAATTTTAATGAATAGCAAATCGTATTTTTTGCAAAATTTTCAGTATTATATATCATACTGATACAAATGTTAACTTGCTTTCTTAAAGAATGACTCTTGCAGTTACATTTCCTTTTATCAAAATTTACATATAGAGATATGCCTTACTTATTTCCCACACACAATTTATTTAAATTTGATAGCATTTGAAGCAATATTTAACAGATGGTTATTAAAGAATTTTAAAATCGCATGTATGAATATTTAATATCACGTCTGGATTAATAGCAAGATTAAAACGAATAAACTCTAACAAATGTGGCTACGTATCAAAGGAAGTTAACCAGTAGCGACACCAGTGATTAAGTTAACCAAATGATAACTATTAAGATATAAATTAAATCAGACTTGACTTTAGCTTATTAAGAATACAGGACTTAAGAAGTTCAATAAGGTAGTAATTTTCTAATGAGTGTCTTATAGTTTTATTTTAATATTATTAATTTTATTACTATATTTATAACCAATTAAAAATTGCGCTGAAAATAATCAAATGCTATACTCGCATTTGCTGGTATGTGAATACTACTGTTTCTGGATGGATGTTTAGTATTGTTAAAATTAAGACCATCATTTTTTGGAAAAACGTTTCCATTTAATTTTTGATAATTAATACATAACGTTGTATTCAAGTATTCTGATGTAAGTTTATTATTGTTAGTGTTAACAAAATTTATATAAATGAGATAAAAAGTAATTCTAGGTATAAATTCAGTGTTTTTAATAGTAATTATTCAACCAATAACATACCTAGGTTGACAAAATCATTTTAAATGTCAATATATCGTTTTTCATGTAAAAAGGCAAATTTAAATTAATTAAACTATTGAAAGCTGGTTGTAAGCCTTCATATAATTTGTCTTTGCTCGCGAAGAGAGCTATATTTAATTTAAAGTAAATATTAATTTTAATTAATTTATCACATTTATCAGAATTCTAAATTTTAACTTTCTGCAGGCTACAGTAATTAGAAAAATAATGATTAGAAATTATTAGTTTGAAGTTAGAAAAATATCTCTGTTATATCTTTGATGATAATACTATTGTATTGAGCTTAGAATCTAATGGTTAGAAATCGTTAACATCAACTTTTGCTCTCTTAAATTTACTTTTAAATAGAAACTTCAGTCTTATGTCGAATAAATTTCGTTTGCAAAAATATAATATAAAATTTTAATTTGATAGGTATGTATATAGAAATACGAGGGTTGGGGCATAAGTCATGGGAACTATATTTTCTTGTAGATATGTGAGTGGATCACAAATGTATATGTGTCGCGTGGAAGATCTGCAGGCATAGTGTGTATGCAGAACATTAGATGGCTCTGTGATAGATGGTAGTAGCTCAGTGAAGGTTGTGAAATCAGTCAGTTGTTGAGTGTCGTGCAAGATGGAAGTAACCCGTGTTGAGCAGTGCGCTTACATCAAAATAGCCGTTCTCCGTGAGAGAAATGCGATGGAATGTCAGAGTGAATTAGTGGAACCCGTTGGGAATAATGCCTTACCATACCGTGCAGTATAGCACGGTGGATAGGATAATTTCAGCAAGAACGTGTGTCAACCAGTGATGAGCAACGTTCGGGACGACCGGTTTGTGTGCGGACTGACTTGGCAAGTGCCGTCATCAAGCAGCTCATGGATTACATGAAGGGCCATGGACTACATTTAGGCCCAGGTTTGTCATGTCAACTTTATATGTACTGTGTTGTCATTCTTTCGCCCCGTGAAGGCCATATTGTCCTGTATGTGATACCGTAATAAATTAGTGTGTTACAATATTTCAGTGCTATCCATTGTCTACACATGTAGTTAACCCGCGATCACTCGCGCGGGGTGTTCTGTACACCCCAGCAGCAAGAAAATCCTCCCAGATTTTTAAAAAGAATGTGCAGAACCACGAGTTTTTCTGTAGCTGCACATTTTAGGTCATTGAACCTTCAGGCGTGATGCAATCCCTCTTTAAGGAACGATTGGAATGTAATGACCTTCAAAAGTTTATCTGGAGGGCTGAGAACTCCCGTGAGAAGTGGAGCATTTGTATACAGTGTGCTCTGAATGTTTGAAAAATGATTAAAATATTATTTTTCTACTTTCTACTATCCTTATCATTAATTATAAAGTATATTTTTTTTACTGGTATTAACGTTTTACTGGTTTATGAAAAAATATAAAATTATGTGTTTTAAAACGAAAATTTTGTATGTTTAGTTTAAATTAATGTTAGTCTCATTTGTGTGCAATAAATTTAATAATTTTATTTGTATAATACAAAAAACATCTTGTACTTTATAAATATGTATCATAATGACTTAATTTTTATTTTCATAATTAAATACACGTGTTAAAAGTTTGGGGTGTTCTCTACACCCCGCGAGTAACGAAGGTAGTAAAAACAGGCGCTAGTGACCGCGGGTTAACATCTTGAGCTTTTGTCTGTATGTGTCACATTTTCAAACCGGACTGGTATCTTCCAGAAAAAAAAAATAGTTTGCCATGACTTTTGCCCCAACCCTCGTATATTGATTTAGTTGAAAAACGATATAAAATGAAATCGAATTATACTGAAGCAAACTTTATTAATAGAGTAAACTGGACTATTTTAAAATAAATGAAAATATTTCTATACATATATAATTATAAATTTCCATTTAAAAGAGGTATAAAATAAGTCTTATGTGGACAAATAAAACATATATCTACAAATTTCCATTAAAATACTCCAACAATGCTGAATTTAAAAATTTATTGTATGAAGATTTTAAGTGGTAAATAGTTCTAAATTCAGAAGTAAATCATTATTAAATCCTGTGTTCATTTTTGAAAGTAGGTGGCGAATCATTCAATCGTGAACAATACTGAAAGATGTGGTTGGCATCATTCCAGTAAAAAAACACGTCTATTTGAAAAAGGATAAGTTTATAAAGCATGTAGTAAAGTAGGTAGTTTATATTTTACCTTTACCACATTCTTTACTTCTTAAGAAAAGTAATGAATATTAAAATGTAAAAAGGCGTATATTTAGAACAGTTACATGCATATACTTCTTAATGAAATTAATATTTATTATTAAAATATAAAAAGACAATTTGTTAGAGGTAAATGATTTGCACATGCTTATAAAAATATCGAATATCAATCAATCACACATTTTAATGAAAATCCAAAATTTGTCTTAAGGGGACGGTGTGGACCATTAAAACAAATTTCTGAAATTGTTAGCTTAATTAGCTAAAAATGTTTTCAATAAAGTAAGGGATTATTATATTTCACAATTTAAGTAAATGTATATATTTAAAACTAATTGTGTAAACTGATTTTCTTAAAAAAAATTAAATTTTTAAACTTATTTTAAAAATGCTCCTTACGCATTAGTTTTTAAGATATGTGCATAATTTTGGTTTTATATATTTATGAACTACAGAAAAGTATATCTGTGCATGTATTTTAAATTCAGAATAAAATTTGAAGAAAAAGAGATAAATTTTCTATACTACATGAAATATTTCGCCAATTATCACACATTCAAGGTATTCAAAACAACACAAAATATGATCCGTTAATTTTTTTACAAATTTAATGCACAAATTTGTGAATTATATCCTCTTTTATAAGTTGTGAAAATTTCAAAGAGGTATGACGTAATTTGAAACGTAAGGTGCACTTTACGTAACAATGAAAAGCGAAAATTTCGAGTTAAGAAGAGAGCATTTTAAACATTTATTTGATTAAAATAAAAAAATAAAAAATCAGTAGTTACTAATCAAAATGACAAAAGAACTTGACATGATTATTCTATAAAATATAAGAAATAGTATTATTATAAAGAATCAAAATCACAATTTTGACCAAAATCTGACATTGTGAAGGTGCACCATCCCCTTAAGTGATGTCTACAGAAACCAGATAGAAAAATCACTTCTAAAAATAATTGATCGCTCTATGCTTCAATATTTTAAAGAGTCTTAACAATTGCTTAGATAATTGAAATCCTTTTATTGAGTTTTGCTTAAACTAATGGCTCATCTCACACATAGGGGAGCCATATTTATTCTTAAAAATTCCTTTAGTTATTCGAATTTATGTCTTTAATTTACTTTCTCTCATTCTCTTCCACTTATACTACATTTTTCATTCATTTTAATTTCGTCTTTAAATATATTTAAATTACACACTTCTTCACGCGATACATTTTCTGATATGATTAATTTAGGCTTCTAATTACGATTCGATAGCATGTAACGGAATTTGAGGATAATTGCTGAAATACTTTAATGGAAAATGTTTTGTGTTAGATCGACGCATTGTTGTTTTGAAGTAGAAATTAAATTACAATGCATAATTTCTGGAATAAGTACACTTCCATTAGTTTATTTAGAATTTATTCTATCAAATATTACTGTTATATGTGTAGTATTATTCTCCTCAAAGTGTGCTTAGAATCTTATATATTCTTAGTACACATCTAGTTCTGTATGACTAATTGCTTACAAACATTAATTATCTATATATTTTCTAATTATTTCATTCATGCGATAGCGAATATATATATTTGCTCTACACTGAATACTTAATTAAACAGTAAATATTTAAATTTTAAGGTATCCGAAAACGTTCGGAGTAATTTTTTAAGAAAATAGCATACTAAAACGGTATAAAAGCTTTTTAGGAGTATAATTACCAATAAATACTAATATTTAACTAACAATGTTGTAAAATATGATCTAAAATTTACAAAAAGCATAATTATAAATGAAATTTTAGCAAAATCTTTGAAAAAATTCGAAGTAATTAGAGAAAAAAGGGATACATTAGTAAACGTATTAATAAAACAAATTATAAGCAATTATCTACAGAATACTAAAATTTTAATCTTTTATTAAAATTTACAAATTTTAGAGCCGATAGAATGAATAACACTAGCAATGTTTTGTACTTTATGAGACAATTATTTAAATAACAGGCCGTGACTCGAATCTGATATTTATATTATTTTCTAGAAAATGTACTAAAATGTTTGTTAATGTATGAATATTTCTCAAAAAGTTTTATAGAAATACATGTATAACATTTTGAGTTATCAGACTCGCCATAATAAATTATGAACAACTAAAATCCCCACTTTTAGTAGATTAAAGAACCACTTCCTATTTTTCTAATTTTTTAAAATTGATTGTAACTTGGCATCTAGGTAACGTAGAAACAAAACTAGACATGTTTTGTAAAGCTGAAAGATAGTTATATTCAAAAAAAAAAAAAAAAAAATTATGTGTTTTAACCGAATTTGGTAATTTCAAAGTTTTCAGATACCTCAAATAAGAAAATACAGTTTGAACAAAATATTTAGCATTTAATTAGAGTTCCTTTTATAATAACAATTTTTGTCTGATTTTGATACAGATTTCAGTTGGTTTTGTTTAGATTGATATTATCCTGTTAATCGGAGAATCAAAGTAGTATTATGATAATCTATTACTTTATTTGGATTATAATAATAAACTTGATACAAAGAAGAAATCGTGTCAAAAGTAACACTAAAGAACCCTGTGAATCGGATATACAGGGTGTATCTAAACTCTGCGGAAAACCTTAAGGTGTGATAGTACACATTAAGACAAACAATAGTAAATATGAAACTTAGGGTCCCAAACGTCATCCGAAGGATTTAAGTGCATTAAACGTAAACTACTTAGTGATAAAATTAGAAATTGGGTTAATAAAAATTCCAAAATAATAATCAACTTAGAGAACGATACAGATAAAAAGACAGCCAGTAGAAATTAAAAGCAATACTAGCTGTATGGCCCGGCGTTGTACGGGCTTTCTGTACTTATATAAGTAAAAGCTTCAGTAAAATATACTTTTTCAAAATTACTTTGCGTTGCAGTCTTAAGAAATATTGTGTATTTTTCAGAATAAAAACATGCTAACACTCATATGTGCAATGATAAAATAAATTAAAGCATGACAAATGAAATTGATAAAAGTGTCATATTTTATTTTTTTTAACATTTAAAACAACCTTTTTTAAAAAAAATAAAGATCATCAGTTTTATTATATTTTCAAAAATAATATATGATTAATTATGTTATGTTCATTATTTTACATATGTGTGTAAAATGAATTTAACATTCAAGAAATATTTTAATAAATGAAAAGCACAATTTATAAAAACCCCGTTATTTTTAAGTAATTTTTTCAATCTTTGTACAGATTACGGAGATTGATAAAATATCTTAAAAATTAAGGTATTTTTTAAAAAAAATTGTGTTTTCCGTTTTCTTCCCTTTTTGCGAGAAATATTTAAGCATTATTTTTGTTACATTTTTTGTTTAAAAAAAATTACCGTTGTTTGCAATCTATATATGAAGTTTCAAGGCATTAAAAAAATCATTTTCATATAAACGCATCGATATTGATTCATTTTAGAAAAAATCTTAAATTATGTAAAATATCATTGTTTTGTAAAAAAAAAAAGAAAAAAGAAAAAAACTGTATCGCGACGAAATGAATTATCTCTTTCCAATAACAAACTTACTGGTGAAGTTTTTAAATGCTCGCGAATAAAATTTGGAGTATTTTTTTATATAATCATAAAATTTAAACGTCAATTCCGAACTCGGGTACTATGGTCTATGAAGAAGCGCCTTTACCGATTGCGCCACGACACGTTGGGGGATATGAGGAGAAAAGACGTTCAAAATAAAAGGAAGAAATGTTCAATTTCGCATTGCGTTATTGCGAATCGTTAGGGGTGGTTAAGTAGCGGAAACTCAACTGCGTTTAGGAGGTGAAATCTGAACTCACCTTCCCTGGACACAGTTCAGTTATTCAAGATATTTGATGTTCTGTCGTAGACTAGGTAGCAGCTACAACCCACTAATATAAAATAAACGAGAGAGGAAGGACAAAAAATTAAATAAAAAAGTTATTCATAACAGACATGAACAATTTCTCCCCGGAAAATACCCGATTTTGTAAATCACCTGATTTGTATGCAAAGTGTAGTACACAAGGATTTAACTGTATGGTGTTAATTGTATGTAAGGGTGTAAAGTTCTACTGTAAAGTGTTCCAGCCAACATAAAGGCTCGTATGTGGTTCCAACATGACGGAGCGCCTGCACATTTCAGCGCATATGTGAAGTGCTTTGGATACAGCATATCCAGGGCGATCGATTGGGGGTCCCATAAATTGGCCGACACTCTCGCCTGACCTCTCCTTCCTAGACTTCTTCCTCTGGGGCCATATGAAGAGTCTTATTTACGCAAGCTTCGTCGACTCCGACGAGGCCCTGGTTGCGAGGATTGCCGTCGTAGCAGGCGAAATCCGGGAGATGCCCGAGGTATTTGCTAATGTTCGACATTCCCTTCGCCGGTGGTGTGAGGCCTTCATCTTTGCTGGTGGGCGCTTTTTCGAGCAGTTTTTGTGATTTCGCAAGAAAATAATTTTCTACCATTTTCTACGTATCATCATTCAACCTTCATTCATACGCACTACGCGCGTACATCAAATTGTTTCTTTTTATTTTGAGCAGAGAAGTTGCTATGTCCATGATTATTTTTTAATTTTGTCATCCCTCCCTCGTTTACTATACGTGTAAGAGGTAGTAATTGCTGCCTGGTCTACGACACCAAGTCCTACGACACCAAGATCGGGAATAACAGAACTCTGTTCAGAGGGAAGGGATTTTCAAATTTCACCTCCTGAACACAATTCCGCTTGCACTACAGAACCACCCCTAACGATTCAAATTTTGAGCTCAAAATTTATGTTTAAGTCTAAGCTTTTGAAAGCCTTTAATGTGATACAAAAAATAACAGTAAAATTAATTTGTCCGTTACTCCAAAGTCTAAAGCTCCCTCTATCAACATTTTTGAGCTTTATATTTAAAATTTATTTTTCGAAAAAATACTGACAAAAAGAATAATTTTAGCTAAAATCGCTAACGAATCGACCCATTTTTCCGTTTTTTATAAATCATTTGAAGTTTTGGACCCAAATTTTAATGACACCATCTTCCTTCGGAAGATGTTTGGGACCCTAAGTTTCCTATTTACTATTGTTTGTCTTGATGTGTACTATCATCCCTTAAACTTTTGCCGTAGAGTTTAGATACACCTTGTATTTATAAAGTGCTGCATCTACGATATACGCAGATCAACAGCCTTTAAGAAATAGAGATCCTGAGGATCCTGAAAACTTTTTTATTAAAGATTTTTAACATCATATATTAATGTAATTTATTGATTAGTTCGTGCTCCAGGTGGCCCCTACCCATGAACTATATCTAGTAAATGGTCCATTGAAGCTATCTGCAGTAGCCTTTAATATCCTTCGTTAATTTGTTACTTTACTTTTGGTTTTCACTTACTTTGAGAAATATTTTTTAACTAAAATGCATTGTTCAGAAAGACATTGAAATGTTTATATCTGTATGAGAAATTTCTGCGCAGTTTGCAAATTTGCAACTAAAGATTTAAAACCTGTTCCTGTTTAAATTTAAACTTTAATGTTGTATATGTTGATTTGTCGATAAGTCGTTCCTTCTCATTCATCTGCAAATCTTCTGATTCCATCCATGCTTGAAGCAAGTGACTTTACAAAATCCAACATTTTATACACTGGTGTGCAAAACTTAAGCAATAGGTGGGTTTATTGCCATAACTTCACGAAAAATCATCTGAGAGACATGAAATTCTGAAATGAGGGAGAGGGATTAGTAGAAAAGGGGACGAAACATCGGCGCTGAAAAAGGAATACAACGCAAACGGTATGGAATCAAACAAAACAAGCTTTATTGAACCATAGTATCGGACTCATGATTGTCTATCCAACAGGAAGAACAACAAGCAGATGTTCCTTAATATGGTATATGCCCTCCCTTACTACAATGGTTCCTTCTGCACCGTCTCCACATACTCAGAACCAGCTGGCAAATTTTTGAGGTAGGGAGTGCCCTTTTCCTCAATCAACATCTGTTTGAGTTGTTGGTTGACCCCGGGATGATGGAGCGTGGGCAAAGTCTCCCCAAAGCATCCCACATATGTTCGATGGGATTTAAATCTGGGGAGCACGCTGGCAATCCATTCGAGTGATATCTTCACCTTTCCAGCAGTCCTCAACAGCAAGAGTGCGATGTGGCAGTGCATTGTCATCCTAAAGATGAAGTCGGGCCAATGGCACCTGGGAAAAGATGCAGATGGGGAAGAAGAACCCTCCAATAGCGATCCCCGGCAGCCCCTCTGTCGAAAAATGGGAAGCTCAGTTCCGCCGTTCAGCATAATGCCAACCCAGACAAGAACTCCAGGACCACCGTAACGATGTCTTTTCCTGATGTTACTGATAAAACCGGTCCCGATTTTCCCAAATCAAAACGCGTTGAGAATCGCTTCTGGTATGAACCGACTCTCATCCGTAAAGAGAACACGACTCCATTGATCAGTTGTCCTTTTGCGTTCTGTCCCACTGTAAACGGTGGCTTCGGGGGCCCAAACTTTCAACGGGGGGCAGCGTTCAGGACGGCGGGGAACAGGCCTCCGGAAGGCGCTGGCCACAGTAAACCCAACACTTGTCGACCCGTTGCGTACAGAGTTTCTGAGCAATGGCGCTTGCTGACTGCTGTCGAACTTTCGCCTGCGGGATGATATATGGGTCATCCCCTGCAGTTGTCGTCCTAGGGCGGCCACACCAACCTTCTAACAGCTGTACCTGTGGTTTGAACGCTTTCCAAGCGCGGAAAAGACACTTTTGTTGATTCCGAACTCTGCAGCTACACTGGTGACAGTACGCCCCTCCTCCAGCTTTCCGATCATTCTTCCAAAGGGGAATTTATCCAGATGATTTCTTCTAGCCATATTTCCCGAACTGACCACTGGCACTTGCAGAGAATATGGTGAATTGCGCCTCCGTCCTTCATTTCATTCTACTGTTGAGCAGCGCCGGACATCACCGCGTTTTGCGTACGCTCACATCGCTTCTGACGTTTTGTTCCTGATATTTGCATACGCATGACGTTTCTACTGACTTAAGTGTTCCCTCTACTGATCTCCAGACCTCCTTTTCTGCAATTTCATGGCTATCTGCTAAATTTTTATATTGTTGCTTAAGTTTTGCACACCAGTGTATTATCCAAAAAATATTTATTTATTTATTTTCAGTAGAAACTGCCTTTATAAGAATTTAGTCTTTTGAAAAAATTAAATTTTACTAAAATGTTGGCACTTTAATTAAAGAAATAGAGGTCACACTTGTGGAACCTCTATCAAAATTCCAGAGAATTCTAGGATTCCGCTGAATCTTAGGTGAATATTTTCTGCCTTATACTTATGCATATCTAGTTACCGAAATAGTTAAAATCTGAGTTTTTCCTTAATTAGCAAATTTTCTGCAAGATAAATTTTTCAGTGAATTATGTTGATTAAATAGAAATGATTCTAAATTCAGAAAAATGTGTGAGAAAAATTGGAGGTTAAACTCTTTTCAAGTATTTAAGGATCCGACTACGCTAAAATCATGATTTTTTTAAAAAATTGAAATTCATTTTACTCGAAATGTGTTTTTTTCGAAAAGCTCAAACGGGGACAGGGATTGCTCAAAAATTTTTAAAAATAATTTGCTGAAATTTCTTGCGTATGTTCTGTATAACAGCATAAGTGTTTTGACTTTCAGATTTATCAATCACTTTCATTTCAAAATTTACAGTCCTTTATGTGAATATAATCACTGTTTTTTTTAAGCAATTTCATGTAATTACTGAGATAAAAGGCTCAATTTTTTGTAAAAATTAAAATATCTCTTATCCTGAAGGTCATTCCAAACATGAATAACAAAGTAACACATCAAAATTGAAAAATTCAGAATTCTTTCATAAAATTTTTTGCACAGAGCGGGCCCCATTTATGTAATTTTTTGTACATTTTCACCAGTTTTTTCCCATTTTAATTATAATAAAAAAAATTATGTTTTCAATTTTAAAATTTTTCCTTAAAATATACTAAATAAATCTAAAAATCACAAAATAATCCCCATATTTCTATTTTTTTTCAAAAAAACACACAAAAAAAATTGTCACAAGTGATCGGATACCTTAAATGAGTTTTATTTGATGCATTCTAAATACTGGGCATATTTTACGTTAATTTTCAATCGAATTCCTCATTTTCATCTTTTTAAACTCAGCAGTTTTATTAAAACGCATCTCACATTGAATTCATTCTCATTCAGAATTCACTTTCATTCAAAGTTTAAGAACTTCGCTACGAATACAGTCGTTTGCAAATGAAAACTCTTTTTTTTTATTTTTATTATGTTTATTTGGTTCTTGATACAAACTACTCACACACACAGAGAAATCAAAATAAATATTTGAGCTTAAAATGCCTCTCAATACTCCTGATATTCAGCTCTGAATACACTTTCCTCATAAAGTATAAACTTTACATTTTCCGAATATATTACAGATATTCTAAGCATAATCTACTTATCACAAATATGCTCTAAATGTAAAACAAATTTTACTTGTTCAAAGTACATATTATGAATATACTCTACTTATACGAAATGTATTTTAAGTTTAAATTCACTATGTTGTTATTGTAGCTGTTTTTAATCTCTACCTACCAAGTCCAGACAATGTTCATGAGGAAATTCATGGAAATACGGGTAAAGAAACACCTTCCGTTAATTTGTAAATTTATATCAACTTTTGGAAAAGTCTGACTTGGCTTTTTGTCTGTCTGCTTCGTAATTTTACACCATTGTCAAATGACCAGGACTACACATGAGCTGGAACTCCACTCACTGTTTTTACCGACTCGAAGACTTTGAAGTAGCGGCCGTGGTAGCCTATTAGTTATGGTCACGAACTCGTGGTTGGCGCTTCGCGGGTTCAAGTCTTGGTGCCACTGAAGACAAGCTGTGTAGAGGAGGTTGATTTAAGTTAAATCTGTGTTGAGTTCAATCCTTCTGTTAGCGGGGTGTGATAGTTTGGAGAAGAGATGGCAACTTAGATGGCATCCTCGTCCCTTGACGAGCCTTGAAATTACTAGAATCCTTGCCGCTAGCCTTCGTGTTGCTTTATAGTGCAACATCAATATAATTCTCACTCATTGAATGTATGTTACATGAAAGGACAATTAATTCTTCATTTCTTATGGGTTTTTGATCTATAGTTTTTAGGAATGAATTTAACAATTTTAAACATATTGAGTACATTTGTATATTTAAATACAAAAACGAATTGTGTATAATAAATTATACATAAAGGTTGACTGGCCTTTAAGATATTGCTTAAACCCTTCACATTCTTAATTCCTAAGGCTAAGAGTTTACTATTTTGCTACTAGGGCAAATGTTTCTTAAAATACTGCCTAGTTATTCTTCTATTTAGGCTTATTTAGAATTATAGAATTATTATATATTTAGAATTATATGTACAAGTTATTATTTTATTAGGGAAAAAATATATATATACTGCTGGCCATTGAAATTGCTACACCAGGAAGAAATGTAGATAACAAAATAATATATATTGGAAAAATATATTTACATTATATTGTAATTAACAAATGATTATATATATTTTCAAGAAATTAGGGGTAGATCCTGAGAAATCACTACCCAGAACAACCACATCTGGTGGGAATAACAGCACTTATACGTCAGGGCATCGAGTCAAACAGAGATTGGATGGATGTACAGGTACAGATGCCCATGCAACTTCAACAAAATGCCCCAGGTCTTCAACCGTAGTGACTGACGTATGGTGACGAGCCAGTCGCTCGGTAACCATGTACCAGACGTTTTCTGTTGGAGAGAAATCTGGTGAACGTGCAGGCCAGAGCAACATCTGAACTTTTTCTATATTAAGGAAGGTCCGTAAAACACCGGCAACATGCGGTCATGCATTATCTTGCTGAAACGTAGGGTTTCGCAGGGCTCGTATAAAGGTTAGAGCATCGAGTCGCAGCACGCAAAAAATGTAACATGCACTGTTCAAAGTGTCATCAGTGCGAACAAGAGGTGACCCAGACGTGTATCCCATAGCACCACATAACATCAAGTCATTACGATGGCGATGAATGCACACTTTCATTGTGCCTTACGATGCCGCTAAACACGGATGTGACGATCTTGATGCTGTAAACAGAATCTGGATTCATCTGAAAAAAGGACGTCTTGTCATACGTGTGCTCAGGTTTGTCGTTAACCCGTTTTATCCCAATTTATTTATTCTGTTAAAATTTGAGAAAATTTTAATTTTCTGTTAGTTTTAAAAAAAAAAAATATGCACAATTTAAAAATTTATATATTTTCTATAAGAAATTACCCGCCTTTAAAAAAGGGCAGGGGGTAAATAGGATAAAATTTCTACTTGCATGTTTTAGTGTTCTCTTTAATGATGAAAAGTTATTTCGAGTACAAAATTTTACTTTGTTTAAATAATACTTTCTAGTTTAAAAAATATTTTACTTTTCAGTTAAATTTCATTCTAATTTTGGTGAAAAGGTCCAAATCAAGTCTGACAAAGTGTTTTGTCACATTAGCCCCAGTATGGTTTTGATTTTCCCCATACAGCCCTCTCTGACAACGGCGTTGTTTTTCTTCCTTAGGTAGAAAATGACCAAAGCTGTCGTTACGGATGTTTTCTTTTGCATAAGAAGGTACAGTCAAGATCCTTGGTCTACCTCTCGTTTTTAGCACAGTTTCTTATGACAGAGAGTTGTACAGAAGTTCCTTAAAGTTTAAGGTTTCATCTTTGTTGAAAGTTTGTGAATTATCCAAGTTTTTACTACAGCCATATCCAGTGAACGTATAAAAGGTAGCCAGTACAAATTTTCCTACGAATTTTAATGGAATCAAGTCCAGCCAACCAGTCGTGTGGATCCACAACGCCCATATGTCTGTTGTAAAAATTTGCCAAATTCGGCATCAGCACGTTAACTTTATCTTTGTGTCTTAATACTCGACTCCAAAATTTTTAAATTATTATTGAGAATAACAAACACAGGTTTTACTTTGAAGCATCGATCCTGGACATTCTGACTTACAGTTTCATTGTCCACGGAGTGTGAATAAGATTTCAACTTTTGATAGATGTTTCGTGACATGGCATTTTTCACACGAGCAATGCAAAGGTCTTCAGCATCCGACCAATAATCACTTTCACAGGTATTTGAATCATAACCAGTTAGAAGCAAAACTCCTTAATAAACAAGTATTTCGTCAGCAGTCATCAAGAAATTGTGTTCCTTTTTTACATCTGCTGCATATCGCATGTTTTCTTTTACAATGAGATCGTAAATCTCACTGGAATAAAATTGCTCAAAAAGTTCTTTTGAAGTTTTATTTTTCAATGTAGTTATCATCTGCTTGAGAAAGTCACTTGCAGTTTAGTCTGCCTGTGCTTCCCATTTTGTATAGTGCGGTGATTTATTCTGTATCTAAAATGATTGATGTATATAAATTTTTTTTTGCCTTTTGTTGTTGAAATACTAGAGCTTGTGGGTGGTCCAAGCTGGAAACTATCCCCACCTCTAACCTCCAAAGACGCAGTAACATTGCTTATAATAATCTCACCAGTATTTACTTAATTCTCATTCCCTTCGTCTTCGTCAGTTCACTGGCATCCGGTGGTAACGTAGCGATTTCAACATCGTTCTCATCTGAATCTAAACTATTTAATAATTCTAATGCTTCCGCTAAAATCAGAAACCTTTGCAATGACATAACTAAAACAATAAAAGGGAAGTTGTTATTTTTTTTTTTTACTATTTATAAAAAGAGAACGAACACGTTAATTGTATGCGCATCGTTGCATAGTCGTATTTAGAGGACATTTAAAAAATAACTTGTTAAAAATTACCTAAGGACAATATCAGTCTAATTAACCACCGAAATCATAAAAAAAAGAGTACTATCACATAAAAATTGCCCAGTCAAGTGTCCAAAGTAAACTGAAAATAATGCTGCAATCCCAAATGCATGAGACAAACTGCTCCCACAAATGCGATGAACAAGCAAAATTTCCAAGGGAAGGAGTCGGGGGTAAGATACATAACTCTCGAGGGAAGAAGCTAATACATATCCCTACATGTTCCATCAAAATATTCGAAACATGCAAATAATGAATTCCCCATGATACTCTCCAGCTGTCCTTTAAATAGGACAGTGGGATAAAATGGGTTAATCACATCACTGAAGACATTCCTGTGTGTGATGCATCGTCAGGGGTAGCTACAGCTATGGTCACCAAGCTGAGAGTCCATGTTGCTGCTGCAAACGTCATCGAACTATTCGTGCAGACACTTGTTGTCTTGCAAACGATCCCAATTCTTGATTCATGGCTTCTGACTTGGCTGTTGGTCAATTAAGGACATGCTGGTTAAATGCCTGTCTTCTCGGCTGCTAGTGATAGAGGACCGTTGAGATTATGCACGGTCTTCCGTTTTATCGTCTATAACCCATCGATTCCATATTCTGGTATCAATCATTGGATCTCGTCCGATGAGAGCAGCAATAGTGCAATTCAATAAATCACATACACACATGCAATTCCGGTACGCTACAATTGGACCTTTATCAAAGTCGGAAACGTGCTGGTACTCATTTTTTACACGAGGTATCATAACAACTTTTCACCAGGCAACAACATACAAATGCAACTTGTGTATGAGACACCGGCTGAACATTTTCCTCATTTAAACACATTATAGTTGTCGCTACCGGTACCTGCTTTGTTTGAATGCGCTGAAAAGCTAATCATTTGCATATCACAGACCTTCTTCCTGTAGTTTTAATTTCACGTCTGTAGTATGTCGCCATCTTGGTGTAGCAATTTTAATGCCAGTAGTGTATATATGCAGTTGGTCCCCATTTAACGAACCCCTATTTAACGAATTTAGAGATATAACGAATTTTCTCCCCCATTAAAATGAAAAGGAAATCCTCTTATTTAACGAATAATAAACCCTTAACCAATTAATTAATATACCAGCTGATTTTTTTTAATAGTTTGTGTCAGAAAAATTGGATTATTTTCAAATGACATTATTTTTGTCCGGAAGAGAAAAAAAAAGTCTTCTAAGTTCCTAATATCTTTGGTCAAGGAGCAGAGACAGGTACAAATGAGTAATGAGCGTAACATATCATGAGAGTTTTGAATAGGACATTAAACTCCTTTCTTATCTCATTCCACTCCCCAACGCAGGTGAATGTTTTAAGATTTTAAAGACGCTGTTACATTTGATAACGGACTGTCTATGTGTGAAACTGAAGTTGAGGAAGCTATTGATTTGTCGGAACCAATGAATAGTAATTCTGATGCAGAAAATAATGAAACTCCTTGCAAAAGTGTTATATTTTCTAATGCTTTACATTGTTTGGAAAATGTGAAAACATATCTAATGTAGCAGGATGCAAATGATGCAGTATTTTCTATATAAAGTCGAAAAAAGAACTTTCGAGTCACGAATCAAAAAGCTTTTCAAACATCTATTAGTCATTTTTTTTAAAATTTCCAATAAACTCATGCGTAAATATTCACTAATAGTATTTTAAACTGTCGAATAAAAAGTGTAAAATTTCTATCTAGGAATACGTTTTGTGTGTTGATAATTGTAGAATTTTCAAAAGGTAAATGCACAAATTTCGTATTTTGTTTAGATAACGATATAACGAATAACTCCGATTTAAAGAAAAACGTGTTGGGTCCTAGTGAATTCTTTTAAAAGGGGTCCGACTGCTTATAAGGATATAATTAATTTATAACCGAAAAAATTCTACTTTATATCTAACATTTATTTCCCTACTCTAATAATTGCACACCGTATGCTTTCTCAAAAATCCCATCTCATTTTTATGATCTTTCCTACACTTAACCCTCCAATCGAAACCTTAACTAAAAAATAAAGATTTAGCAGTCATGGAAATAAATACACAATTCATCTAAAATCCAACACAGTTTACGTAGGTAACCCTTGCAGTGATGTGGTTTTAAATTGTTTGAAATAGTGAACAAAAAACTGCTTTCGCGAAAAGCCTCCATGCAGGGTGTAGTGTGCTTAGAGACGACTCAGGATATTGTAGGAATGTAGGGTTGCAAACGCGTAGTTGCAAGCTATGGTGAAAAGAGGTTGATAAAAAGAACAAAAAGAACAACTCATTCATGGGACAGAAAATATTTTAATTAAAATTTCTACAACAAATGTTCGAAATTAAGACCGGAAGTCGTCTGGCACATCTGACAACGGCTCTGCACGGAATTCCTTACAATCTAGGAGTTTCTTTCCGGCACTCTTGCGGTAAATGGAGCTGAACATAAGGTTTCATAAACACTGATCCTTCTTTAAGTCGTCATTTGCAATCCGTTGCATTTGCGTCCACTTTCAACTCAACAAATTTCCTTGGTCAAACTTTAAGTTGTCATTTGACATTCGTTGCATTTGCCTCCACTTGCAAATCAACCAAGTTGTTCTGTCAATGTTTAAGCCGGGATGAATGGGAACTACTTCGTTGGACTTTAAATTTTGCCTAGTCCTTTGCACGGTAGGGTACATCCGATCTTTTTTCAACGATCGATGAACGCACTTTTCCCTGACCGAACTTCTAGACATAGCACATGTCCCTCCGTTGTTGTGCCACTCGATGAGGTACCAGCATGACAGGGCTCCTTCCTATTAAGGAATTCACGTCCGTCTGCACCACAAAATAACATTTTGACAGAGGTGGATAGGTCGTGCTAGGCCGGCCTTTTTGCCAACAAGATCTCTGCACCTACCATGCATCGTCTTCTTGGGTCACATAAAATATTTGGTTGCCCGTTCTTTCAGTTGAAGACACATCACTGTATAATATAATATAATATAATATAATATAATATAATTTTAAAGACGCTGTTACATTTGATAACGGACTGTCTATGTGTGAAACTGAAGTTGAGGAAGCTATTGATTTGTCGGAACCAATGAATAGTAATTCTGATGCAGAAAATAATGAAACTCCTTGCAAAAGTGTTATATTTTCTAATGCTTTACATTGTTTGGAAAATGTGAAAACATATCTAATGTAGCAGGATGCAAATGATGCAGTATTTTCTATATAAAGTCGAAAAAAGAACTTTCGAGTCACGAATCAAAAAGCTTTTCAAACATCTATTAGTCATTTTTTTTAAAATTTCCAATAAACTCATGCGTAAATATTCACTAATAGTATTTTAAACTGTCGAATAAAAAGTGTAAAATTTCTATCTAGGAATACGTTTTGTGTGTTGATAATTGTAGAATTTTCAAAAGGTAAATGCACAAATTTCGTATTTTGTTTAGATAACGATATAACGAATAACTCCGATTTAAAGAAAAACGTGTTGGGTCCTAGTGAATTCTTTTAAAAGGGGTCCGACTGCTTATAAGGATATAATTAATTTATAACCTGAAAAAATTCTACTTTATATCTAACATTTATTTCCCTACTCTAATAATTGCACACCGTATGCTTTCTCAAAAATCCCATCTCATTTTTATGATCTTTCCTACACTTAACCCTCCAATCGAAACCTTAACTAAAAAATAAAGATTTAGCAGTCATGGAAATAAATACACAATTCATCTAAAATCCAACACAGTTTACGTAGGTAACCCTTGCAGTGATGTGGTTTTAAATTGTTTGAAATAGTGAACAAAAAACTGCTTTCGCGAAAAGCCTCCATGCAGGGTGTAGTGTGCTTAGAGACGACTCAGGATATTGTAGGAATGTAGGGTTGCAAACGCGTAGTTGCAAGCTATGGTGAAAAGAGGTTGATAAAAAGAACAAAAAGAACAACTCATTCATGGGACAGAAAATATTTTAATTAAAATTTCTACAACAAATGTTCGAAATTAAGACCGGAAGTCGTCTGGCACATCTGACAACGGCTCTGCACGGAATTCCTTACAATCTAGGAGTTTCTTTCCGGCACTCTTGCGGTAAATGGAGCTGAACATAAGGTTTCATAAACACTGATCCTTCTTTAAGTCGTCATTTGCAATCCGTTGCATTTGCGTCCACTTTCAACTCAACAAATTTCCTTGGTCAAACTTTAAGTTGTCATTTGACATTCGTTGCATTTGCCTCCACTTGCAAATCAACCAAGTTGTTCTGTCAATGTTTAAGCCGGGATGAATGGGAACTACTTCGTTGGACTTTAAATTTTGCCTAGTCCTTTGCACGGTAGGGTACATCCGATCTTTTTTCAACGATCGATGAACGCACTTTTCCCTGACCGAACTTCTAGACATAGCACATGTCCCTCCGTTGTTGTGCCACTCGATGAGGTACCAGCATGACAGGGCTCCTTCCTATTAAGGAATTCACGTCCGTCTGCACCACAAAATAACATTTTGACAGAGGTGGATAGGTCGTG
>BMAV01009767.1:172223-192647 GCA_019973955.1 Trichonephila inaurata madagascariensis
TATAATATAATATAATATAATATAATATAATATAATATAATATAATATAATATAATATAATATATTGTTTTCCTACATATAATCATTTTACGGTTTGTATATGCATTGAATTAATTGTTTATTTCACATCTTTCATTCTAAAAATTTTATTTGATATTTAAGAAAACGTATGATTTTAGAAAGTAATTAAGGCCAAGAAAAAAAAAATTTAATCAAAAGAATTTGACTAAAATATTTTAAAGAAATTCTTACAAATTACGTAATAATGTAAAAAAAAAATTCTTGAGAAAATATTACACTCTAAGTGTTTCAAGTATATTGCTTTTATTTTCTACTGGCTGTCTTTTTATCTGTATCGTTCTCTAAGTTCCTTATTATTTTGGAATTTTTATTAACCCAATTTCTAATTTTATCACTGAGTAGTTTACGTTTATAGCATTTTTTTTCTTTTTTACCATTCAATTAAAATAGTCAGTAATATTAAGAAGTAATAGCTTTATATAATATTGATTTTTCATGTTTTTGACAAACTTAATTACTGTTATAGCTTTAAATAATGATGACAATTAAGTCGAACTTTTTAATTAAATATGCACTTTTGATATGTATGATTAGTTTTATAAAAAATTCCCTTAAAATCCTTCATTATTTTTAGAAAAATAAAAACTTTTTTCAAAAATTTCGTACGACAAAATTTATTCCGAATTTTATTGAAATATAATCTCCAACACAAATAAAAGTTTTTCGAGGTAAGTAAACATTTTCCCTACTTGCTTAAAATATTTTAAAAAAAAAAAGAAAGAAATTATTTAGAATTTTACAGTCAATATCAGTTTTTTCAAAGCATTGTACAACCATATGTTAAATTATTCATAGCTAATATATAATACATAAACTATTTCTTTTCTTTCTAGTTCATTTTGTCTTTCTTAATTCTTACATTTCACGAAAATTATATTTTCATTACGTGATTTGCTTTTAATTGAGACATTTATTTATAATATGTAGTAATATCTTATAGAAAATCAAATAATCTTTTATCTATATTTCCTTAAAAATTTGAATGTTTAATGTGCAAAATATTGATAATGATAAATAATAGATATATATGATTATTTCAGAGAATTTAATTTTAGTACTGAGTTTGTTATGCTCAAAAAGATTTTCATTTTAAAATGATTTCTACTACAGACTGTTATGAATAAACATGAACATTAACTAAATTTGCTAAATAATTTTGGTGCGCTGAATAAACATGAATTATAAAAAAATAGCAGGCAATTTAAGTAATATTAAACAAAAATTGATTTCCTAATCTCTTCCACAATTTAAATCACTTAAAATTTATTTCCCTAGTTTATTTGTCATGACTGAACTTTTATTGAATTCTAAATTCTTTGTAAGGTTGTGTTGTGATAATTTAATAATTTGTACTCTCTTTAAATTTAGATTTGTACATATAGTTTTCTGAACATTCGACTAGTATACATTTCGTTTACAAATAGTTGTTTCCAATAGTTTACTAGTTGTTGAAAAAAATATCTGACGATATCAAAAGTCTGTTTTCACTTTTAAAATGCTCGGTTTCTTAAAAATGTTTTTTATCCACCATACACAATCCCACTAATGTGCAAAACTTAAGCAAATTTCAAATTTAATCGCGTGATTCCGAAACAAATAAACCGAGTGACATTAAATTCACACACAATGCAGCGATTAAATGTTGATTAAAGCATAATAGCCAAAAAAGGATTTGTACCCCTACATTATGGAAAAAAAGCAGGAAACGATTTTTCATTGACAGAATGGGGTTAGTAAAAAACATTGTCTGGCCATGCCAAAAAACAAGGTCCCTTTGTAGGAGATATGACGGCTTCTACTATAACCACAATATTTGCTTCCCACCGTCTATTCATACTCAATATCAAATTATTCAGCTTTTTTTGAGGCAAGATTTGCTATTTTTAATAGATCACCTGTTTAAAATGTTTGGCGGTATCCGTAGGGTACAATCCTGCTGAAAGGCGTCTCCGCAAAGCATCTCACACAAGTTTTATGAGATTTAAATCAGGGGAGCATGCTGGTCAATCAACTCTGTAGATATGCCCATTTTTAGAAGCTCCCAAACAGCAAAGATCCAGTGTCAAGGTGCACTTTTGTGTATAGAAATCAAGTCTTGCGCAATGGCCCCCTGATGTTAGTTGGATGAAACCGTGCCTCTTCCTCCCATCGTATGAACTGGTGCCAAGTATCGTTGCTTAAACTGAAACGACTTCCTTGATGAAACACCCATTCTTTGTGTTCTTGATGTTGTAATGTACATGGGCTGACGATGAGATGCTGTTAAATGCATGTAATATTCAGGGCAACGGGGGTTAATAAGTCACCGATATGGAGAATTCTGGCCTCTGTAAAACGTTATATCTGTAGTCCAGTTGTTTCCCAGTGTCTGTGGTTTTAGACTCTTTTCACTGCAGAACGATATACCGGTAATCGTTTGCCGTTGTTTTATTCGTCCAACCACACTAACTTTTCTTACATCTGTACCTCACATTCGGAAGACTTTCCAAGTTCTTGAATCTATCATTTACCAAAGTCTTGTGCGACACGTCAAACTACTCCCCTTTTCACTCCTTAGGATTATTATACCACAAATAAAGGCATCCTATAGACACTATAGACTTTCAATTTTACATTCACTTGCAGGGTGTGTTTGGAAATGCGTTTCTATTTCCTGATAAGTTGCCTTGGCACTGATCACACGCATTCTACGCTTTTGCACGCCATGATGACCCATCTGATGTCAATGAACTAATATTTGCAGCCTCATATCCTTTTTTTCTGAGCTGTCCTTTCACTGAACTGGTTGAAGAAAGCCCTTTTTGACTACTTTGTTGTCGGATGTTGAAAAATGCATTTGATGCTTAAATTTTACACTCTAGGTCTGTTTCCACTTCAGTTTCAACTACACAACGACTAAAACAAATGACATAGTTGTCACGATGTATAAGCATTGTGAATGCTACAATGAGATCCGTCAAATCAAAACCATTACGCGTAAAATGGGCATTTGGGTCTGTTTTCGCTATTTGTACGAGATTGTGAACTTGACGTGGAGCACATTTTCAAACAGAAAAAATGCCTCAATTTTTATAAAAAAATTGTGACATTGTAATTCATGCATTTGCTTATTATATAGTGTTTTAAAATATTTCATAAATAATTAGTTTTTCCTTTTAACATGTAAGAGGATAACTCATTTAGCATTACGGTATAGGGGAAAAAATGCGAAAAACATTTCATAAAAGAAAAAAAAAATGTGTCAACTAGGATAAAAATGAGTCGTGTCATGAAATAAGTGATACTTTACAGGATAGTGAAGCAATATTATAATATTAAGGTTTTAGTACTTTTATAACTGAAAAAATATTCCGAATTTGGTCCTTGTTCTTTAACATTAGCCGAAGACTACATTAAATGTGTCCATATTACCTTAGTGCTCATACTTGCCAAGTTTACCCTATAGCTTCCCTATTTGATTCGATGCTGTAGCCATTGCATTTTCAACACATTTTTTTCCTAATGATTTTTCTAGATATTTCAGTAAATATTATATTAAAACCAAAACAATGAAAATTTAAAAATAACTTTTAAAGTAACGTGCTAATTGCAGAACATTAGTAACAATTTTTAGTAATTACCTCAACCAGATCCTCTCCATTTTCTGACTCCTAATTTCAATTAGAAAAGCATAGAAAAGGTCTAAAAAATAGCACACACACATATATATATATATATATAATTCTTTATACATCAACATACATACGAAATAGATTTATCAAGAGAAAATACAATATAAGAGGAGAACATACTCCTGAAGTCTCTGTTATGCGTTTCTAACATAAAGAATTTTTATTTATATATTCTTTAGCATTAAGTAGGGATAAATGGAATGGAATGCATTGATCCATACAATCCTTCTTAGAATTATATATATAAAATCTCTTTTTATAGGGCTTTAAAGCAAGCAGCACTTATAAGTATCACTGCTTAATAGCAAAAAAAGTTAAATAAAACTAAATTCTTTCAATATTAGTTCCACTAACTTTCATAATACAATGGAAAAAGGCATTTATGACCGTAGGCTTGTTTCAAGAGTTCTTTGCTTTACTTATATCTTTCAGATCTTTATAAAATATATCTTTTATCCACATATACCAAAGTTATGTCTCCTTGAAACATCGTTATTTTCTATTCTTAAAATCTCATTTTTTTTACAAGTGCTCGGCAAATATTTAATAACAGCGATGAAGGCATTTGAAGCGGTAGATAAATCTAAAAATATGAATTTCTAGAGAAAGAAGAAACATTGAACAAAGTTCACAAGAAAATTATCTTTTAACTAAAGTAAAATCACAAGGTTATTGTATTTTTTTTTTCAATTATGGAAGGAAAGATTGCATATGTGATTTTATTATATATGCAGATAGCTTTGCTACTTTAAGTGCAGCTCTTGTTTATGTGGATTTTTCATCAAAGGTTACATTTAATGATGAACAATTGAAGATAATTTTTGAAAAATACTTACGTAAAAGAGATGAAGAATTTAAGTTAATTGAACATTTTCTATTTTTTGTATAAATAACTACTCTCAAAATCAGTTGATAGAAGCATTTAAATGATAGATTAATCAGTTGAATTTATCTCATGGGAGTAAGAGTTATTATTACATTTAATTATATATCAGCCGACGAAGATTTAGTTATACACATGCAATGAGCCTTGATCGAAACTTTGGCTTCAGATCTGTTTTGAATTGTAATGTGATGAATGAGAATAAATGGTGATTTATATTCTTTTATCACCATTTATTCCTCCTATTAGAAACTTTTATTTTATTTGTATTTCTAAAAATAATTATTTAGCTCTTAATATTTGTTATCCAGATTATTCAACTTCTGAATACTTGGATTTTAATCAAGTTACATGGCTATAACATTAATGTGAAAATTTAATTATCTATTATAGATTTCAAAACATGTTATGCTTATTTTACCAGCTTTTAAAATTTCATTTAAATGGCCATTTTAATGCAAAGCCAGATATATTTAAAATATAAAATTAATACAGATTTTTCATTAACTAATACACAACGTACGGCATATCTACCATAAAAAATATTTTTGCATGAATATTTTTAAGGTGTTCAAATACGTTAGACATAGGAAAATAACATTTTCTTAATTTCTAATAAGGTATTTTCTATAATATAGAAATACACTCATGGACAAAAAAAAATATTGCACGAAGAAATAGTCGTTAAAATGAAACGAAATTTTATATACATAAGGATTACTTTGAGATAAGTAAATGATTAGACAATCAAAGAAAATTTATTTTTTTTCAGAGAAAAAGGCAAAAGAACGGAGGATTTAATACCCTGTTGAACCCGCTTTAGCGCGAATACACGATGCGATACGATCGGTCATTGAGGCAAAAAAGTTTTGTATGATGTCTTGAGACATTTCGTTCCATATTTGCTGTAACCATGCCTCTAGTTCCTTCAAACTTGTGGGATGCCCAACTAACAATCCCAAATCATCCCAGATATTTCTCGATTGGAGATAAATTTGGGGATCGGGCAGGCCAAGAATGGGTATTAACAGTGCGGAGACAGTCTTGTAACATCCTTGCCGTGTGAGGCTGAGCATTGTATTGTAGAAAAATTGCAACATATGTGGTTACAGGATGTTATGGACATACCGCTGGGCTGTCATGCTGCCACGGATCAATACTAGGGGTGACCGTGAATTGTTAAGAATGGCATCCCGTGCCATCACACCAGCTGTGGGAGCGGTGTGTCGCTGTAAAGCAAAGGCAGGACTGAGGAGTTCACCACGGGGTCTCCACACATGAACACGATTGACATCACTGCTGAGAATGAATCTGAATTTGTCGCTAAAGACGACCTGATTCCATTCCTCTGGATTCCAGTTCCCTCAAGAGCGGCATCACTCTGAACAGAGGCATCGATGGGTGGACGTCAAAGGCAGCGCACGTAGTGGGTGCCGCGATCCCAAATGTCCTTCTGAAAGGCGCCTTCGAATGGTTAGAGAAGACACAGGGCCCATAGTGAAGATGCTACCTGTACCTGAATGACGGCCGATAAAGCAGTTGGCTGTAGGCGTGCATTTCTTACGATGTGGTGGCATACCCTCGATGACTGGTCTGTCGAGGGCGTCCTGAGCCTGGTCTTCGTGTAAATGGTATCTCTCGGATCCACTGGTCCCAACACTTCACAACACAATCAAATTAGCCTATATGACGAGTCACTTGCCTAGCTGACTACCCAGCGTCCTTCATGCTGATAATTCTCCCCTCTTAAACTGCAACAGTTCCTCATATTGTCTTCGAAAACGGCTTAATGGCATGTCTACCTCAGGTCTTACTTTGTAAACGATTCGGGACACTCAAACAAACTTTTATTACCTTTTTTATACTCCACGGAGAACGACGTTAAACACCCTCTACCGGCTATACGTAATGCTCAATCACACTGTCTTTCTAATAATTTGCATATCTCCCCGACATGTACCTTCAAGCCAAGTTTCGTAACCATACCGCAATTATTTCTTGCTGCGCTAATTTTTTGTCCATGAGCATATATATTCAATATTCCACATGAATGCATGGTATAATATGAGAAACAAAACAGAAGATACACACACAGCCATCGTTAAATCCTCTAATAAGATTAGAACTCGAATTAAAAGTATTATTTAAACACTTCTCTTTCGAAGCAAAATGTTAAAGATTTGAAGTAGGGTTTTTCTTATAATATCGCTATTTTTGTATTATATTCAGCTGAATTCTGTTGAATTGCGAGATCAAACGGTCTTCCAAGGATTTTTGCTTTCAATAACTTCATTGTAACACAATCAATAACAATAGCCTAAAAATTCTTCATATGATGAAAACAGGAAAAAAAGGGGAACTTTCTCAGAAGTTGTCTGTATTATCGGATACTATGCCTTAAGTTAGATTTTCACTGTACCATTTTATGGTTTTTAGTGTAATGTTAAATATATAAAAGAAACGAGTCTTACAGTAGTCGCATATGATGTGTAACTTCTGGCATGTTGTCGTGGTAAATACGCAATAGTAACTTATATCCTGAAAAAAATGAATCGAGTATGATTGGAAATAATTTTCTATCGAATAACTATATCTTTAATGAAAATTTTATTTAATTAAAACAAGGAGTAAAGCAATTTTTTATCAAAAATAATTATTCTTGATCAATTTAAGGAAGAGCAGAGATAATAGACTTATGATAAATAAAATATTACACATATACTTGTGATTTCAAAGTATTTAAAAACCGTTGGAAAACAGCATTAATAACAGTACCACTATTAGTAGCCGAAACATTTTGATTTATGTTCATTTCGTGCTTGAGGTCATCATTCCAAAAAGCTATGGGCGGCTCCGCTTTGGATAAACTGATGTTAAAGTTAAAATCACCACTCAAAATCATGGGAATCGAGTGAAAGTTTTTTTTTTAAAGAGCAGAACCACCTTCAGTATATCCCTTTAAGACCCGAATTATTTTTATCTTTAAATATTAATTTCTTCTGGTTATTAATACTATCTGAACCCCAATAATACTGGGAAAAATACTAAAATATTCTCCCCCCCGGATCATAGACGGTACTCGCACGATCGTGTGGGTTGCATGTTATTTGTGAAACAGGTGCCCTATATAATTTTACGTGTTATACATTTTTAGCTCTAAGTTGAAAGAAGAAACAATCTTAATTCAAATAAACTTGTTACAAATAAAGAAATTATTGATGTATAATTAACTCCTTTATTAATTCATTATTTATTTACTGTAAAAATCTTTTGCTTTGTTTTTGGCAAGTATAAATAACCATTGCATTTTTTACAACATATTTTCGAACTGCTTTTAGAGTTTTCATATCTGCATTTGCGAGGCCTTGAAATGGCATCAACACATCGAAAATAGCTATGCATGTCAGGATTTTTATCTTGGAATGACCAGGATAAAAGCCGTGACATGTATAGAAGGTGCATTATAACGCTTCGATCTTTTTGCGAGTGGAATTGTAACACTGTTGTCTTCATTATCAGTTAAAATACTTTTGTTAGTAGGTGGAGAGGCTCATAATGCTTCATATATCTCAAATTTTAAGCCATCCATTCTGATTTTTCGAGGAATTTTATTTAACATTGCACCTTGTTTGCACAGAAACCAAGAATTTGCAAGAGCTAAATCAATGTTTTGAATGAGTTAATAAAAAATAAGGTACAAAAAGAAAAAAAAAACAGGAAAGAACGTGGAAATTTAAATTTGATCAAGATAAGTAATTTTCGAAGGAAATTATAGTGATTTAAAGTAAATTTGAAAGCAGCAAGCTCCTGGGAATAGAACCCAGGACAATTCATTTCAGGTCAGCTTTTATAACCACTAGGCGACGAGGGCTCTTGGAAAGATGTAAAATAAGCTTTTAAGATGAGAAAAAGAATGCGAGGGTAGCGAAGAGACAACACCACGTGCTCTCATTGATCAAATCAAATAGCGCGCTTACGTCACTTCCTGTTACCCACATCCGTCCCTTTTCACGAAAGCACTCCGATAAATATCTAGCAATCGAGAGGAAAGATGTTACACATCAAAAACAATATTTTTAAAACTGAATTTAAGCTCCTTGAACTCACTGGCGTGTTCAATGAAATTGAATTTAAAAATCTGAACAAAAGATCATATTTAATTTTGTTATAAAGAGGAGAATGTACCACACACACATATGTTACTTGGAATTTCAAGAATCCGCTTAGCTGAATGTGACGAACCGTAACAATTACTAATGGATTACACACACTCACATACACAACATCTGACAATATAGTTCAGTGGATGAAGTCAGAACGGCTGATCTGGCAACACTGGCGAAACAAAACGCTGCACATACATATTGCCCGGGGTTAGACATCTGCCCCCACAATTGTTCAGTTTAGACTCATTTGTGATCCGTTTAAGATTTGTTTCACAAAGTGTTTGCTTAGTACGTTGGTTCTTAACTGAAAACACTAAAATGAACGATCAAAAGATCAGTTTAAAGCTTTGTTTTAAGCTTGGAATGACACCAAAGAAACTTATGCGATGCTGTTACGTGTTTATGAAGATCAAGCACTATCTATGAAGTGTGTGTACGAGTATTTCTCCCGTTTTTCAGAGAACCGTAGTGATCTCCGTCAATGACGAAAACATTGAGAAAGTGAGGTAATTAATCACTAAATATTGTCAATTAACTGTGTTCATGATAGCTGATGAGCTGTAGATCAAGCGTGAATCTGTGCGATAAATCGTTACCCAGAATTTAGGCATGAGAAAAACGTGTTATCCGTATTGACGATATTCCAAACATTCAGCGAAACGTGACGAAGCTTTTGAAATTTATCCCAAAAGAAGACTTCATGCAAAGTTTTCAGGACTTGTATAGTTGATCTCAGGAGTGCATAGTTATGAGAGGTGACTATTCCAAAAAACATAAGGTAACTTTCGTTAATATTTCATCTACGTTAATTTTACAGGACTATTCACCGAATTTTAATGTCAAAGGTTGTACATAACAAAATTATCAGTGATCTTGATGTTAAAGCAGTGATTCTCAACTACTGTGCTGCGGCACATGTCATTGCAACAAATTTTTCAACAGTGCCACAATTTTCCTTAAAAAAATTATTAATTATACTAAGAGAAAAATAAATAAATAAAATCAAGAGCCGAATAATTTGGCTGCTTTATAAAAATAATCTAAGAGTATTTGGTATGCTTAACTAATCGTTTTGTGGATAGGTAGTTTTAAAAAAATTGATTGGGTTTATAATCCGTTCGTGATAACGGACAAATCTTTATATGAATTAACTTTAAATGAAGAGGAAGAACTAATTTCTTTCAATAATAGTCGAGATTTAATTTCAAGATATTCGGAAGAGTAAATTAATTCATTGTGGATTAAAATTAAAGACGATTATCTCATAATAGCCAAAAAAGATTTATAAGTATTGCTATAATTTTCTACGAAATATTTTCGTGGATGCGAATTTTCAGCATCAACAAATATAAAAAATGAAAGAAAAAAAAACAAAAAACATCGAGACTTTTAAATGTAGATGACAAAATGAGAGTGGCACTATCATTTTAACGTCCAAATATAAAGGAAAATATCAAAAATCATCACGCTCAAATTTCGCATTAAATGTATAGTTATAATTAATTTTTAATTAATTACTCAAAAACATTTTGTTGTTTTTGTTGCACATATTATTTTACTTAAATTTGAAATCTATTATTATAAACTATTTTACACAGTGTACTGCAGATAACTAAATTTCCTTTAAACTTATTTTCTAGTAGTGTGTCGCCAAATTTTGAAATCGTTAAAAGTATACCACAACAACAACAAAAAATGTTTGAGAAATACTGCTTTATAGCAATTATTAAAATAGTAAGGGACATAAGATAATTTTTAAAAAATAAAGTTATTTAGTCTATACATATAGTTATGAATTCAAATTTTTTTTTAACTCTATAGATATTAATTATATGCTATAGTAATTCACGTCTAAGCCGCCATAGATTCTGAGCTGCACCCGGAAATTTCGAAGCGTTCTTGCGAAAAAATAAAAATAATGAAAAACGTTTACAAATATTTGATATTTACGAAATGAAAAGAAATAATAAAAGGAGGTACGGTAATAAGTGAATTATTACCGTATTAAAAACTTTTAACTGCATACATAAACCTGTAATTTGCTTTAACCTTCATTACTATGTTCATTTTCTCACATTTAAAGAATTCTTCCACCTTTGATTCTAAGCCGCACCCGATTTTCAGTAACATTAACTTTGGAAAAGAAGTGTGGCTTAGATTCGAATAAAAACAGGATTTTTTTTTTAAAAAAAATAGCCATGATCTGAAAAAACATTATAAAATCCCACAAATTTTATACTCTTAGTGAATTAGTGAAAAAAGAAAATTAAATGATATTGAATGGTAATGTGTATATAAATAGTCAATAGTTTAGCTAATTTGTATATTTACATTTTCCTGAAAAAAATTATATTAATAATGATTTTTATATATGCACACATTTTATTTTTGATGATTCATTTTTCAGTATAAATAGCCAAAATAGCCTAATATATAGATTTTTATCTTATATTAAACTAATTAAAAAACAATAACAAATTAAATACAAATTTCATTGATATGAACTTGAGTGGTAAAGGTAACAAACATATTGAATAGTTTTACATTTTTCAGAAAAGAAAAGATTTAAGTTTTTTAATATTATTTAAATACCCTTTTAGAGTGGCAATATTCACATTTCTATTCATAAAAACTGTTACACTAAATAATTTAGAAAGTAAAAGTTTTTAGTTAACCCGCGATCACTCGCGCGGGGTGTTCTGTTCACCCCAGCAACAAGCAAATCCTCCCAGGATTCTAAAAAGAATGCGCAGAACCACAATTTTTTCTATAGCTGCACATTTTAGGTCATTGAACCTTCAGGCCTGATGCAATCCCTCTTTCTCGAACGATTGGAATGTAATGACCTCCAAACGTTTATCTGGGGCTGAGAACTTCCGAGAGAAGTTGAGCATTTGTATACAGTCTGCTCTGAATGCTTGAAAAATGATTAAAATATTATTTTTCTACTTTCTGCTATCATTATCTCATTAATTATTAAGTATTTTTATTTCTGGTATATACGTTTTACTGGTTTATGAAAAAATATAAAATTGTGTGTTTTAAAATGAAAATTTTGTATGTTTAGTTTAAATTAATGTTAGTCTCATTTGTATGCAATAAATTTAATAATTTTATTTATAAAACTCAAATAACATCTTGTACTTTATAAATATGTATTATAATGACTTAATTTTATTTTCATAATTAAATACATGTGTTAAAAGTTTGGGGTGTTCTCTACACCCCGCGAGTAACGGCGGTAGCAAAAACAGGCGTGAGTGACCGCGGGTTAATAAAAATGGTGGAGTAATTAAAAAGGTTGAACAGTTTACTAGTTTCACTTAGATCGCTATCTGATTAATTTTCTTCATGTATACATTTTTAATAAATTCAATTTTATTTTTTAATTTTTTTTTTCCATTTTTTTTTATTGGTCTTTATTCCTCAATTATCCATTCTCGTTTTTTGTTTTACTTTTGCTAGATGACGTTTCCTATTACTTTGTTTGGTCATTTTGAAACTCAGTCTTTTTCTTTATTAAAAAAGTTTTCTTTTTGAAGTTTTCATATGATTTTAAGGTTTTTTAATTAAAATTATAACATGTCCCTTAAAGTATTTTTAAATAGTTTATCTTTAAGTGCTTTTCTGTTACAGAAATGACGGTTGTTCTTTGTAGAAGAATTCAAGTAACATTTTACACTGATGTGTTTATTGTTTATATTTTTTCAATTTTTCGATGTTTTTTTTTTCACATGGTATGTAGATTTACAAATATGTTATTACTATAGCATTTGTGTTTCTGACTTTTGGTAATTAATTTAATTATTTTATACATTATTTCCTCTTGTTTTCTTCCGCCCAGTGATGTAAGCAAATTTAAATGAAATTTAGTGCCTTAAAATTGTATTATTTTACACTTACATTAGTGCTTCTCAAACTTTCAATGGTTGCGACCCAATATTTAATCATAATTTGTTTCGCGCCCCCCTCCATACAATAACAATGTATTTAATTCAATAATACTCTTTGACGCTAAACCTACAATGCGGCTTCAACCTCTTAAGTCCCCCTGACGTATATAAATGTCTCGCTCAGCCAGTGTGTTAATTGCTACAGACGTATATATACGTCTTTCTGAAGTTATATCTTTTCTGTGGACTGCTACCCATAAAATTATTCCGTAGACTTTTGAAAGCAATAAAATGACCTTGACAGTGTTTGCGAGGGATTTACTTATTTCAGAGGATTTGATTATTTATTCCTTTTCCACTACCCACCCCCTCAATACACCGTATACGCTTACGGGAGCTAATCACGTAATTTTTAATCGGCATTTAAGGGATTAATTATAAACCGTATAAATTATCAAGAAAAGTGTTAATGTGTTGGCATATAATTTTATATCATAAAAATCCAAACATGGGGTCATTGGTAATTATCAAAGTCCTTAATTTAGTGTTTTTAAATTAATTATAAAATAGATTGTTCAGTACTGATACATTTATAAGTGCATTAAAGTGTAAATTAGTATCTTATCTTTTATTATGACAGAATGCATTTGTTTACTTTCAGTAAGTTAATAATTTTTTTAAATAATATTTTGTTTTCGGCTTTTCAATATACTCGAGCCCCTTTCGTAAGGTTATCACGCCCCCTAGGGGGGCACGCCGCACAGTTTGAGAAACACTGACTTACAATTAATATACTTCTCAATACACTCAACAGCTACCACTATATTTCTTTGGATTTTCAGGCATCCATTCATCCCTCCCTTTGAAGGCTTATATGGGCCTATTTTGAAAAACATAATTTGAAGCCACACGTGTCGCAAAATGTTCAACAATTCTTCATTGCCTGTCAGGTTCCATATACCTTATTTACTGTCCTCCAGGTTGCTCTTTTACGGATCTGTCTTTTATGAACACATGTTTTGATGATTGGAACACAACTGATCCTGTATACTTCACTCACAATTATGTTATCTGATTTGATACACCCCGAAGAACATATCAGAAGTCTCTTTCGTTCAATATTGAGGTTTGTCACAATACTTAATTCCAGCCATGACGGCTTCACATAATACTGATTTCTTCGCGTTCGTCAAGTGCAAATGTATGTGTTCATTGTATGTTTTTTTCAAACATTTCCCTTTTGTGCTTTATATATAACAAGTTCAAATAATTTAATTCTTCTATTTCTTATCCTTTATGGTGTTGTATTTTGGTGTCTATAGTCATGTATAGATTTATAATAGTCAGAGTAAAATCTATTTAATAATTTCAAGTTTAAATATTGATATTTAAACATTGGTGATTGACCTAATTTTTCATAGAAAAATGGAAAAAAAAAAATCAAGAAATATGAGAACAAGGTAAAATCGCGTCTCTTGTTGGATTTGTAAATATGTTTCTTTTGAGTTTACTTCCAAGCTTTCAAAGACTGATTTGTATAAAAGTTACTTATGTGTGTATTTTCATCTCCGAGGGAAAAATAGCTGGATATCCGCAGTATGTAGTTTTGTATTATGGTACGCAAAAAAAGATGCTTTTCAGACGTATTTTGGACTCAATGTAAAATGTTTTTTTTGGTGGGGGGGGGGGGTTTTTTTCGATGAAACACCCATAAGTTCTTTCTTTCATAAAAATAAAAGGAATTATTTATTATTTATTGCTTAATACTAAAAGCTTCACACGGGCTACTAACCTGTAATTTGTTATTAATTTGACAGTAAATAAACATAGAGATATTAAATTTTAAAGAATTGTATTTTAAGCAGTTATTTATTCAATTTGACATGATTTTGACATGAAACGTTGCTTACGAATAAGGAATAACATTTTTTCATAGTTCATAGTACTTTATATATATAAAAAAAATAAACAAAGGGGGTTCGGTAAGAAATATGTCATTCTCAATTTCAGTGCATTGATGGCACCCACTTCCAAATCTGTAAATCCAGTTGTCTTGTTAATGGAATAAGAAAAAACAACATCTGGAAGGTTGAGCGTGAATATGGAGCAACCCATGTTCCAACTCAGCGTGATCTAGATAAAAAATGTTCAACCCGAGTTCTATAAGCGAAAGATTTGAATTAGTCACCTATCTATCAAAGCAGTCCAAAGATGGTTTGTTGGAATAAGACTGGGTGATCAGGTTAGCCATTCCACCCACTCCAAGCCTTGATCTTCAAGATATTAATTAACAATCCAGTTCGTTGAGGTTTGGAATTTAGTTCCATTAAAATAATATTATCGCAGAATAAATGTTCGTGAATGCTTGCATAAATGTGCCTAGAAAACTGATTAAACATTTTATTCAAAATTAGGAATAATATATATAACTAAAGCAATTGCTTAAAATACCATATTGTTTCAATGAAAAGCTTATTAAATAAGAAGAATGATTCTTAAAAGTATGAAATTTTGAATGGGAGGCAAAACATTCAGTATATATTTATGTAACTATTCCTTTTTACACAATACTACTTTTAATTATCACAAAAATAAAGAATTAGCAGCATTAAATTCCACTCTTAACATTATGTTCCATTAATACGAATACGTATTTGTCTGTCGAAAGGAGAATATTTCAGTAAATATTTTAATTTAATCTTACTGGTATGAAATATATTTATTCATTGATGTAGAGTAATCTGAATTTTACTATAAATATTTTCTTTTGAAGAACAAGGAATGTTCATATTTATATGCGTAGCAACTAGTATTCAAATTTTATTTTGAATACTCGAGTCCACCTTATTTATTAGAGTCTATGAATAGAGCATAAATAAAATGCAATTTTTTCCGTTTGTATACAAGAGAAACATAAAAATCTGAATAAATAAGATTTGTAGATCACTAAGTCAACCTTGGTATTTTATTTTAAAGATTACTTTTGAAAAAGTAAATATTTATGAAAATATTTCAGAATGAAAATTCACCTATGTAAAATGGTTGCTTCTGCAACAAAACTAAAACCACAAAGCGATTCAGTTGGATTAAAGTTTTGAAAAGTATGGAGATTATTTGGAGTTTATTCGTTACAGCCCAATTTACCACTCGTTAATAGTATATAGTTGTCATTATTTTGGTTGTTATAAATAAACTTTTGAATAAGGAAAAATTCATAATTACAGTTTTGCTCTTACGGTATGTTTCTGAAAAACAAATAACAATAACTTATATACTACATGGTACATTTAAATATAATTATTAAAATTTGGAAATGTATGTTCTGTTTGAATAGACCTAATAAGGAAATAAATTGTTTTATAACATTTCAATTTACTTGTCTACTTAGAAACAGTTGCATGCATGTAATCAGTTTTATGAAACCCGTATGATTTAAGTTGGTATAGAGAGGGAACTGAAGATAAATTTGCCTATAAAAATGTACATATTTTTTTCTCTTGAGAAAATTTTAAAAAAAGTACTTGAATAGTATGAAAAAAGTGAACATTATTTACGCTTTGCAAACGATTTATGTCAAGAAACCAAGCAAACTCTGTCATGTGAAAAAGGACACTCTCAGAGTACCTTTTACATTATTTACTTTATTATTGATAGATAACAATCGAGCTATTGCGTACACTCATTTATTGCGCTTTAAGGTATCCGACTACGTTCGGAACCATGATTTTAAAAAAGCCAATAAATGTATAATTTTCATGATATTTAGTATCACTTAGATTACAATACATGTATAAAATTATTTTATGGACATTATGACAAAAACAAAATATTTAAATATAATATTTTGGCAAAAATTAAACTTAGAATAACCTTTTTTCCAAATGTTCTCCTTTTGTAAAAAATGCTGCTATTGTATTAATATTTTGCCTGTATATAGCTCAGACCTCTGTACAGAGGCTCAAGTATGATTTTTGAAATATTCACATTATTTTCAGAGTTACAACCATTTGAAATAATTATCGGATTTTTTTTCTTAAAATTTCTCTCCTCTGTTGTCATAAAACAGGGATACACCCACTCCTAAGTTAAATATTTCAAAAATTCTAGTTGAGCCTCTATACAAAGAGGTCTGAGTTATATACAGGCAAAATATTAATACAATAGAAGTATTTTTTACAAAAGGAGAACATTTGGAAAAAAAGGTTATTCTAAGTTAATCTTTTTGTCAAAATATTGTACTTAAATAATTTTTTATTGTAATACTATTCTTAACCCAATTTTATATACATTGTCTAATCTAAGTGATGCTAAATATCATAAATATTATCCATTTACACGCGTTTCCAAAATCACAGTTCCGAACGTAGTCGGATACCTTAACAGTTTTTATTCTCAACATGGCTTAGATAAAGAAGGTTAAATGGAATTGCTTCAGAATTTATAACTGCTTGAGATAAAGCATAAGTCACACATTAAAAAATATAACTGCTAAAAATTATTTTCTAGGGTTTTTTTTTTCTTTTGTTAATAAAACAACTGGAAGAAATTGCGTGAATTCAGCAATCACCATTCAGCAATCTTGAAGATCGCTTTTGCTTGCTGGTTAAATTTTCTGATTTATATCAGGTGAATTTCTCTTCAAAATATGATCGCAAGTTCTGATTTGTTTTAAACTCCACAGTCTTCATAAGGTGAAATACAGAAATGTGAACGCGGTACTGCTTAGGTTCTTAATAGCCTTTTGCATTACTCTGGTGTAGGGATGTCCAACACGCGGCCCACCGACTCTTTTAAAAAAATTTTTAAATATCAGATTTTTAAAGTTTTTTTCATTTTGAAATTTATTGAGGGGAAATTTATATATATATATATATATATATACAATGCATTTGTCTGTTATTTGGTCTTGTTTTAAAATAAATCCTTTTTGATAATAGAAATGTCCTTTAGATTAAAGTAGGTCTATATTTTATCAAACAGTTGCATTTAATTTTACTATAGTAAATTACTTTAAATTTCGAATTGTGCATTATACATATCCTTTACTATGGATGGTGCATGATTCTCTGTGTGTGCGACTTTCATTTCTCCTCCTCCTCCTTTTCTGTTTGGAATGCCCAAAAAGCAAGATGCGGTGAGAGATGTTTTATAAAGTTAAAAAAAAAAAAACATTCAAGATAAAGATAAAGGAAAAAAGTAAAGATAAAGGACAATGTATACTTAATCGGTTGCGAATGACATCACTATCAAATTTCAACAATGAGTAACGAAAGATCAATTCAATAGGAACACACCGTAATTTTCAAGAAAATGGCAACTGTAATACTTTAAACATTATTTGATCATTGCATTATTAAATTATGTAAACATTATTATATTACCTATGTCTGTATACATGAACAATAATGAAAACAATAATAATAATTCATTCTGTTTTAAATTTTCTCCAATAAATGCTTTTTTTGTTTCCAAATCTGATATAAAGATACATATTTTTATGTGCGCCCCGCGAGATTACAATGTTTTTCCGAAGTGGCCCGCAAGGTCATTTAGGTTGGACACCCCTGCTCTAGTGTGATGTGATGTATATAAAATACACACATACGTATATATAAACAACGGGCAAAAGATATGGAACTCTCCTTTGTGTTCATTATTATGCTGTTATATCTCCTCGACTTTGATGACAACCTTAATTTTATACGCCTTCTATTATTATGCTTCAGGATCACATCTGTATTTTATTAAGATCTCCATAATTAATTGGAATTTCAAAGAAGCCAGATTTCGTGAGACTTCCCATATCCTTTTCTTATTACGTCTAAAATTTTCGTAACGAAATTGATGTCTGGTGGATACGCTAGCCATGTGTGAGATGGGAAACATCCATTTGGTATTCATACAATTAATTTAATAAATATTAGCTCAAATCACAGTACAAATAAACTGGGTATAAGGGAAAGTTTTGTTGTTTTTAAACACAGTCACTTTTATGTGTTGTCGATCCATATCAAGACTTCGGACCGTTAGATTAGTGTACTATTGATAATTTACACATATTTTTTCGCGTTTTAGTCAGTTTTTGTAAACTTGTAAAACTATCAACATGAGTGATGAAAAAGTGCATTTAAGTTATTGTATGTTGTTTGAGTTCCAAAATGAGAATAACGTGATGAAGGCAAACAGAAACTTGTGTGACGTGATTGGAGAGGAAGCAGTAGCATCTCGGACTTTTCAAAGATGGCTTGTGAAATTTTGCTTCGGTAATTTTTCTTTGAAAAATGAACCCAGATCAAGAAGGCCATTAGTGACGAAGTGCTACGCAGTATGACCAGGAGAAATCCCCGATTAATTTTCTCAAAAGTGAGCTTCAAGTTTGGAATTCATCTGACGACTGCTTTGGATTGTATTAAAAGGCTTGGTTTTGTGTCCAATTTTTCTCTATTTGGGTGCTCTATGAATTAAGCAAAAATAATTTAATGTACAGAATTTCGATATGTTCTTCAAATCTTGCTCGTCACAAACGGAAACCGTTTTTCGACCATTTGGGGACAAGAGATGAAAAACGGATAGTGTACAAACACGTGGTTAGAAAAAAAAAATATTTTTACAAAGAGTAAATATCACTATCCACATCCAAAACTGGTGTACATCAGAAGGAGGTAACGTTGGGTTGTTGGTGAAACAGCAAGGTTATAGTTCCCTATGAGTTGAAAAAAGAAAATTAAACGGCAGTTACTGTATGCAAATTGATATTTTTAAAAAATAAATGCAACATAAACGTCCATCTTTGGGCAACATAAGGGGTGTGATTCTTCATCACGGCAGCAAGGGACTGCTCGTGGAGAGAAACACTGCATAAAAAAATGTATAGTTGGGTTAGGAATCGGATCGCTACAAAACTTTCTTGATGGAACTAAGTATATGAATAATGAGGATGTCCAAATGACAGTGGAATAATACTTTGTCTCCAAAACAGAGATGACTTATTTTCAAAGGGTTTAGATAAACTGCCGGAACACACACACTGACAGACAGTTATAACTAACAAAGAACATTATATTTTAGATTAAAGATTTAATAAAAATTGAAACAAAAATTTTTTCAGAAGAAAAAAACAACAGAAATTTACCTTACACGCAATAATCTTGAAAATGTAGATCCATGATTTACTTTTTGTCCATAAAAATAAAAGTTTGGTTACACTTCATTATCTCAATTTAAAATTGTTTTCTTGTGACTGGTAACAAAATTAGTTTCAGAAATAAAAATCGACCCTTTAAAATATAATACTTCATTGCTTATTCTACATACTTTTTTTCGTATTCAGGTTTGAAAAGCTTCGCTAGGTTTCCACATAACTCAAGAGTGAATATTATTAGAACATAAATACGAGAATCTGGATTCATCAGATTGCCCATTTTAGGCGATTTTTTTAATTGTTGTTAATTTAAGACTTATCCGAAGAATATTGCTGAATATTTACTGTCTATGTAGTTCTCTGCCAAAAATTATTTCTGAAATGGATTAATTAGGAGCGTCATTGTGTATCTGAAGTACTTCTTGACGAGTTTGGTATCGATTAGTAGTTGTCTGTTGTCCTACATGCCTGCGATCTCTATTTGTAATGACTGATTTTTGCGCACTGTTCTTCGAGTTAGATTGATTGTATCCGAACCTTTTCAATGTGAGTCCTATTGACTGATTTGTAAGATACTCCAATAAATTCT
>BMAV01009768.1:0-45325 GCA_019973955.1 Trichonephila inaurata madagascariensis
ACGAAAAATATTATTTGCATGAAGTGTGCCAAAAAATACAACAAATGTACTTTTTTTAAGCAGATAAATCATCCAATATTTATGTGGATTATTTCTTTCAAGTGAGCCAAGAAAAATGAATCAAATTTGAGCAAAAGAAACAAAAAAATCGCCAAATGTTGATCAAGCTGCATCTTTTCTCATAAACGCTTTTTATACAATTACATTTTATTTCTATATAAATAGAACAAACATAAATGATAAATGTACTGATTTATATGTGGTTCCAGCCACTACTGCCAGGCCACACCACGTCTGTTTTGCTCTGAACATCTTTTGCGCATGTCTGATGGCGTTCACATTATTTTGAGAGCATGTATGTTTGGAAACGCTCGAGCTTGAAGAACGCCATGACGCGAATGAAGACGACAACGCCTCGTGTTCCGTTTTGTTAGACGATAGACAAGACGGCTTGCATGACGAAAGAGAATTTTTTTTCTTTTTATCATCTATGTAAATGCAACGTAGATAGTAATACATAATTAAATTCACAAGTTAATGTAAAATTTATTGTTTTGTTCTGAAGCCACCTGAATTTATTGTTTTGTGTTAAAAGCCACCTGACATCACGACAAATGTATATTTTAAAAGAAATGAAACACTGTTTTATGCTCGGTTTTAAAGCAAGAGATTTTTTTCAGAAAATATACATTGGGTACAAGGGAAAGTTCTGTCGGTTTTTTTTCTTTTTATTTAAAATATATTCCAAAATATAATGTCCTTTGTTAATTGCAACTGTCTGCAAGCGTTCTGGCAGCGTATCTAACCTCCTGGAAAAGAAGTCCTCTGTTTTGATAACAAAGTATTCTTCCACTGTCATTTGAACACCCGCATAATTTATATATTCATTTATATCAAGAAAGTTTTGCAGCGACCCCTGGTCAGATGCTAGTCAGATGGCGCAATATTAGGAGTATATGCTGGCTGCGGTAATGCTTCCCAACACAACTCTGCAATTTTTTATATGGAATTTCTTGCCACGTGTAGTCTAGTGTTGTCTTGATGAAGAATCACACCCTTTCTCTTAGCCAAAGATTGACTTCTAAATTGAATTTCTTTATTCAAAACATCAAGTTACGAACGATAACGACTGTTTCATTTTCTTTCAGCAACTCATCATGCACTATATTTTGCTGTCTTACAAAGAACACAACATAACCTTCTTCTGATGCCCTCCAGCTTTGGATGTGGATGGTGGTGTCTCTCCTTTGTAAATATATTCTTTTTTTTCTGACCGCGTATTTATATACTATCCACTTTTCCTCTCCAGCCACCAAGTAGTCCAAAATCGATTCTCCTTTGTAGCAAGCAAGATTTGAAGAACATATCGAAATTCTTTTCATTAAGTTCTTTTTGCTCAATTCATGTGGTACCCAAACAGAGAGTTTGGGAAAAAGCCCAAATGTGTAATCCAAATGTCTCTTTCCAAGCTTGAAACCCACTTTTGTGAAAAATAAAGTGGAATTAGTCCTGATCATACTTCATAGCACTTCGTCACTGACATGTAATGGCCTTCCTGATTTGGGTTCATCTTTCAAAGAAAAATCACCAAGCCAAGTTTCACAAGACACCTTTGGCACGTTCGAGTTGTTTCTGCTTCCTGTCAAAACACGTTACACAAGTTAAGTTTTGCCTGCAATGCGTTATTTCCCTTCTGGAACTCAAACAGCATACAATGTCTTTATTGCACCTTTTCTCCACTCATGTTGGCAATTTTACAAGTTTAAAATATAACTGAAATGCGAAAATTCGTATAAATCATCAACAGTACGCTAATCTAACTGTATAAACCTGTCTCAATTGGATCCGAATTCTTGCTAAGAATCGGCAACACATAAAAGTGCACGCGCTCAAAAACGTGACAGAATTTCCCCTATAACCAATAAATAAGATTAAATAGCTAAATTACTACGTTTATACAAATTTTGATTATACGTTTGAAAAAGATTGCGAGAAAGGCTTAAAAATACGAATATTTTGTGAAAAAAGATTCCTGGTAGCAGCTTATTATTTAAAATCGAAATGATCGTCTGTTGCTTTCAAATATGTTATTTTTTCAATATGGCGAGTGTAAACAAGCTATTTACCGACATTTTCACTTTCCGAGGAGAAATATTCTTATTCGGTGATGTACAAAAAACGCTGCAAAACCGCAAAGAATACAAATTTTTCAAGTGCAAAGTATGTTACATTATTAATCAAAAAGGAAATATATGCCGGTCAATATTTCTATGAAACTGAATAGCTGGAAAAGGTACGTGTTCATTCGATTGTTTCTAAGATACCGAGAAGACGGCAACAATACAAACACAAAATAATAAATCAAGATTTACAGCTTAAAAAGTTAAAAGGTTTAATATTTACTATATTTTGCCAATGCAAGCAACTCGCTGAAGATCTTTTGTTCAATATGGTATATTAAAACCACTATTATAATGTAAACCACATTTTATCTCTTTCTCTTGACCTTCTCTCTTCGCCTTCTCACTTCTTTCTGTATTACCTTTTTCTACGATATTTCTTTTTTCTCTCTCTCTCAATTATCTTTCTCTCTCTTTTCTCTCTATCTCACTTTCTTCTATTTCTATCTCTTTCTATCTCTTTCTATCTCTTTCTTCTCTTTCTATCTCTTTCTTCTCTTTTCTCTCTTCTCTGTATCTGCTCTCTCACCCTCTTCTCTCTTTCTCTCATAACAATCTCTATCTTTCCTTTTTCTCTACTTTCTTTCTCTCTTTTCTTTCTTTTATCTCTCTCTTCTCTTTCTTTTCTCATTCTTCTATACTCTCTACTTTCTTTCTCTCCTTCTCACTCAGGACAATGTTATACCCCAGATATTTACAGAAGAAATTCCACTTCATCACAATATTCACTCACTCTCTCCATGTATTTTGTATCTCTCTTCACTCTCAATCGCTTTCTTTTCTTTCAGTCTCTTTTGTGTCTCTCGTTTCTCTCTTTATCATTTTCTTCTCTTCTCTACTCTCTCACCCTCTTCTCACTTTCTATAATCACAATCTGAATATTTTCTTTTTCTCTATTCTCTTTCTCTCTTATCTTTCTTTTTTTCTCACTCTTCTATGCTCTCTTTCTTCTCTCTCTCCTTCTCTCTCAGGACAAAGTTTAATTCCTGATATTTACAGAAGAAATCCCACTTTATTCCGGAGACTTTCAAAGAGTGGTACTGCACATGAAAAACAAATCACTAGCCCTGCCTTTTTAGAAAATATGAAATTTTACTCAGCTATCCCATACATTCTTTTACAACATATTCCTTTATATATTTTTTCAATATTTCATTCCAACACTTCACCGGTTGCCTATTGTGCTCTTGGATCTGCTGATAAGAGACAAGAGCTCTTTCTAAGCGCAAATCCACTATTACTGAAAGACTCTGGAATGCAGAATGGCAAGAGTAATATCCCTGAATATTTTACGAAAGCCTTATCTACTGCGGAAAAACGATGTAATTTATAGTTCGAAAACAAGATTATCGCATTAAACATTCAAATAACCGAACTTTTCATTTTCAACTATAAGAAACGATCTAGAAATCGTTCTAAAAAAGTGCAAATACACTCTTCTGATGTTGACATGATCACAAAGGAACCCATAACAAACCAATAAAGGAGAGCCCTTTATTTTTAAATTTTTCATGTTTTATGGAGTCAAAAGAAATTCCATCTTTCATTTTTCGTGCGATAGTCCACATAAAACGTCATGGGGATTATCGAATATTATTTAACCAAAAGCTAATTCATAAGAAAAATAGTTATATGTTCTGGTGTATTTAAATTTAAACGTTTTATCATTTTTTAAAAAGAAACTCCATAAAATGCTTGCAATTTACTATATTAAATTTCGAAAATTTAAGTGTTTAAAATTCCTTAACTCTTTTATTCTTAAAATAGTTTTTATAATTATATTTCTATTCTAAAAGTATCGTTCTAGCTTCCACTCTCTCGAGCATCAAATTACAACTAAATTAACTCTGATTGATACTCTCATTTCCTAACTATGTGTAATTAAGAACATGTTGTGTGCAAATCTCTCTCTTAGGCAAGCTAACCATTAATTTTTGATACACAGCTTAACCATTCATCAATTAAATCCGGCATTCCCAAGGCATTTTCGACATTTCACAGGAAGGACAACCCTGCCTTATCTTACTTTCCGATCTATACACGTAAAGCATGCATTAAACATACCCTACTTAGCATTACTCATTTTAACATAGACTATCATTAAAACAATTACTCATTCCACGCTAACAACGCTGCTAGACATGAGATTCCGTTGCACCGCCAAATCAGCATTTGGCGCAGTAATTAGTCCCTTGGCGCCACCGTTTTAATTCTACCATCCAAATTGTGTAACTAGATACTGGAGCCTTTGAACCCTACTTCCGTCGAGAGAGTTAGGCCAATTTTGTTCTTTGTGGTCATAAAAACCGGTGTCAGTGACATATGAGTGATAAGTTTGTTTTTTTGTTTGCTCTCCGGTGGTTCTTACTCTATTTGTCCAGTTGACATGATAGCGTCCGTTAATTTGAATGAGTTGTTTCCTGTGTTTTTTCAGGCCCTATCATTCAAACGAGTTATTTGATATACTTTTTTTTAAAGAGAGCCAACTGTTTGCTTAGGATCGTTTGTCAGTGTATTATCATCGTGTGAAAAGTACTTAATTTGATTTAGAGTTTGTTTGCATGTCATATATCAAACGCAGGTGTACTTCTTTGAAATTAATTAAAGTCTATATGGTGAATGATTTATGTCATGGGGGAAAAAGTGTTAAATACGGTAATTTAGTCTCTTAAGTCACACTTTTTTTTGTCAGTTTAAAACGTTTATGCCCTTAATTAAGACCGTTGAACTCTGTTACACCTAATTTAATGTAATTATTTACTAATTCTATATATATATATAAGCAAACAACTTGTAAATAATCCGAGACATTTTTCGTCCTAAAAATCAAATTATACAATTTTTTGACTGGAGTCACTATAATAATATTTTAATGAATAATAATTAAAGTATTTTCGTTCCCTTCATGTTAAATGAGCGCATCAAACATTCGACATTAAAACATTTTATTCCCTGTACTTTTCAAAGCTTTTTACACCAAACTATAAATCATATTTTATCACATTCCAAAAACATTAAAGTTTTTTTAAAAAAATCATATTACTCTGAAAATAATGAATTAGATTATATACGGTTACGAAAACAAGATAAATTGTATATATTAATCCTAAAATTTGTATATATTTGAATTCCTTTCATTTCTAAAAAAATCACATCCAGTATATCCAGGGATTCCCGCCAATAGTTCTGAAAATATTCTATTTTTAATTTATATTCTGGGTTTCATGGAGTCTTTAGGGCTAGTATACTAGTTTATAAATTGTAACTCTCTCTATATATAACGGGTTAAAAACTTAAGCAACAATGTAAAATTTAGCGGCCAAAAATTGCAGAAAAGGAGGTCTGGAATCAGGAGGGAACCGTAAGTCAGTAGAAACGTATCATCAAATATCAGAACAAAACGTCAAAGGATGTGACGTACGAAAAACGCGTGATGTCGGCCCCGGCTTCCAGGAGAATAAATAAGGACGGGCGAAATTCCCCTTTTCTGCAAGTGCCAGTAGTCGTTGTGAAAATGGCTGAAGAAATCCCTGGACGACTTCCCCGGGAAAAATGATCGGAAATGGAGGAGGGGCGCCCTTCCCCGTATGCTGCAGGTTGGGAATCAAAAAAAGTTTCTTTTCCCGCGGCGGAAGCGTTCCAAACCACAGGTACGCTGTTAAAAAGGTTTTGTGGCCGCCCCGGGACGACAACTGCAGGGGAGGGCCTTTATATCATCCTGCAGGCAAAAAAAGATCGACAGAAGTCAGAAGCGCCATTGTTCAGAAACTCTGTACAGCAACAGGTCGACAAGTGTAGCGGTTTACTGTGGCCAGACGCCTTCACAAAGGGGCCTGTTCGCCCGCCGTCCTGAACGCTGCCTCCCGTTGAAAGTGGGCCCCTGAAGCCACCTTTGGTGGGCCCGAAAGCACAAAAAATGGGCAACTGATCAATGGGTCGTTTTCCTTTTACGGAGGATCGGGTTTAACCAGAAGCGATTTCCCGTTTTTATTTGGAGAGATCAGGTTTTTTTTCCCCGTAACATCAAGGAAAGGACACGTTACGGGGGCCTGGGTTCTTGTTTTGGGGGGTATTATGCTGAACGGGGGAACGAGCTTCACATTTTCGACAGAGGGTCTGTAAACCCGGGGGTCGCTATTGGGGAGGGACTTTTCCCCATGTGCATCTTTTCCGAGGTGCCCCCCCCGAAATTCATTTTATGGATGACAATGACGCCACTCCCTTTGCTTTTAGGAGCTGCTGGAAAGTGAAATATCACTCGAAAGGGGTTTGGCCGGTTCCCCGTTTAAATCCCATCGACATGGGGGTGCTTTGGGAAGCTATTTCCCACGCTTACTATCCGGAGAACAACCAACAACTCGCAGATGTTGATTGAGGAATGGGCACTCCTGCCTTTTAAAAAATGTTGCACCAGCTGGTTCTGGGGTATGGGGAGACGGTGCAAAGCAACTATTGTAGTAAGGGAGGGCATATACCATATTAAGGAACATCTGCCTGTTGTTCTTCCTGTTGGATAGACAATCATAGTCACGATACTATGTTCAATAAAGCTTGTTTTTTTTTGATTCCATACCGGCGTTGTTTTCCCTTTTTTCAGCGCCGATGCTTTCGTCACCCTTTTACGTACAAATACTCTCCCTCATTTCAGAATTTCATGTCTCTCAGATGATTTTTCGTGAAGTTATGGCAATAAACCCAACTGTTGCTTAAGTTTTGCACACCAGTGTATATATCGGTCTATTTATTACGTAATATCAATAAACGGAAAAAATAGTATGAATTGCTTGCATGGAAGAACCACAGTGTATGGTCCCTTCATAGATTTTACCATAATATATATCTGGAACTAATGAACATATTCGAATCTAATTTTGAGCATCAATGTAAAAGTATGTCATTATGTTTTGAACATAATACCAAATTCTAAGTAATTTTAGGACAACTACATATGCTAAATTCATGACAGTCACATGATAAGGGTAATCACGTGCTCTCCATTGAATTTAAAATTGACATTAAACATCTATTGGTTATTCTATTTGAAAAATTTAAATGAAATTTGAAATTTTATCATTGGGAAAACTTATTTAAGTATTCAGATTCTTCAAAAAAGTTTCAAAATGGTGTACGTTGCTCACATATGTTCGTTATTTTTTAAGACAAATATGTAATTTTTAAAAGAAAATTTCTGCGAAAAGAAGAGTTGGCAACAGTGAAGCAATGAACTGACTGGCAGGAAAAGCATGATTCTATCTATCATATGATTATGATGTCATACGAATTTATGAATTGATACCGTGATTTTAATCATCATGTGACTATGACGTCAAATGAATTTTGCCCATTGTTAAGATATTTTAGTGTACTACCCCGTGGCAACATAACTAACAGCTTCAAAATAGGGTTTCATTAATAAGGTGAAAAATTGACTGAGAAAATTTAGATCAAACAGTTCCATCCCGTTGACACATCTATTAAATAAACTCTATTATAAAAGCAAGTAATATAAAAAAAAAATTTTAAGTCAATTCCTACTTAGATCAACAAATTTTTTTTTATTATTTTATAGCTACTTTTTATTAAATAGTTACAATTAATATAAATTTGTATATACATATGACAGAATCACAACATTAAGTGGTCATTAATTTTTATTAATTATCATTAAAGTATCGCAATGTCAACCAAAACAATCGTGTACATAAATTTCTCTCAGTTCAACTGAACACTTTAACACGTAAGTAAAAAAAACCTTTTCAAGTTTTGACACAAGTCGCCAAAAGAGTCGCTAAGTCACCAAAAATGATGCCAACGGGGTTGTATTTGTAATTCTTTAAATAATTAGTTTTAATCAATTTGTAATAATTATTTTTATATTTTTGTATTGTCATTCAAAATAAACCTGTATATAAAATTTCAGCTCATTTGAGCGCTTTAAAATGTATTTTATGAACGATTGAAAATTCCACCCAGATAAATAAATAAATATATAAATAAATATATAGAGATTGTGAGCTAATAGTAGGAATTGAATAACTTATTCTGAAGGAAAAAAATTAAGATTCGAAGAGAATGATACTAGGCAAGTTGATTAGAAAACGATGAAATGATATGCATCAGTCACAACATTTGTGAAGAAAAAATAAAAAGACGCAATAAAATAATCTTTTACAAATTTTTCATTGTAGTACAATCGTTTAATCAATTTCACGGCTTCATGAAGTCTTCGCGCTTCTCCATAAGTTACACTTTTGAGGTCTATTTTCCCATGAAGAAGTCCTGGAGAAAGACATTTCATTTCCTCTTCATCAATTACCCTTAATTCTTCCTTGGGGACTGACGGATTTTTGCCAATAACCATGAAATTGTTCATCTGTGGCAAAATTCCAGCTAATCTAAATCTCGTATTATTATTTTTATTTATTTTAAAAGATCTATTTTTGTTGTTGTTTAATATGGAATATGTATTTTCTTTACAATGACAGAGTTAGTGTACCACGCAATTTAATAAGTTTTCTTTCATACAGTGAATTTTCACTCAATATATGATTTCTGATGCAAATTCAAAATCCTTATTATATAACCCGGATTTAAAAATATAAATATATATTTTCCCATTACACATTTTCTTTTGACTATGGCTTATTCTTTGTCATTATCACTGATATTATTTTTGTAATTTGATTTATTAGCAATACATTCGAACAGGTAAACTGTATATAACTTGTACAACATCATGAAGTACCCAGAGAAGTGGGCGGGTAATGACTAGTATAATACAAATTAATACGCCATTTTAATGTATGCCCAATGGACTAAACTCATGACTGTCACATGATAAAGGCAATCCCATGTTCTTCATTGATTAAAAACTGACATACCAGTAGTTCTACTTGTAATGTCTAGATAACATTTAAAATTTGATGATTGGTTAAAAATGTTCACGTGTTATATAAAATTCTTCAAATATTTTTTTAAATTAAAATAAAACAACCTTACATTGTACGTGTACTTCTAAATTAAGCTCATTTTGTTTAACTGTCTGCAATATTATCGTTGACAGATGTGTATTTTTTAAAAGAAAGTTTCTGCAAAAAATAAAAGGTGGCAACAGTAAAGCACAAGCACATGAACTAATTGGCTGGAAACGCAAGTTTACATTTATGATATAACTTTGACGTCACATGAATTTATTAACTGATTGGCTGGAAACACGTGACTGCCGTTATCATGTGACTAATAACGTCATATGAATTTAGCCCAATAAGAGAAATTGTTATCTCGGTGAAAAGAAGATACATGAAACATTCTTCATAGCATGCAGAATTATAAGCAGCAAACATGTAGGGGTTTCTTTTTTTGTGTGTTCCACAATTATAAAATAAGAAATAATGTGAAAACTTTAAAATTGAAAATTAAAATAAAACTCTTCCATTTTTGCATTCTGCTAAGTATTTTGCTTAGTTATATGCAGTAAGAAATGTGCCGTTTTTTGATCATTTTGGGCAAAAAAATTAACCGCTTAAGGCATTAAAGAATATTACCCCATATTAGTTTCAAGAAGGAACCTCTCGAAGTAGCCCGCTACAAACTCGTCAAAAAATCTATGCAATAGAGTTAAATTATACTTTTTTTGTATAATACATTGCACATGTATTCGAAATAAAATCAACAATAAAAACAATCTCCTAAACACTTTTGGATATTGAAGTGGTTCTTCGAACTTTAACATAACTATTTATTTCATAATAGTAAATCTATTTTATATATCTATGTACAATATTATCCGTACGATTTAAGCTATTATAAAGGGTTATAAAATACAAATAAACAAACAAAAATACATGCAAGTAAAGTAACTTATCGGAACCGGGTTCGAATGAAAAAAAAAGAATATTTAAGTATAGAGCAATTATTCACAGACCAAATTGTGCCATGATAGCTTTTTTTATTGACTAGTTTAACAGCAATCAATTATCATAACCGATTATAATAACATTTACTTAAAATTCAATCGCTTGATTATTAATGCATCATACACGGTTCAATTATCCATGCATAAATCAACCAAATGACCCAATAAATTAAAGTCCTGCAGTTAAATCTTATTTCTTATGACCACTTAAGAGAACCACATAATGGCGTCACAAGCTGTAACTGAAAAAGATTATACCACGTCACAGCGACTTCAATCAAAACACAATTCAGATCTGTCAAGAAAAAAAGAATCCCTCCCTTGATCTTGAATTCATTCTATTTCCAAATCAGTATTCATCGCCTCTTACAATTCTTTATTCTGCATTTCCTCCGTCTGGCCGTTGCTGGATGATGTGATGAATTGCCGCCAAGACGGGTTCAACGTCATCATCATCCACACATCATCATCATCCATCAAACTAGCAGTTCGTGCACCTCCTAGGAGGATGTGATTGTGATCTGGAGCGCTTGATTTAAGCATGCCGACGTTTGGGCATTGATTTAACGCGATAACCAGTTGCCTGCTCCATTATGTTTTTTGTTGTCTTGTTCTAAGAGGAAGCTTCAAACTTTCAGAAGGAAATGCCAATGTGTGATGCTTTTTGAGAAGATTTAAACATTCTTTTGAATAAGATTGGAAAACATAGCATCTCTTTGTGTATGTATGTGCAGGAGTGAGTGAGTGAATATTAGCGTCGCACTATTCAGCTACTCGAGAGCTTTTGGCGACGGACCTCGTAATTTTGAATCAAGGTCAAGAGACGAGGGCGACACCTGACTGGAACCCCTCTCTCATAACTTCCACCCCACACCAACGTGAGGACGTTTGAACTTCCACAGATTTAACTAGGTTTGTAATCCCGTAGCTATATTTTCAGTCCCGAGATTGCGGGATTACATTATCCAAATCCCGGAATCAGGACTGGACTATTTATGAAAAATACTTACACATTAGCATGTGTGGTTGAAATTTCAAAATAAAACTGAAAACATAATTTAAAAAATCGGTTTAATATCATTATTTATTGAAACAAATCAAAACAAAATTTAATTCATCATAAAACAAATAAAAAGTAGCACATAATGAATTCGATAAAAATAGTACAATTTGAATTCATTAAAAATTGATCCATTCGAATTAAAAATCGATATGTTTGAGATTTTTCAAAATTGTATTGTAAATTTAAAACAGAATAAAAAGCCCCTATTTTATTTTCATTGAAACACTGTATTTTTTTTAATGTTTAATATATTAGAATTGATAACGGCATGGGGAGGTAAGACATTCTAAGAAGATTTTCAGATTTTTTTCTCTCGACTAACTCACATATACCTGTACACAGCACTTACAAAAGATAGAATGGATTTACATCAATTTTAATCTGAAAAGTTTTTCTTACTTCTCCCACAGAAAAAAATGCTTGCCTTTTTTTAAAATATTTAACAGAAATTAATTTATTAGAAATAATCATAATAAACTCTAAAATTAACTCTAATAAAAATACTCAAAAACAGACTTCAATATTAAAAATAATAATAAATAAATTATATATTTCACAGTGAAATAAAATTCTGCCTTCAAAAAACTGTCTTTTCGAAATATTCTTAACAACATTTATATATTGATACATACCACCTAATTTGAAAATATATTTATAAAATAACAAAATAATATTACTAAATTTATCTCTCTGTAGATCAGTGCTTCTCGAACTTACAATATTTGTGACCCAATTTTCAATCATAATCTCCAATGCCCCCCATACCATAACAATGTATTGAACGCAATAAAAATATACTTTGACGTAAAGCTGACAATACGACTTTAATAATAAACCATACAAATTGTCAGGTAAGTATTAAATTTTGTAAATGACAAGCCCATGGGAGGCACTAATAGTTATTAAACTTGTTTTTAATTTTGTATTAATAAATTATCAAAACATTGTGCATTACTGATTTTTTATGCATATATCATATCAGTATAAATGTGTATTTAATTTTTACCATACCAAAATGTATTTTTTTTTGCTTCCTATCAGTAAGTTAATACTTATTTTAAATCTTTTATTTTCGACTTTTCAACATGCTCGCCCCCGCGCTAGCATCCACAGATTTAGAATCGTTGCTGTACATTAAAAAAGAAAAAAAAAACATTTTGAAATAATAACCTACAACATTCACAAACTTTAAATATTCAGAAAGAATTTTGAAGAAATGCCTTCAAACAGTAATAACAGCTTATGAAAATATACTCATACTTATAATAACAAAATAATATTACTTAATTATCTCTTGATGTATAAAAAAGAGAGAGAAAAGAAATCTAAAAAATCATCTTTTATATTGACTTAACATGATAATTCAGAAAAATGATTTCAGCTTCATTATTTCGTAACTTTTTTGTTTTGTTATTTACTTTGATTGTATTTATCTTATCCTGTTTGTTTACTTACTTCTGTAAGCCCCGTGTGATACTTGTGAGGCACTGGAATTATTTTATTATTCTAACAATAATAATAAAAATAATAATAATAGATTGATGATTTAGAAAAGAAAAATCAAGATTTATTATAAACGTCAACAAATGAGTCAATTTTTTTTTATTAATGGGGAACAGCAATGTCTCAGTGTCTCGTTTTGGAAGTGAAAACTCCTATATAAATTTTCTGAAAATTAAATTCTTTGAAAATTTTGATGAGAAAAAATTTGAAAGCAAAATTCAGACAAAAACTAAATTCTGGGATTAGTTATTTTAATTCTGGGATTTCGGGATTTGAAGAAATATCGCGATTCCGAGGCTGCAATCCCTATTAACGTGAAACGATTATACATTTTGATGGATTGTTCCGAAAAATAAATCATAACTTTTAGATACTTTAATCCCGGACATCATGTATGCTTTGGATGCATAATTTTGAGACTTTCTTATCACTTATTTTATCAATATAAATCAACCTAAAAGAACTGGAAACACATTTTGCCACACACACATATTTCCTTTTAAACAATCATTCTGATGAACACACGCTACAAAGGTGTGTCCGTCATTGTTTTCTTCGATATTGGAACCCTGGTTGAAATTCCTCTCAGATTGAAAGAATGCATATTGTACAATAAGCTCTAGGTGCTTTTTTAAAAAAAAGTCCTTAAGGCTCTTGCTATCATTATAAAAGTCGTTAGACTTAGTGACCTGACAGCTATAATGTGTTAGTAAAATTTAAAATCATTATACTGTACTTCACAAACTAAGATCGCAATTGGTTGGTTCATTAACAATTGTTGAGCAAATTTCACATAAGATTAAAACATAAAAAAACAACCTCTTTAAACTCTCCTCTTTTACCTTGAGCCTTTTAAAAAATAATTCTCATTCTTGAAACTTTCAAAACATTTCCTTTGATCTTAAGTTACTTAGTAGCCTCGGTAGAATAGACGTCAAGGTCATGGACACAAGGTATCTGGCGTTTCATGAGTTCGATCCTTGTACAGCTAAAAGCTCGCCGAACAAAGAAGGCCGATGCAAGTGAAGTTTGTGTCGAGACTCAAACGTCCTCCCGTCGGTGGGTGTGAAAGTTAAGAGAGAGGGTGTCACTTCAGGTGTCCTAGTCACTTGACTTTGGTTAAAAAATTACGAGGTCTATCGTCAATAACCCTCATGCAACTTCATATTGCGACATTAATATAATTCTCGCTCACTCTGTAAGTTATAATAATTTACAAAGGCATGAATTTATCAGCTTCTTCCACTATCCAATGGTAGTTTGTATACAGGCATTGTGTTCTTCAAAATACAATTTTTTATTAAAATTCTAAAAGTACTTATTTTTTATTCAGTTTTTTACTTCGAATCGATGATTAATTAAGGAAATGTTTCCTCAAAAACTCCTGAAAACAAGAATTGTCCGTTCGAAATTAGATCCTTAATAAATACCACAACCAATTTAGTTTTTCGTACCAAATCATCTAAGCACGAGTACATTTTATTTAATTAAAATCGTAATAAATTCCTAATTGGAATCTGAGTTTCAATGTCCACAAAGACTGTTCAACTCATCTTATAGCATTGAGTACCACGGGACACTTCACAAGACCTTTTTGTAGTCTCAGAGAGAACTGGTGTATCCAACTCTGCTAAGAATAAATTTTGTTCATGGTATAAACCAGCGGTACTCAATCTGCGGCCCGCATGGAGCTTTCTGAGTGGCCCGGTCATGGCCCGTTACACTAGCAAATTCAATTATTTAAGAACGATGCATTAAAAATTTAGTGAGAAATTCTATCAATCACATATATCAATTCTGCCATCGATGTCCCTTTAGATAAATTTGGGGAGATATTTTTTACCTTTTTTAATTTTGTGGTTGGGATAAAAACAAACGGAGTAGGAATTTTATGGGTGAATTTGTTTTTTAACTAACCTCTTCTTATAAGAAAAAAATATTAAAAATATATGTTGTTTAAGGCAAGGGGATTTGACTTTTCGTAGAAAAAAACAAATGGACAACAACGTTTTTTTGCCAAAAAAATGTTATAATTAAGAAATATAATTTTTTTGTTCCCAAAACCCCTGAGCCAAATCTTCAAGGGGTTTTTCTTGAGAATCTCTTCAAGAGAGAAATTTTGGGTTTTTAAAAATATTTGCAACAGCAACAAAATATTTCCGGGTGAGGGTTGGGGATATTGATGAAAAAAAAATCGAAACTCCCCTATAACTGGGTAAAAAAGGGTTTATACCCCCGTATAAACTGAACCTAAATTCCCGGAAGTGCCAATCTCTTCGCAAAAACATTTTTTTAGCGAAAAAAATACGCTAAAACACGAACACAAACGACAACTACACGAAATCTATATAAAACCGGAAAATAAATAAAAAATGTACAAGTATAATGTCGCCTGCTATCGGCGCCATTTGGCCTCCCAAACAAAATTTCATTTTGTTGGTAGGGCTAATGCCACCGCCTGACGAAGTAAGATCGAGGCCCGCGAAATTCATCGCGGCTAAGGGGGAATTTTTTGCCGTCGTTAGCCGCTTTTAGCACCCGGTGAAACGATTTTGCTTGGTTCACCCAATTTAGAGGGGGAAAAAACCCCGGGGGGGCAGGGGGCCCCCCACCCTCTTCCCCTTCCACCAACCCCGGGGGACTTGCGGGTCGCGGCTATTTAACACCCCCCTGCCGCAAAGGCACATACATTACAAACATCCAGTCTTCTCCGGGGTTCGAACCAGTCCCTACGGACCCCACAGCGTCGCTAACCACTATCCCGGGTTTGGGGCGACATTATCTTTTTAAAATCCCGGGGAACCAATCCCACCTTGTGGGGCTCACGCATCCTCTAACATAACCTCGGTTTTTTTGACGGCCAAGATTAATGGCAATTTAAAAAATTTCCCTTTTTTGGAAAAAGGTAGAAGTGTAATTTGAGGGCCCTATACCCAAGAATCACGGATATTTAGCCAATACTACAAGGTGCATACTATTGCCCCCCGAGCCTAAGTAAAATATCTGAAGTTGATTGAACCGTTGGGGAAATTTCCCGGGGTAGGAAGATTTTTTTTCCAAATTTTTGAAATATTATTAGGATTGGGGTGGGCCCGGATAATATAATTTTTTTTAGATAAGTGACCCAAATTAAAAAAAACCCTTTTTTAACTACGGCTCGTGTTTTGGTTTTTCCCTTCCTTTAATATAAGTTTGTTCAATATATAAGTAATTTTAAAAAACCTTTCAAAGTCATATTTAAAAAATTCTAAAATGTCTCTTCATTATGAGAATCCCACACCTCTAACTTACGCTGAAACCCCACGATATGGCCGACAAAGAACGACCATATCCCAACCTAACGAGGGTTCCTTTAACTAACGCTTATTATAATCTTGAATTAAAAATACCAGAACATGCTTGAAAGAGTAAAATACCAAAAATATGACTCTTTGCTTATGGGACATGTATTTTTAAAAATTTCAAATATAGCTTAGATTTTTTTGTGATTTTAATAGATACACTACTGGCCACCGTAAATGCAACACCCTGAAGGAAATACAAAAAAACATGAAATTTTCAAATGATTAGCCGGAGGTGGGGTTTAAAGATTAGTTTCAGTCGACACAATCCGCGGCCTGTGGTCAAACCTATTTAGGCTTGAGATTTGACATTTGTTGGGCAAGGGTGTTTTTCTTGTGGTTTTCAAAAACGAAGTTTGTTCAAAAAACACGATCATTTTTTGATTGTGAGTTCAAGGGAAATCAGTGGTCGACGCATCCACTTTGTGCACCATTTTACAGGACAGGCAAATTGTGGCATGGCGTGACGGTCGCTCAGTCCATCACGAACCATAGCAAGCACTTGAGTCTGTAACCATCATTCAGTGCTCCGCGTACCATTTGACCCCGTTTACAGAGAGTGGTCTGTCGCAAGACGTCCATTGCGGTCTCCCCCTTGACGCAGAACCACAACGTCTCCGCCGGCAATGGTGCGTGAAAAAAGGGATGGGGCAGAGTGGAAGGAAGTTGTCTTTCGACGAGTCCCCCACTGTCTGCAAACACCACGATGGTCTGGTCGGATTCGAGTCTGGAACACCGGGGAGAGAGGATGCTAACGGGGCCCTTTTGCACCCCACTGCCCCCACGGGGATTGGTATAGGCGATATTGGGTATCACTCTCCCCCTCCTTAGTAACATTGCCGGGGTTTTAGCAGCCAGCGCACCTCCGAGTTTTGGGGCCATTGTCTTCCTTTCCTTCAGGGCTTTCCAGCCATATTTTAACGGATAATGGGGACTACACATGGCACGATTGTCCAAAGGTTTTCGTTTACCAGATTGATTTTTTTCCTGGGCCCTGCTTTTTCCGGGCTTTCCCGATAGAAAACATGGGCCCCAGGGCCCAGATTACACCCCCAGTTTCCAACCAGATCAATTTTGGCAAATGTGGGCTGGGTTTGTTGTGTACCCCAAGAACACATCAAAAAAATCTTTGAATCAATGCCGAGGGGTGGGCAGGGGGGATTCCACAATGGCGGCTACCGGCTACTGATTCTGGGAGGAACCACACTTCACAGAAGTCTAAAATTTAATCATTTTGATACTTGGTCAACATTTATCTAAAAATAAATTTTTGTGCTATTCTTGCTTTTTTTTGTTGATTTATTGGCCACAACGGTGTTTTTGACCCATTTTGTAGAAATACAAAAATAATTTTTTAGTTCAAACAAATTTTTTTTTCTGGTTAATTTAAGTTTGGCATAGTTTTTGAGATCTCATAATATATGTTTATGTTTAGGTACCATTTTTTAAAAAAGTATCTGTTAAATATGTAAAATATTTTTTGCACATATATAAAACAATACACAAAATATATTGGTTTTTTTAAAAAATTTTAAAGATAGTTTTTTTAAAAAAAAATTGTAAGATTTTGGGTTTTTGGGGGTTTTTTTTTTTTTTTTTTTTTTTTTTTTTTTTTTTTTTTTTAACCAAAAGAATAGGTTTAATATTGACATGTTCCCATATGAAGTATAAAAAAATTTGGGGCCATAAGTGCAAAGTTTTTTTTAAAAAAAGTCCCAAAAAGGGAAAATTTTGCTTTGGGGAAAAAAAAAAAACTAAACATTTGTAAGCTTTTGCTTACATTTTTGCCAATTACTTTTTTATATATATTTTAAGGATATTCTATCATCGAACATATAAATGTTATACATTTTTAGATTCAGGAAATATGCACTATTTTTAATGCTAAAATTGAGAAATTAATTTTTTGAAAGTGTATGATGTCCTGGTTCCTTAAAGCAATTCTTCTTCGCATGTCATCTATCTACACTATTAAAATTCGAATGTATAAAGTAATAATTATTGAAATGTGAACGTGAATCTTACATCACCTTTTTTATATCATTTTAATTAAATGGGAGAGGATGTTATAATGAAATGAATATATTCTAAAAATAAATTCATGAGATGTGAAGTTTCTTGCACCATTTTTGACACCTTAGTTACAGTTTGAATCAGGTTCACTAATCCTCCTACTGTATCCATCAAGCATATATCCGGTGGGTGGACTGATGTCCGCCCACAAAAAACACAAACGCCCAACTTTTTCAATCACTTGAAATGATTCCAGTAACATTGTAATGAAGCTTTACTGCATGTGTTCATCTCATGTCCAATTATTTTTATATTCTTTTTTTCTTTTAGTTGTTTTGAAAGGATATATTCTAGGACCCGATACCTTTTAGAATAGCAAATATGGCCTCCTAAGCGAGCTTTAACATAGCACAACTACGAAGCTCGCGCCATCTACACAGCGATGAATCCAAATTAGAAAGGTAAAAATGACTAAAAGAAACCGAATTCATGATCGCTAAATGATATTTCCTTTCAGAATGACTCAGTGAAAAAGAAAATCGTTTGTGAAGACATCATTTGACGTTTACAAACCAAATACCATTAAAGGCAGACATGTTATTTTTCTGTGTGACATTGAAATAAAAATTATTGTGTATTTATCTTTCATGAGAACGCGAATTTATGGCCGTTAAATGATATTTTCTATCAGAATGACTCACTTAAAAAAAGAAAATCGTTTGGCTATGACATCATTTGACGTTTTCGAATGTTATTCTTCCAAGGAATGTGTGTGAAATAAAAATTATATTAAGTCGTTATTTAAACAGATATTTCACCAAATCGAGTATATTTAATTAAAGTGAATTTATTTTGAAGTACTCATACGCGTATGATCTCTCTTGAAACTACTAAACTCAAATTTTTATGAAATCGTAAATTATTTTATTAAGGTATCCGACTACGTTCGGAACCGTGATTTTGCAAAAGCTTATAAATGGATAATATTTATGATATTTAGTGTCACTTAGATTAGAAAATGTATATAAAATTGTTTAAGAATAGTATTACAATAAAAAATTATTTAAGTACAATATTTTGACAAAAAATGAACATAGAATGACCCATTTTCAAAATAGTCTCCTTTTGTGAAAAATGCTTCTATTATATAATAATATTTCGCCTGTATATGACTCATACCTCTGTACAGAGGTTCAACTAGAATGTTTGAAATGTATAACTTAGAAGTGGGTTTATCCATTTTTTACCACAAGAGAGGGGAGAAATTTTAAGAAAAAAACGCCAATAATTAGTTCAATGGGCTGTAACTCTGAAAATAATGTGAATTTTTCAAAAAACCATAGTTGAGCCTCAGTACAGAGGTCTGAGCTATATACAGGCAAAATATTATTATAATAGAAACATTTTTCACAAAAGGAGAACATTTTGAAGAAAAGTTGTTCGAAGTTAATTTTTTGCCAAAATATTGTATTTAAATAATTTTTTTTGTCAAAATGTCCTTATATATAAAACAATTTTATACATGTATTCTAATCTAAGTGACAGTAAATATAATGAAAATTATCCATTTATGCTCTTTTTTAAAATCACGGTTCCGAATGTAGTTGCATACCTTAATTTCAGTTTTTTAACTGTAGCTTGTTTTTTTTTGTTTTTTTTTGGCTCGAAGCGATGGATATTTTCTTAAAAATTATCTTTCTTACTCTTATTTCGAAATTTCAGTGCTGACTCATGCGTACGTACGATGAAGGTTATAAAACACATTGCAGAATTAGTCTCTTTATTTCCGTTTATGTACTTTTATTCGTTTTTAATGCATCATTAAATAAAATTACTCTTCTGCTAAGTGCAATTAAAACCATTAAATTATTAATATCTGTTTAGATACCCGAGCGTATATATACGCGATAAGTGGGACTGAGTGAGAACAGCGTAAGTCGGATTATAATTTCACTTATAAATACATATAAATTATTTTTATTTGGGTCCTAAGATGAAACAAAATGGTAATTTTTTTTAAAAAAATGTTTAATAAATTCTTAGATAACACAAGTGAAAATTGCAAACCGAAATTTTGATGAAGAAAGTTTCATAAAATCTACCAATGTAGTGTGCCGGCTCAAATTTTTTTCCCGCAAAGTTTCCTTGTAGCATTCTAATAATTTTTTTTTATTCCTTGTTTTGTTGAAAAAAATATGCTCTTACTAACTATACTTATTATGATATTAAAAGATTTTTTAATTCTTTCTGGCTTCAAAATATAGTTTCAAATATATATTTATTTTTCAGGAAATCCCGTGAAAGTGAATTTTTGAATGATCTACAATCTCTTAGAAATGTGAAAAGCTAATTTGTTTTGGTTAAGATAGCGATTTTTGTATTTGCTTAAAGTATCCGACTACGTTCGGAATCATGTTTTAGCAAAAGAGTATAAATGAATAATATTTGTGATATTAGTGTCACTTAGATTAGAAAATGTATATAAAATTGTTTTAAGAATATTATTACAATAAAAAGTTATTTAAGAGTACAGTATTTTGACAAAAAATGAACATATATATAGAATGACCCATTTTCAAAATATTCTCCTTTTGTGAAAAAACGCTTCTATTATAATAATATTTTGCCTGTATATAGCTCAGACCTTTCTACAGAGGCTCAACTAGAATTTTTGAAATATATAACTTAGAAGTGGATTTATCCATATTTTACGACAACAGAGGAGAGCAATTTTAAGAAAAAAACATGGATAATTATTTCAATTGGTGGTAACTCTGAAAATAACGTGAATTTTTCAAAAATCCTAGTTGAGATTCTCTTCAGAAGTCTTAACTTTAAAAAAGCACACAAAATATTGTTATTTTAAAAAAGGAGAACATTTTGAAAAAAGATTATTCTAAGTTAATTTTTTGCCAAAATATTGTATTTAAATAATTTTTTAGTCATTTTGTTCTTAAAACCATTTTATACATATATTCTAATCTAAGTGACACTAAATATCATGAAAATTATTCATTTATGGGCTATTTTAAAATCACGGTTCCGAACGTAGTCGGATACCTTAAAGTATGTTTAATGCATTTGTAAGCTGTTATTTTTCAACAACATAGATTTTGAGATGACGAAGAAGTTGTAATTTTTTTTTTGTTTTAGATGAAGAATTTGATGAAATACTATTATTAAAAAAATAAGTAAAAAGGCTAATACGGTCGGACTACGATTTAGCGAACCCTTATTTAACGAATTTCACGTTTTAAGAGGTGTTTCTCCTTCCCGATTAAAATAGCCAAAAATCCCTATACAACGAATAACAACCCCCAAATTAATGAATTATTACAGCAGCTAAAAAAATGTTTTTATTAGTTTGGCTTAGAAAAAAAATGGATTTTTTTTAAAATGATGTGTACTTTTTCTCTGGAAAAGGAAACGACTTCATAGCAGCAAATTTTAACGGAAAAAGGTAAAGACCATTATTAGACTTTACAAGTGCAGATGAGTCATGAGTGTAACCTATTGCCTGAATTTTGTGAGAGAGTAGGAGAGAGAGAGAGAGAGGAAATTCCTTTCTAATTTCATCCCAATCCAAAATGCAGGAGATATTTTAATATTTTAACGATTATGATTCATTTGATGACGAACTGCATATCTGTGCAACGGGAAATTGTTGAATAGCCCATGAATAGCGATTCTAATGCAGAAATTGTTATTGAAACTCTTAAGGTATCCGACTACGTTCGGAACCATGATTTTAAAAAAGCGCATAAATGTATAATTTTCGTAATATTTAGTGTCACTTAGATTAGAATACATGTATAAGATTGTTTTAAGAACATTATGACAAAAAAAGTTATTTTAATACAATATTTTAGCAAAAAATTAACTTAGAATAACCTTTTTTCCAAATGTTCTCCTTTTGTAAAAAATGCTTTTATTGTATTAATATTTTGCCTGTATATAGCTCAGACCTCTGTACAGAGGCTCAACTATGATTTTTGAAAAATTCAAATTATTTTCAGAGTTACAACCATTTTAAATAATGATCGGCGTATTTTCTTAAAATTTCTCCTTTCTGTTGTCGTAAAACATGGATAAATGACTTCTAAGTTATGCATTTCAAAAATTCTAGTTGAACCTCTGTACAGAGGTCTGAGCTGAATACAGGCAAAATATTAATACAATAGAAGCATTTTTTACAAAAGGAGAACATTTGGAAAAAAGGTTATTCTAAGTTAATGTTTTGCCAAAATATTGTATTTAAATTATTTTTTGTCATAATGTCCTTAAAACAATCTTATGCATGTATTCTAATTTATGTGACACTAAATATCATAAATATTATCCATTTACACACTTTTGCAAAATCACGGTTCCGAACGTAGTCGGATACCTTAACAAGACTATTAAATTTTTAATGCCTTATATTGTTTGGAAACTGAGAAAACATACATTAGGCAGCAGGATGTAAATGACGCAGAATTTTCTTCTCTGCATAGAGTCGAAAAGTAGCTCTTTCAAGTCAGGAATCAAAAAGATTTTCAAAAATTACATTAGTCAGTATTTTAAAGCTTCCAATTAACTTGTGCGTTTTAAGTGGATTGTGCGAATTGTAGCGGATATCTATATAAGCCAGTAACAGCCTCCGAACAATGGTGATCACTTTTGTCTAGTGGTATATTACCTGACTACGAGTCCATAGGTCACGGGCTCTGTCCTCCGGATAAGCGCACCACTTCAGAGTTACTATAATACTGATTTTGCTTAACTAGTCAGTCGATCACATTTATATTTCTTGAAAAGAAGTTATTAAGTACATTTTAAACTTATAAAAAATGGCTTTTTGTATAATGAAGCTCATTTTCATGTCTGTGTTTCATTTCACATAATATAATAAAAACTTTATATAAAAAAAATTAAATGTAAAATGATTTATTAATAATATAATTTATCATTTCTTATAATAATTTTGTCAGCAAATTTGACTTTGCGAAGAATATGACTGAGTGTGAAATAAAAAATCTATGAAATTTTAGGCCCAAAATTTCTGCTGTATGAGAAGAGAAGCCAAAAATATTACCTTCATTTTAACTGATATTTCTTTCTTATAAATGGGCAATAATGTTTCACAAATAACATTAATAGAAAGAATAGCATGTAAGTGATATATAAGCATTCACTCAAAGGTATATCCATCCAGACACTTGTACAGAAAACTCTAACTACTTTCGTTCTTAAATTTTGAAACTGTGATCATAAATCACATCAAACACAAACCAATTTCTTTTTCACCTTAAAAATGTCCCTGTACGGATTTCATTTGAACATTATTCCAAAATGTAATCAATAAATTATAGTCATTAGCTACCAATTAGTAAGTCACCTGGAGGTATTTAGCCCTGTCTAACATCTTCAATCGGATCAAGGAGAATATAAGGTTATAACAATGTCTCAAAGAAGTAATAATGATTCAAAAGGAACGGTTCGGCAAAGAAAATAATTTCTTTAGGCATATTGACCCAGATAAAATGACACTCGCCGACTATTTGGTTGTCATGGTTCGTGCAAAATGGGAAAAGGTTATGCCCCCCCCCCCGAAAAAAAGAAAGAAAATAACTCTAAGCCTAGAAACATAGAACAACGAAATCATTTTCGAATGACCTTGTGTTTTATCGTTTGCGGAATAAAAAAAAAAAAGTTTTTATTTCTTTTTTTTTTTTTAGCATTCGGAGATCATTCCGCATTGAATTTGAAAAGATTGAAATGATTTATTCTCAACAGAAATGGAATATAGTCGGCGAGCAGTATTTTTATATCCTTGCGAAATAATGTTTTTGTTCAATGAAAGTAATTTTAGAGTCTGCAAGTCGAAAATGTCAACGCGCGCAGCTGTCTCTTGTGGAAGGTCGCGAGCTCTTTTTTTTTTCGAATATTTTTTTCTTGATTATTATTTATTCGCTTTTGTTGGAGTTTGAGACCAAAGTAATAAGATGAGAACAACCTTAGTAAGCCGCGCTTCGTTGAACACTTTTCGAACGGAAGGGCAAATCTATTTGCATTGTATAAAAAACATGGGTTTCCTTATCCATTAAATTTGTGCATAAATTACTTAAATTTTTCATTAAGCGCAACGTAAACATGAATGTCGTGGAATATTTCTTTTTTTAATAAGTCTATTGTTAGGTAAATTATGGAAAACGTATTGGATGAGTCATGCCTGTTTCTGTATGCATTTTAGAAATTAAAATATTTGCTTAACTTTATTAAGGTATCCAAATACTAATAGCAAATTTTTTTTTAAAAAAAAAAAGTGGAAAAATGGAGATTTTTTTATGTGATTTTTAGATTTATTTAGTACATTTTAAGGGGGAGTCCAAAATTGAAGAGAAAAATAAATTATTACTACTAAAAGGGGAAAAAAATGGGTAAAACTTGACAAAAAATTTCATAAACGGGGCCCACTTTGTACAAATAGTAAATGAACGAATTCTCAACTTTTCAATTTTGATGTATTACTTTGCTATTCCTTTTTGAAATGACTTTCAGGATAAGAGATATTTTAATTGTTACAAAAACTAGAGCCCTTTATCTTAGTTATAATATGAAATTGCTTAAAAAACAGTGATTATATCCACATAAAGAACTGTAAATTTTGTAATTAAAAAACAACGATTGATAAATCTGAAGGTTAAAACACTTTTACTGTTATACAGAACATACACAAAAAATTTCAGCAAATTATACTGAAAACTTTTTAAGCAATCGCTGTCCCCGTTTGAGCTTTTCGAAAAAAAAACACCCATTTCGAGTAAACCGCGTTTTAAAGTAAGGAATTTTATTAATGTACAGTCAACCCTCCTATAACGCGGTGAGTGCGTACCGCGTTATATGGAAACTGCGCTATAAGAAACTCGGATTTAACCGTACAAACCAGGCTATATATAATTCGTCGCGCGTTCTATGGAAACCGTCTACCTTGTTGTATGGAAACCGCGCTATAAGAAACTCAGAATTAGTACAAATCACATCATTCGTACAGCGTTATATGGAGACCAATAAAAACCTTTTTGGCGCCATTCCTTAATCATTTTGTTTGTCTACGCCATGCATCAGTGCTCCGCTTTTAATTTATTCCTCGATCAGTGTATAATCACTAATTTTTTTAATTTCATAATAAAACTGTTTCAAAGGGAGGGTGGTGGAAAGATTTTAGCAAAAAAAAATCAAAAAAAGAAATTTGTATTACACTTAATATATAAATTATTTATAAAATTTTTTAAGGGTTCATTACAAAAATTTGTTACAATGTGTAACTTTGCTGAGCAGAATCCCCGGGAAAAAACAAAAACAAAAACTAACATAATATACGTTATCCCCAGGGCCACATTATCGCACGATAAAATATAAAAGTAAACCATATTGAAATTTATCGCCTATCTTGGCGAACAAAAACAAAAACCCCGCCAAACCCCTACTGTATCAAATTAGCCCCCAGTGGGTTACCAGTGTGATAATTAGACCGACGATTTACAAACATCCATGCCTTCTCCGGGATTGGAACTCAGGCTTTACGGCACAACAGTCAGCGTCGCTAACCACTATACCGGATGGGCGACATTAAACTTTTTATTTTTCTAAATTAGTATTTTCTTCCGCCTCTGGCCTCAATTAAAAATAATTTGTATGAAATCATACCCCGACTTACGCAAATTCGACTAACGTGGTGTGACGTCTCTCGCGTCTTTCTGATTAACATGACTCCTATGTTCTTTGACGGCCACGATTAATGGCAAAACTTTCCAACCCAATACCAAGAAGAGAAACGGATCGAATATGTAAATGAGATATACTATAAAAGGATAGCGTAAACCAAATGGAGGATAGCGATGCAAATATAGCGTACAGGCTCAGAGGTTGTAGTGTGGGAAACATTCTGATCAATAGCGTGATAAAGCAGTGCGAAATCTTGCTCATCAAAAAATTTAAAAGTCCGATAGTTTTGGAAAGAATGAAGCCTAGGGTAAAAATTGGGAAACCCTTTGTTAATAAAAGTTTATAGATCCATTATCTAGGTAAAGGGAAACCCGGACAAAGGAAAATTAGATATAAGTAATTAGATGCATAGGATTTTAACTATAATTGAGATAAAGGTTCGGGTGATCTGACTTTAAAAACGTGATTTAATTTGGGCTCGACTCTCACTCTAATTAATAATTGTCAAATTAGAACTTAATATTATAAATTACCTTAATAAAAGTTTATTAAGAATTATGTCTCATCATTTTTATAAACCCACCCTCAGCACCGGAACCGGCAAGACATGGTCATACAGAATGGCTATGTCCAATGTTTAAAAAGTATTTAATTTGGGGGTTTGGTAATGTAGGTGGAAAAAAATTCTACCAAATGTACTTTTCGGGTCGGAGAATGTTGCTATTTTTCGAGTGCATCGATAACAATATTCAGTTACTTGAAATCCCAAATCTGCAGGCCCAAAAAATCATCCGGGGGAAAGGGGTCAAGATTGGTATTCGATATTTGGGTCGTTGTTGGGACAAAACAGCCACGGATTTTGCCCCGCTCAAAGCTGAATTAGCGAACTTTTTCCCCCGATCAAAAAAAAAAAGAACACAGTCGGGTTTTATGCATCAAACAGGGGGAAAAAATCAGGAGGCGACTGATTTCGTTTTAAGATACTAAAAAAAAAGAAGTTTAAAAATTTGGAATGTCCCAAGCAGACTTAGTGGATCATATTTTAGTTCGACTCGAACCACAGGTACAGGACTACGTGGAAGTCCAGAAATCCACAAAAATACGATACAACTTTTAGAAGTCCTGGCTAAATTCGAAGAGATATTCTTGCAAATTACAAAGGGGTTATCAGAACCATAATGTAGAAAGACGAGTTCAAAATGCGCATAGGATGCCTAATTTTGAAGCTAATGGTAGAAACTGGGGGAATTCGGAAATAAGGTAGACCAAATAACAGAAATGAGTTTTACGAGAATAGTCCCTCAAAAAAAATAGAGGGTTCGAGAGGAATAGATTTAATAATAATGATCAAAGATTCAACAACAGGGTTACCCCATTTCTGAAATGAGCGAAATGATAATTTAATGAGGGGACCGTAGAAATAAGGGTTCGAGTGATAATTTCAATCGAGGGTGATAGGACGCAAAGGGGACGATTAAATATTGTAAAAGGGTTTAAAGATCAACCTCAAGAGGTGTCGACAAGAGACAATTAGACTTTTCTCCAATATGTATAGCACCTGTAGAACTTCCACACGTACCTATTTATTAAATAACACATTTTGAAAGCCTATGGGACCCGGAGCAGATAAACTTTTTTCGGAAAAAGTATATAGAAAATTTTTTTTCTATAAACAAAAAAAAAAACCCGGGCCCCAGGTAAAAACCACAGGGTGCGAAATCCAAAACAGGGGTTGTGAATTAAAAATTCCATCAGACAATTCGAAAAAAATTGGTCTTTCTGTGCTAAAAAAATTTAGAATCCCCATGTATTCTGGGTATCGATTTCATAAGGGGGTCAGAATCGTATTAGATTTTGATCAGAAATCTTTAAAAAATTAAAAATACACTGGTTGAAGATAAAAAGGGTAAAAAAAAGGAAATTACGTTATTGGGTCAGAAATGAAATTAAACATGGTGGCTACCACCAAAAAACCATGGGAATAGTATAATTGGTGATAAAATTAATTGTGCCATAATCAAAGATTTGGTACTTTTCCGGAACAATTAATAGGGAAAGGGAAAAATGCCCCAGAATTGGGCCCTTATATATAGATTTTTAAAACCCGGATGATAACTCGGTTAATGCAACGATATGTGAGATGGCCCCCGTTTTCCCGTTTAATTGAAGGATTGTTTTTTTATGCAAACACCAACGTCATTGGTGAAATGCGTGTATACTTCCAAAATTTTTAAGGAATGAAATAATGAGAAAATTTCATAAAGCCAATAAGGGGTGGCAGATTTAAAACTATCAAAATTGGACGTTTGTTATTTCCCGTACATGAGAAAATTTATTGATCAATATGTCTCTACTCCATATGTGCCCAAATTAATAACTATAAAAAAGCGTTACCGCTGGTGGTTAAATCCCAAATTTTATCGAATTATCCCAATGAGATAGTGACGTTGTTTTTAGGCCACCTTTTTCGGGGAAAAAGACGTAACCGCTATATTTTGAATAACCGATCATTTCAGCAAATGGGCTGAATACCTCTTAAAAGGCCTCATCTCGTATAAAAGGGGTATTTTTTTTTAACTTTATATCGCGTTATGGAGCTCCCAAAAAAATTAATAAATATAATGGTCCCCAATTTATATCCGAGATTTTGAGCACTTAAATGAAAAATTGGATAAGGCATGTGAAACTTTTTTCATATCGAACAAGCAAATCGGACTGAAAGAGTTAATCGAATATAGTCAAATGATTTCAAATTTCGTTAATGATCAACATGATACTTGGGATCAATTTTCGTGGTTTGCTTGCTACAGGGGGGTGAAGAAACAACGGGGAAAAAAACCGGCTGAGTTATTTTTTGGGCGAAAATTGATTACACCATTTCAAAAACTAGTTATGATATCGGAAAGCTCTAAAAACAAAATTCAAGATATACAGAAAAGCTTTAAAGAAGCAACTAAGTAAAAAATTAAACAGGAAGGGGGGAAAAAATTATAATAGCTAGAAAGGACATAAAAAAAAGGGAAATGATTGGGTTTATTAGAAACACACCCCGTAAGTTCAGCTGCAACAAAATATTTTAAATTTAAACAAAATTTGGGGACCTTATGAGTCCTAAAGAAACCTTAAAAACTTTTAATATGGAAATCAGGAAAAAAAAAAACGGTTAACGTAGATCAAATAAGAATATATCGTCATAGGAAATGTGACGAGGTCGAGTAGAACAGGTATCCCCAAATAGTATACTAAAAAAGATCCAAGTCAGGAAACTAGTACTACCGGAAAAAGTACACCAAGAGTTAAATGAGTCACAATATGGGAAAAGAAAAATCTGCGTGAAACGTAGGTTAGAGGCAAAGGTTGGTAATCAAATCCAGATAAAATACAGAGAGGACCCATAAAAACCAAATCCACTGGTCAGATCACTACCTAGTTCAGTAGGGAATAGAAAATAAAATAAAAAAGGTTTAAATATAACCAAGGAATAAAGATCAGACTATATCGGGGACAAGTGGACCACAAAGGAAGTGGCAAAGAAAGGGTAGTAATAATTGTAATAATAAAGACAAGTAATGTCATCTAGTACTATTTCCAAGAGATTAGAAAAAAAAGAGCAGGAGAGAATCAGCGAGTTCCATATGAAAAGACTTTATAATTTTAAGGCCACGACGGAGAACAGAAAGAACCCCAACCAGCCAAGAACTTTTACAGTTGGGAGGAAGGCAAAGGAAAGGAAGACAAGGAGATTACAAGCCTTACAACAAAAATTCCAGTACAATCAAAAGGAATGAAGAAGGATGACACCTCATCGTTGAACGTGAATTTGGGAGACCGAATATAAAAATCAGGTTGTATTGTTTCATTTTTTTTTATGATCTTCCAACAAGTGGTCGGAAGAATTATTGCAAAGAAGAGAGTCTCGGGCGGTGCTTAAAGTTATAAGCCAAGTCAAACACTACAATGAGTGTTCATTTAATTTTTGGAACTTTTGACTTGTTAAAAATTTTTCTGAAAAACATTTGTATTCACACATTTGTTTTACTTCGATGTATGACTTCGTGAGATACGAAAAATTCCTTTGGTTATTTGTTATAATGGTTTATTGAAAAATGTTTGTAATTGTATAACAATATTGTATATATATATATGTTGTTGTATTGTTACGTATTATGAGGCATCTGGTTCAGGGAAACGCGGCGTAGTCAAGGCACTAACAATAATAATAACGGCGCTGCGCGGCTCATTGGGAGTTTTTGTTGGGGAAACCAGATCTTAAGGGATGGAGATAAAATTTATTGTGATATATAAATAATAAATATGAAATTGATTAATATTATGGAAATGAGGGGCTCAAGTGGTTTCATTTCAGGGAGACTGACCCTGAAAATCTTGAAAAGTAAAGCTTCAACGTGTTTCCAGGCTGTTAAGAAAGGGAGCAGAAGTGCCAGCTCCATGTGCAGTGTTGGATTGGGTCTGCGCACCCAGAGTAGTAGTTTTTAAGTGTATAAATATTTTAAGTAACAAAATTGTAAAAGTGAGAGTAGGCACAAATTAAACAGTAATTATTAATGTTGGCCTAGTTATTGGAGTAAAATTTATTGTCACGAGTTTAAAATTAAATTGAATATTAAAATTCTAAGATGAGTAATGAAAATTAAAGTCAAGATAAATTTTGGAAGTATAAAAAGTTAAATTTAAGATTAAAGTACAATGAAAATTAAAAGTCAAAGATAGATATTGGAAATTATAAAAAGTTAAAATGAAGATTTAAATTAAAAAAGTTAAATAAAACTCAGAAAGTGAAGAAATTTAGAAATAGAGATTTAGACACGTAATTTATTAAGGGCATTGAGAACCTGTAAGTAAATCACGTTTTCTTCTTGGAGGGGTTCAACTGACGTCTCATGCTCTGATTAACATGACTCCTATGTTCTTTGACGGCCACGATTAATGGCAAAACTTTCCAACCCAATGCAGAAGAAACGGATCGAATATGTAAATGAGATATACTATAAAAGGATAGCGTGGCAAACCTAATAGGAGGATAGCGATAGCATAATATAGCGTAGCAGGCTCAAGAAGGTTGTAGTGTGGAATCATTCTGATGTACGCGTGATAAAGCTTAGCGGAGTGCGAAATCTTGCTCATCAAGAATTAACAGTCCGATAGTTTTTGGAAAAAGAATAGAAGCCTAGGATAAAGAAGTTGGAACCTTCGTTAATAAAGTTTATAGATACCATTATCTAGGTAAAGGAACCAGGACTGAAAGGTAATATTAGATATAGAAGTAATTGGGAATGCATAGGATTATTAACTATAGCATTGAGATACAAAAGGATTCGGTTGCGTGATCTGACTTAAATACGTGATTTAATTTGGGCTCGACTCTCACTCTAATTAATAATTGTCAAATTAGAACTTAAGTATTATAAGTTACTCTTAATAAAAGTTGTATTAAGAATTATGTCTCATCATTTTGATAATCCCACACCTCTAGCTTACGCGGAACCGGCAAGACATGGTCATCACAGAATGGCTATGTCTCAGTGGTTGTCACTGAGTCCCACCATCATGTAAGTTCAGGGTATTACTGAATTGGCATTGTGTTTTATCTTATTTTCTGTGAGCGTCCATAACCTTAATATTTTATGACTCTTAGCCTTTAATTACCCCCCTTACTTTTAAATAGGCGTTACAATGGCAACTTTGAAAACAATGTACAAGAAATTTAGTTACATTTGCAGAGCTTTGGAAGTTAAAGATTAAACTAAACGTGGTAAATTCGGGACTTGGGCTCGATGAAGTCTCCTTTTTAGTGTGGCAATTATTTATTAATTTAGAATAGGTTACACAAGAATAAAACATATCATTAACAAAAATTAAGGACAAAAAACATGAACGGTTTTTCATAGTGACCATATTTTTTCCTTACTTGGTCAGTACTTAAGTTCAATGATCGCTAGTGGGCACTTACGATGCTTAGGACGGTCAGCTACAATTATTACGACAAGAGTAGTTACGCATCTACTTCAATGAGATTATCTTTCGTGTAATTTGTGTCATGAGAGATTTTTTATCCGTTTCTTTTGAGAAATTAACTAATTTAAATTGCTTATTCTTTAGAGAGAGAGAGAAAAACATCGATTTTGTTTTCATTTTTGAAAAAAAGAAACTTAAAACAATTACGCAGCTTTAGAAGTTTTGTATTTATTAAACAGTATTAAAGGGGTTCCCCCCTCTCAATTAACGTTTCATTCAATATTTTGGCATTTAAATCACTCGTATGTAAATTAAACTCTTTTTTTTTTTAAACTATGTACATAGAATATTGACGTTGTGGTGGAAAAGCTTTGAAAAGTGACGAATCAACCCAAATTTCGTCCTTTTCTGATCGGGATATGAAATTAAAAAAAATTTCGTCTTTGTAGTGTAGGATAATGTAGCGAGATAAATCACCCTTTTTTATGTTAAATACAGCCTTTACAAATCAATACTTTTCTGTTGCATATCACACACACAAATTCTTTACATTGATTTCATCTCTGTTCAACACCTTTCTAAAATTAATTCACCTTCCTGTATCTAATCAAAAATCTAAATATTAAGTGCATTTAGAATATATTATTATAATATAACAATTCCGTATTTTTAAAAAAAAAAAAATAATCACTAGACAAACTTCGATTTTATGGATATTTATTTGTAGTTTTTGCTATACTTTTCTCACAAAAAATTCAATTTCTAGTTGAAGCAATTATTACAATTTTCGAAAAAAACATCAGCTTCTTTCAAATTATATAAACCTTGAAGAAAGTACGAATTTTCCCCCTAAAAATTGGGAATAGTTTAAGGTATCCGACTACGTTCGGAACCATGATTTTGCAAAAGCGCGTAAATGGATAATATTTATGATATTTGGTGTCACTTAGATTATAATACATGTATACAATTGTTTCAAGGACATTATGACAAAAAAAATTTATTTAAATACAATATTTTGGCAAAAAATTAACGTAGAATAACCTTTTTCCAAATGTTCTCCTTTTGTAAAAATAGCTTCTATTGTATTAATATCTTGCCTGTATTTATTAGGGCCCTCTCTACAGAGGCTCAACTAGAATTTTTGAAATACATAACTCGGGAAGTCGGTTTATCATGTTTTACGAAAACGGAAGGGGAGAAATTTTAAGAAAAATACGCCGATAATTATTTCAAATATGGTTTTGTAACTCTGAAGAAATAATTTGAATTTTAAAATCCTGAAGTTGAAGGCCTCGTAGGATTAGCGGAGCTATATACAGGCAAAATATTAATACAATAGAAGCATTTTTTACAAAAGGAGAATATTTGGAAAAAAGGTTATTCTAAGTAAATATTTTACCAAAATATTGTATTTAAATAATTTTTTGTCATAATGTCCTTAAAGCAATTGTATACATGTATTCTAATCTAAGTGACACTAAATATCACGTATATAATCGTCTTGCTCAGCCAAAGTGTTAATTGCCCCGGCGATATATTAGGTTGAGAATAAAGAAATCCATTATTTTTGCATGAAATTCAAAACTTAACATGTTTTGGATTGTCCGATTTGGGTTAAATATGTACCGTTTTGTTGTATAGTTTGTTGCCATTTTAAAGGTAGCTTCATATTGCCTCTCTCACAGAAGTTTTAGTCTTTATTGACGAAAAACTCTAGTAATCGATTTTCATAATCTTCTCTTGATCCCAATTTCTTATCACTCTGGAAGTTTTGCAATGCGAGAAAGAGGTGGTAATCGTTTGGTGCCAGGTCCGGACTACATGGTGTATGCATTAAAACTTTCCAATCAAGCTCCCAGAGTTTCTCGTGAGTCACTACAGACGTGTGTGGCCTGGCGTTGTCCTGATAGAACACAACACCTCTTCTGTTGGCCGATTCTGGCTGTTTCTGCTCAGTCATTAGCTTCAAATGGTCCAGTTGTTGACAGTAGATATCCGAAGTTAGTGTTTGGCCCTACGTAAACAACTCATAATAAATATTCCTTTCAGTCCACCAAATACACGAGTAGAACCTTCCTGGATGTTGTGCCTTAGGCAACGAGCATAAATTTGAAACCGTTTGATCGAGCACTTTTACGAGATATCGACACTACAGCCATCTACCGAAAAAATAATGGATTTCTTTTTCCTCAACCTAATATATATGTCTCTCCGAAGTACGATCTTTTCTGAAAAATTTAGAATCTTTTCTAAAATTATTCCCAAGGCTTTGGAATGCAATAAAAGAACCCTGACAGTCTTCGGAGGATTTACTTATTTATGCCTTTTCGCCCCCCAATACATCACATATGCGCGCCCATGTGGAGGCAGTGATGGTGGAGGAGCGAATCACGTCTCTTTCAATCAGCGAGTGAGTGAATATTAACGTAGCACTAACAAATGCTATCAATATTATGCAAAAATATATTTTGAATTAAAAATATTATTTTCAGTCACATTTAACTAAAATAGTGTTTTAATGCAGAACATACATTGGAAAATAACATATTAAAAAATTAGAGCTTTACGGGTATTATAAGTTTTTATTTTATGACTTTACAAACTTTAAATGCGTTTTTCTCAGACTTTCAATTTTGGAGGTACCAAGTACTTTCTAATCTAAGGCTTTTTCCTGTTATTCAGATAGAGCCTTGAATTTTTGTATATACTCCCAAACGTATGTTCTATAAAAGTTATTATGGATTTACCGCTGAGATCTCTAGTTATTTTTCTAAAAAATGCTGAAGTTGATATTTTAAAAGTTTTCGTGTTTTTTCCAGGTTATTCTAAAAAAATAATTATTAAAAATCATCAAGGGGATAAATTTTCAAATCCATACTAACTTTTGTTTGCAATAACCTAGGAAACATAAATATCTTAAAATGACTAAAAAATTTTAAAAATTGAGTATTTTATAAGAGTTTGAAAAAACTTCAAATATTCCAAATTTTTTAAAATTGTAAAATAATGGCTGGTCAAACTGACTTTTTACTTACAGAATAAGCTTAATAATATAATCTAAATATAAAACATCAATTACTTTTACTGTAACTCTCTCCAAAAAATTTTGTAAGAAGGTACCGTGTAGCCTTAAATACAGATATTAATATTTCCGCATTATACAATTTTAAATATTTTTTTATTGTGAGGTGTTTCTTTTATACTTACAATTGTATGCTCATATATATAATTCATGCTTTATTATTTCTTATTTATTTAGTGTATTTTCTTGTTTTCTTTCTTTTCTTTTTTTTCAACTCCTATTATTAGTTCACAATCTCCTATACACACACACACACACACACACATATATATATATATATATATATATATATATATATATATATATATATATATATATATCTTGTTCAAATTTTTAATTGTTAATAAAATACAATTTCGCTCAGTTGAGCTGAAATTTTATACACACGATTATTTTGTATAACAATACGGTAATTTAATTATAATTAATAAAATTAATTGATTAAAACTAATTATTCAAAGAATTACAGATACAGCAACGTTGGCATCAATTTTGGCGACATGTGTCAAAATTTTAAGATTCTCTTTCTCACATTTTAATGCGCTCATTTGAGCTGAAATTTTCTTTCCGCGATTCTTTTGGCTGATAATACGATAACTTAATTATAATTAATTAAAATTAATTGACTGAAACTAATTATTTAAAGAGTTACAGATACAGCCGCGTTGGCTTTCTTTTTAATGACTTGGATCCAAACTTTAAGATATTTTTTTCTCGTGTTTTAAAGCATTCAGTTGAACTGAAATTTTATATACACGACTGTTTTGGATGACAATACAATACTTCGCTGATAATTAATAAAAATTAATTGCCGCTTAATATTGTGATTCTTTCATACGTATATACATATTTATATTAATTGTAATTATTTGATAAAAAGTAACTAAAATAAAAATTTTCTTTGTTGACCTAAGTAGTAATTGACTTAATTTTTTTTTACATTAGTTGTTTCACACAAATTCACTTCCACAATTGTCAATCCATTTATTGACCTCTGTAACCACAGTTTCTAGGAAGGCAGATGGCATATTCTGACTTCCTGTTAAACAAATCTTTTTCCAATGCCAGTATATCCCTTCCTGCTACTTTAGGGAATGCGGAAGACAAGAATCGATGCCTTTGAAACAGCTACTGGTAATCGATACCAAGTAAAAGTATCGAGCATAAGTATCGATTATTTGATGTTGCAATAAAAACATTGAAAACGTATTGACATTGAAACTTCTCTAAGAATCGCAATAGTCTCAATAAACGACAATTTAGGAATAACATAGTTTAAAAAGACATTTTTTGTATAGTTTGTGAATATATGTAGACTGTTTGACGATTGGATATAAACCTGTAATTAGATTAAGCTTACTGTTTCTTGTTTAATAAACTGAAAGTCACCCCTCCGGTATAGAGGTTAGTGACACTGACTGCAGTGCCGTAAGGTATGGGTTCGAATCCCGGGTAAGACATGGATGTTTGTGTTGTAATCCTTCTCTTCTATATGATGTGTGCTTCACGCTTACTTCTATGTAAGTCACCGTGTGATACTTTGTGGTGCACGGGGTTATAAATGTTCTCATTAAAAATAATGCTAAATAAACTGAAATAAATAATGCGCCCATCCGGTATAGTGGTTAGTGTCGCTGACTACTGTGCCGTGGGGCCTGGGTTCGAATCTTGGAAAAAACATGGATGTTTGTAAATGTATAGAGTGCCTTCGCGGCATAAGGCATGGAAGTACTCTAAATAGCTGTCGAGCCGCAAGTCCTTTCGTGAGGTTGGTGGAAGGGGAGGAAAGGTGGGAGGCCCCTGACCACCCCAGGGTGTTCTTTCTCGAAATTGGGGTAGAATCGAGCCAAATCGTACTGTCACCTGCATGGTCTCAAAGCTAAGGCTAACGACAGGCGTAAAAATCTAGCCCTTAGCCACGATGAATTTCGTGGGCCTTGATCTGAAGTTACAATCAATCAGGTGGTATAAGTAACAACAACAACAAGTAATACGTAACATATATAGAAGAAAAATAGGCATTTTTATTCAGTTAAAAATGTATTAACAACAAATTTCTTTGTAAAAACCATTCGAAATCAATGGTAAGGAAACTAACAATAAGAAAGATGACAAATGTGTGAAAGGCAATAGCATTTTTAAACATGAAAAAACGACGTAGAACAAATCTTGAAAATAAATTCTCTTTTCATCTAAGTTACACAATAAGAAAGAAATAATTATAAAATATATGAGTCCACTAAAAATTTTAATATTTTTCTTTTGAATTTCAATCCATAAATGAAAACAAAGATGATATTTTAGGTTTCATGGTAAATATATATATATATTCAGTTACAAACTTTTCACATCAGCAGCACAGTCCATTGATCTAAAAGAATAATTTAAATTTCTTTTTGTTGAATTTTTTAAAGAACAATGGAATAGAAGAAAAGTGATGAATTCGTATGAAGAAGATTTTAAATCACCAAGATTTAAATATTTTTTTGTCTTAACCTGCATTTTATACAGATATATGCATTGTTTCTTCCTGAATTCGTATACAAAAATTAACTTTTCTGCATAAGTAAATTCATTGTGAGATGTTTTCTGATTGCCTTTACTTAATTTTTATCAGAAAATATCTTTATTATCAACTGTATTTAATTTGGAATATTTCTAAAATATGATAATGTGTGAGAGACAGAAAGAATTTTTTTTTTTGTCATTGATTGTGGATCAAAATACTATCTCTTCCTCGACATCTTCTACGTTTCATTTGAAATATATTTAAATTATTACTAGCAATTACTCTGTAAAATCGCACAGTTCTTAATCTAAATTGGTGTTCGTGCTACAATATTTTGATTGGATGATTTACGAAAGATTTGTCAAGTTGTTTGTATTTCAAAGACTTTATTTAACCTTTTTTTTCTTTGAATGCATCTTTTGAAAAGATTGAAACTTTCACTAAAATTTTTTTGTCCACTTGGAAATTTAAGTTATTTCTCCACCTCATGATATTTATGAACATAATTCATTTTCCCAACAAGAAAAAAAACCACCCTAGAATTTATAAGTATATTTAATATTCTTAATTAAAGCATTTTGTATAAACAGTATTATAGACCAGGAATTTAGAGACATGTTTTAAATCTATTATTTACATTCAAAGTAAATTCGAAAAACAGAAAGAAAAAAAAAGAGATTAAGTTATCAACCTTGAACTTGAACAAATCCTCAGTAATACTTAAAATATTAAAGTAAACTAAAATGAATTTAAAGTTACTTTTATATTTATAATGTATATAAGCGGTATTTAGAATGTATGTTTTTCACTTTTATGTGTTTGGTAGCAGTGAAGCTCGCGTTTTATCGGGGGTACTACTTTGAGATATGCTCATTTCTATTATATATTGAACACAAAAAACTTTATATCTGCCTCATTTTATTTTAAATTAAACAGCATTCGAAGTTCTGTGGCATATTACCAAAAATATTTTCGTAGAAGACGATAAGTATTATGTAAGATTTTTGTAAGGATATCATGCGATGCTTATTTTAATTTAAAAATTCACTTGATTTTCAATTAATAATATTAGTTCACGCTTTCCCAATATATATTTATTTATATATATGTATATAGATCTTGTTCAAATTTTCAGTCGTTAATATAATACTTTTTATTCATCCACTCAAGTTCAAATAAATTTTTTTTAAACTTGTAGTGGATGACACTTGATGTTAATACAGTTTTTTCAAAAATAAAATCATTAGTTAAATTTAATGAATGAATAAAAAGAAAAATACAAAAATAATAGTACAACACCGTATATAAACAGGAAAATCGCTCATTGTGACCCTGTAGCGCAATGGGTAACGCGTTGCACTTCTAATCCAGAAGTCGTGGGTTCGAATCCCACCTGGGATGGCCTTATTTCTGAGAATATGATTTCTTTTTGCGGTCTATTTTTAAAAAAATTCTTTTTATATGAATAAATAAAACAAACAAAATAACGGTCCAACACCAGACCTGCAGTAACAACAAAAAAATAGTTCAGAACCATATTTTGAAAGGAAAATCGCTTTCCATTTTGCCATTTACTATTGTGATTCTGTCAAAATTAATTACTATTTAAATTTGTAATTATTTAATAAAACGTTCCAAAAAAAAAATTTTTTGTTGATCTAGGTAGGAATTGACTTTAATTTTTTTTTATATATTACTTTTTTTTTTCACTTCTGAAAATCAAGAAAAATCTATCAATTTAAACTTTTTTTTATCTGAAATAAAAATAAAAAAAAGAAAAGAAAATGACTAATTTTGAAAGTAATAAATTTTAAACAAAAATGTGTAACAAAAACAAAACATGAATTTTTAAGTTCGTTTAACTTTAAGGGCCAACTCATGGTCTGCCTGCATTATCCGTTTATCAGAGGAAGTCATTGTGGGGGGATGGGCGAAAACAGTTGTCCCGCTTCTAACAGTGTTTTTCCTCTCTGATGGATGAGATAATATATTCTGTTTGCGAAACGTCAACTCTACGAGTGGGAAGGACATTGACATCAGCAAAAGTAATAAAACATCTTCTGTTCTTTATTGCAGCAACATTTCACTACTGTATGAAATGTACGAAGACAGGAATATTTCACAACTTGCTTCCGCTATGTGCTCGAGGAATGAATTTCTTCATATTCATTTTTTAATGATTCACAGTGAATACGTACTAGAATGAATGTTTGACATCACTAAAAGAACACATAGTTCGATGGCATTTAAAAGAAAATAATTAAGTACAGTAATACCTTGACTTACGCGAATGTGGTGTTACACGATTTTCAGATCTCGTCGATGTATCTCCCCCCTCCCCCGTCATTAAAACTCAGGCAGAATCATTGCCTGAGCCTGATGAAATTGGGGTAAAATCCTAGGAGAGCCCACACCCTTGGCGATAAACCGAAAAAAGCGCCAAACCAGAACAAGATGGCGCCAAGCGAACCCGACAATGGTGGCAAGTAAATATGCGGAAAAAAGGTGGTGCGTAATAAAAATATATGTAAACAATAAAAAATTAAACATTTAAGATGAAAAATAAAAAAACACCTAACTTTCTTACTGCTGATTTTTTCCGGAGGGGAGGGTACAGCGTAAAAAAAATTTTAAAAAGCGAGGGTCCCATCCTAAGCGTGATCGTGAGCGCCGCCATTTTATTCTGGGAAAGAGGAAATGGTCGAACATCCTTTGACTGGCTGGTACGATTTCAACAGCTTATTCACCCCTTTTTTCAACCCCCTTCGAAATCCACCCAAAAACAACACTCTTTGGCGTTAATCCCTTTCCCCTTTTCTTTTTAGGACATTCATAACGAAGCATTAAATTTCTTTTCCCATTCGTAATTCTTTATTTTCTTTTAAACAAGTATAAAATTTAAGTTATATTCCTCAGGCATATTTCCCCAACAACAAAATGAATTAAATGTTTCGGACAAAATACGAAAATTTAGTCAGGTTTCCATATCTAGTTTTATCAAAGTAGGGTTACCAAGATGGTTCAATTATCCCTACCAAAATAATTCGCCCAAGGGTTGGGCTTTTAGGACCAAACCGAAATTGGTTGTCGTTGTTTCTAACCCCAGATTATAAAACAAGGGTGACAAACTCCATGAATCTAGAAATCACTAGTTCTGAGTGGGCCCCATAAAAAAAACCCAGGGGCCCTTTTTTTAGATGAAGAACTTAATTTAAAGGGGGACTGTAGTTAAACATTTTGGGGCCCTATGGTTGGGGGGCGTATCATTCTACACTGATACAGTGGTAGCTATGGCCCCTGCTAAAAATTCTAAAAAAAAGGGATTCGGGAGCTTCGCCTTTTAAAACCCAAACAAGTCAAGTGTGGGGAGAGACCAGCTCGAATAACCAGTGGCACTCGGAATATCTTCTGACCCTCAAAAAAGTGAAGCTTTTAAATGGCCGCTCACAAAGGGGGAAAGGGAGTCTGGTATTTCCTAGGCAATAAATCTGAAAGAACCTCCTGGGTGTCACCCAGCCAGTAGGGGTTAAACGGCTTTAACCGAGTGGGTTCGGGGTTTGAATCCCGAGTAAAATGTTTATCTTCTTTGGGGAAAAAGTCGGTTTTTTCCCCTTTTAAAGGATTCCCCTCTGAAAAAAACGCAGGGGGGGCAGTCTATTTTGGGGGATCTGGACTGAACCGTCCTCAATCCCTATCTTAAGAGTCTTTGAATGGGGGGTTGACTTTCGTAGAAATACAGTCTGCGATGTAGCTCAGGCTTTGGCTGTGGAATCCGGGGGGGAGGGGCAAGGTGATCTTCAAGACGTGGAAGGTTCACACTGGCTGAGAGCTAGTGGGTGCTCTCTCATTGTTTTTAGGTGGAAAAATATAGCCTCTGGCTGGGTGCCCTTGGGAAAAAGTAAAATTTTTAAAAAAGAAAATGGAATACGCTTGTCAGTGGGGTAAAAAGATAGGAAAAAAAAAAAAAAAAAAATTTAAAATTTACTAGGGGGCAATAATTACATAATTATTGGGGGGTAAAATACTTAAGGCGGGTTGTGGAATCCCGTGGATTCTTTCGGCCTTTTTGGGATTTTATTGCGTTATAAACAGAAAAAAAATCATCTTCTTGTTATATGCTGGGATCATCATGTTAAAAATGTGTATATTCTTCTGTTTATTGTATGCTTTTTATTTTCTTCACTAGTATTTCATATGTTCCCAGAGGATAAAAACACACGTCAACAACCTCCTGAATTTCTTGAATACCAAGGATGACTAGGAGGGTTCTTCCCAAATCGATTGAGTTCAATCTTCTTAAGAGGATAATTCATTGAATGTAAAAAGACCCCGTAAAGCTCACCCACCCAGAAGTTGTCGATCTTGGCAGGTTACTAAATTCAGAAGCGATATGACGACTTTTTAAAAATATTGGTTTACAAATCAGGGGCAACAAAAAGACGAACTCATGGAAATTCTTCAACAAGAGCAAGACATTGAAGAACTTGAATCTGCAGACCCAGTTCAATCAGAAGATCGAATAACGGTTTAATTTGAAGGGGCGCATTTAAGAAAAGGGGAAAAAATTTTGAAAATACATACTCCAACAAAAGATTTTTTTTTTTTTTAAAATCAAAACAAGGGAAAAAAAACATTACCATGCTGAAAAAGTTTGTGGAAGAAAAAAAAATACTTGTGTTAGATTTTAAAACCTTTTACATCAAATCAACTTTGTTTTGGTTTTGTATTTGTGTTTCATATAAAAAATTTTTTAAACTTTTTTTTCTAAATTTTATTTTTTTTTGTCTTTGGGCCCCCACTAAAATTAATTTATTTGTATTTATATGAAAAATTATACCCCGACTTAAGTGAATTCGACTTACGCGGTTATCATTCAGTCCCACCTATCGCTATCGCGTAAGTTCGGGTATTACTGTACTCAAATACTAAATGTCAGCTCAGAATGACCCAAACTTCTTTAAATTAAAGATTTTTTTTGATAATATATAACAAGAAGATAAATGTGTCCAATAGTGCCCAAAGAATTATCTGTATCAGTCGGCTATTTGTGACTGGAACGTGGATATGTCGCAGGAAAATAATGAAATTAGGAATCTCATCAAATCCCTACGGAATCACTTGACGGTAGATGTTAAAATAACGTCAGGGATTTCTAAAAATTAAAAATGGGATTTGGGCCAATCAGTTTTCAATGAAATGATGAAATAATATTGTCAAGAGTTTAAAATCGTTTATTTAACAAATAGGGTGCATTATTAAACGTAGAACTAAGTAATACAACAATAGTCAATGAAATACAAATTATTTATTCGAAACTAATTAACAAATAATTAGAAAATTAGGCTGGTATTTTTTGACATATAACATCTTTCCTCTCATTCATTTCACTGCGACAGATACACTCTTCTAAGATCCGTTTGGCGCTTTTTTACTGAATTTCATTTTTAGGATTGGACATCGTGGTTGTGTGACTTAGCTAACAAGCCTGTTAGACCTGAATCCACGGGACTCTAAAACAGAACGGCTTCTCTAAGAAATGATTAAAAAAAATAAAAAATTGATGAACGAAGGACTAAAAATTAGCCCTATGAATTTCGGTTCCTGCTGATCAAATCAATTTCACATTCGGAGGAGGCTTCATGAAGAAGCTGCGGTGTGGTGTGAAGAGAAATTTACTTTCATAGTGTAAAAAAGGTTGATTTTTAATCGGCCGACTCTTAATCGTTATTTTTCAGGGTGCTCTCAACAATTTTTCCTTAATTTTAAAGTATAAGTGTTGTATTGAGCAAGTTGCCATATTTTCATACTGGCTATAAATTGCAAGTTCTTGCTTATTAAAATAACACAAGATTACTTCTCAGATTTGATAAAATGTATTTTTTTCAGTTTTAATTTTTTTTTTAAATTTTAAATATACTATGCATTTTTTTTTATTTTATTATTAAAATATGAAATAAACAAAGTACGAAAAAATATAAGTTAAGATTCAATAAAGATAATTATTTTATTGTGAAATTTTTGTCCCAGCATCTCTCTATTTTGTAAGCCCAGTGGCTGAGTGGTAATGTATCGTGCTTCCACGTCACAGGTGTGGGGGTAAAATCCCGGGATGGGCAAGGTCGACTCGGCCGTTCATCCCTTCAGTGGGTCGTTAAATGAGTACCAGGCTTGCTTGGGAACTGAACACTGGGGGTTTCGTGTCAGACTTACCGCTTGACCGGAACGTCTGCGCGTGCACCTCAGCGCCTAAGGTCACGTAAACTGAGATAGGTACAAATGCTTCAGGATGTACGCCGTGAAATGGAGTACCACCTAGATGTTGCCCGTGTGACCAAGGGAAATTACAGAGAAAATCTATGATGTATGTATACAAAATTTTGAAGTTCCGTCTGCATTTTGCGTAAATGTTATTAATAAATTCTTTTCCATTAAATAGTTATAACCGTTTGTAATCGCTATATTCATTTTGACTTACCCTGTATAATAAAGTCAAAAGATTAATTCCACACATTTTGGATGCATTCTAAAGACTGCTGTTGAAAAAAGGTCAGCCAAGAAGATTGATTCTCATTCCTCCACATCTAAGCAAACAACAAAAATTTAGAATTATTTGGATGTATATGTGTGAGCATATTTGGTTTGCTTTTACTTGAGCCATTTTGCTTAAACTTGTAAGCAAATCTGTAAATCTAGTAACGATGCATTTTCAAAAACATTCTTCTAAATTATGACAACAAATCTTTTCTTCAGAAAAAAATGCAATAACTTTTTTTTTTTTCTATTTAGAATGACAGTGACAAGTTGATTTATTCTTTAATCAGCCCATTACATAAGTATGCGTGCATTTCGGATGTTGTTCTTAAAAATAAAAGCACACAATAAACAAAAAGTTCATTTTTTTTATCTAAATATAATATCTTTATGAATGCATGCAAATTCCTTCAAAACAACGCCATCGCCAAAAATAAAGTGTTATCTAAATGTTTATTACCAGCAGTCACAGAAACTGTGATGACCTATTTAAAAAGCAATTTAGGTCCTTCTTTGCATTCTTTGTATCTCAGAAAGTTAGACAGGAACTAAAGCTGACATTTTGGCATGTACACAAAACCCCCCGTATTTGCTGTGCACTCATCAAAAAGAGTTGATGCTAAGAAACAATTTGGCGCTTTCGCCCTTTGGCACTAATTCAGATGTGTGTTGTTGAAATCCCCCGTCTGCTGCTTTATATTAATTTTTTTTCCTACTTAGGTCGCTGAATATTTAATGTCTCTGGCTACATTTCTTTCATTTTAAGGCGTAGTTTTACTTACACAGAACAAATTTAATTTTCCTTTCGCGTGAGCCTTAATTTAATTTAATGAGAGACGCGAGGGAAGTTTATTTGTTATTCACGGAAAATTTGCATAACTTCAGCTGATTTAAGGACTTTCGCTAATGACTGTCGTTACGAAAAAAAATTGTTCATCATGATACGAAATATATGCTTCCTACAGCACTTAGAGTTAATTTTTTATGTATTAATAATAAATTTAGTTCATTAATTTTATTAAGATGTCAACCTACACTTTAAAGGAATACTTTTTTAAACTAATGTAATAAATATGGAAAATGAGTTCTTCTGAAAAAAGGTATTTTTCTACTGTAGTATAAATAGTTTCTTTTTACATGCAACCATTAAGGCATTGTAATATTTCTTCATTAAGCAATTTGACAAGATGCCATTAGAAAATTTACTTTCAAATCCTTACTTTTTCTACAAAATCTTTTATTTGTAATGTTTTAATTTCTGCAGCACCTTTAAGAGTTTTTAATAATTTACATTATTAAAACACCGACGAGTGTTATTTTTCCTGCAGCCGGTAATGTTGTGAGAAAATTGAGTTTTATAGGCAAATTCGCATTCCAGCATGAACTCAAAAAGTTATATTATGTCAGCCCTAGAAAATGTGATAAGGGTTACCTGGTATACGGCTTTTTCACCCTTGGCAACAAATTTGGTGAAAAATTGTGATATGGCCGCTCTTGGGGGA